>ML789100.1:90302-171020 GCA_009831015.1 Picea engelmannii | reverse complement strand
TTTCACACCATCTTTATAACCAATAAAGATACACTTTTCATCCTTTTTATCCAGCTTACTTCTATTTTCCTTTGGAACATGTACATAAGCATCACAACCAAACACTCTAAGATGTTGAAGAGAGGGTTTCTTTCCAGACCATATCTCGTGTGGAGTTTTATCGTCCAATGCTGATGAAGGGGATCGATTGACCAGGTAACATGTTGTACCCACTGCCTTTGCCCAAAATTCTTGTCCTAACTCGGCACCGCTGAGCATGCTCCTTTCTTTTTCCATTAGTGTCTTGTTCATCCTTTCTGCAATTCCATTATGCTGAGGAGTGTATGGAGTAGTCTTCTTCCTTGTTATACCACACTTCTTATAGAATTCTTCGAATTCATTTCCGCAGAATTCTCCACCATTATCTATTCTCAATACCTTTATTTTCTTCTCTGTTCGATTTTTCACCAGAGCCTTAAACTCTTTAAATTTATCAAATACATCAGATTTCTTTCTGAGAAAATAAATCCATGTGTACCTTGAGAAATCATCTATGAATGAAACATAATACACAGACTTACCTAGTGATGGAACAGGCACAGGTCCAAACACATCACTGTGTATCAATTCTAAGATCCCCTTTGCTCTTGTAGAACCAGATGGGAATCTTACTTGAATATGTTTACCATATATGCAATGTTCACAGAAATCAAAATCCAGAGTGCAATTAGACATACCTTCAATTATGCCTTTACCGTGTAGTGTTCGAAGGCCCTTTTCTCCAATATGCCCCAGTCTTTGATGCCACACCATGGTCTTGTTTTCAGGGACGATATTGGTCTTGTCTTCTTTATTTGTTTGTTCAAGGACAACAGAACTGTTACACCCATTAGTATAAGTGCTTCCCAACAACTTGTACAGAGTTCCACACCAAACTCCCCTCATCAACACCATTTCTCCTTGTACCATCTTGCAAGCGCCCTTTCCAAATACAGTATCAACTCCTGCATCTTCCATATTGCTTACAGATATTAATCTCCTAGCTAGTTTTGGAATGTGTAGAACCCCAGGGAGAGTTCTAATCTTTCCATCTCTTAGCAGCAACTTAACTCTTCCACGTCCCAAGATTTTTGTTGTCAAGTCATCTCCTAGGAATACATTACCACCATCATATTTTTCATATTCAGAGAACCACTCCCTGTGAGGAGTCATATGGTATGACACACCTGAGTCGATCAACCATACATCACGGTCTGCATGTGTACTTGTAGATGCCAGGTAAACATCACCTCCTTCTTCAGTGGAGGTTTTCGCCTCTGTGAAAGAGGTACTATCAGATCCCTTTGGTTTTTCAACCTTCTTAGACTTGCAATCTTTCTTATAATGCCCTGTTTTACCACACTTCTATCATTTGCTCAAAGATTTTCCTAGAGACTTAGATCTACCCGTAGATTTAGATCTCCCCCCCGAAGGCTTACCAGGATTCCTATCTTGGGTACGACCGCTTACAAATAAAGCATCTGTGCTATGACTATCCATGCTTTTCCGCCTCATCTCTTCAGATAACAAGGATGAAACTACATCCTCATACTTCAATGTAGATTGAGTGGTACTACCAATTTCTACAACCAGATTACCCCAAGAGTCTGGCAAAGAACATAACAAAGTAATACACTTATCTTCTTTTGCAATCGTAATATTAACAGAGACAAGTTGACTTACCAGAGTATTAAATGCATTTAGATGTTCTATCACAGAATCTCCATCTTCCATCCTAAGATGATAGAACTTCTTTCGAAGAAACAACTTGTTTACCAGGGACTTTGATTGATACAAATTCCCCAACTTATCCCATAGTTCCTTGGCTATAGATTCTCCCGAGACATTTAACAACACCGAATCTGCCAAGCAAAGTCGAATAGTAATCCGTGCTCTTTTGTCCAACTTCTCCCAATCTTCCTTTGACATACTAGTAGGTGGTGTACTAGTAGGTTGTGTACTAATAGCCTGTGTGCTTATAGATGGTGTACCAGTAGGCTGTGTACCAGGATCCACAATGATCCATTGTTCTTTGTCTACAAGAAGGTCCTCCATCTTGAGCTTCCATAGCTCAAAGTTTTTATCGTTGAACTTCTCTATCTCGATTATAGAAGATCTTTTCATTCCTCTTTCTGTACTCAAATATCCACTGCAAAAGCTCCCACTAAACCTAGGTTTATCACAAACCCAAGATAAACTTGATCTATCAAGATCGAGCCAAACCCTCAACAACAAAGGCGTCCCTCTGAATCCAAAAACGATCTCTCATACCACATGTAAGTTTTAAACTTGTGAAGTAAAGCAATGCATATAGATTCTTAAGCAAAACATAATTTAATCAATGGCTCATACATAGAGTACACAGAGATTTTATACCGAAAACCCTCAACCAGGAAAACCTTTCTTATATTCATTATATCGAATTTCACCATTCACCATACAATATATACAATGTTTTTAGGTATTCCGTAGATACCAAAACCCTAATCCCTTAATCCTAGATTAATTTAGTAAACCGCTAAAAATAGCAAAATCTACTAAAAATAGCAAAAACTACCCAAAATAAATAAATTTTGAGGCAGTGCCCCAGGCTACTGAACGTTGTGCGTAACCAGGGGGGGGCATACCTTTCCCCCCCTGGGACCCCCCTAGGAAATCACCCGACACATAGGACACATAGAACACTATTAGAGGGATCGTCAGACATAGTTGTCGAATCTGACGTGCCCACACACACACATGCAAATAATATAACACATACCCAACAATTATGCACTTATCTCCTCGGATTATGCACTTAGATACTTGGCTAGTTACTAAAATGATATATATATATATATATATATATATATAGAAACACTTTGTCAAATTCAGCCCAATGGCCTGAGATACTTGACTTCCTTGAGTGTATATGATGACTTCATTGGGGCCAATAAAGGACCTCCATGGACTTGCTTGGAATTTATGTTTTAGTGGTAACCACACCACCTCACCTAAAAAGCTACTTAACTCAATGAAATAAGTTGGATAAAAATAACAACAATGTTGTTATGGATTTATGTATTTTGAGATATTAGGTTAGAGTCCTATTGGTCAAGTGTTTAAAGATTCTTATGCACTTAAATACTTGGATAGCTACCAAAATGGGATAGTTTTTTTATTACATTATAGAAACAATTATTGTCGATTTCTCTATGTGGAAGAAACACTTTTGTCCAATTGTTTGTTATAGAAACACTTCAAAGTGATAAACGTATTAGGGCCCCTATAGATCTGGTATGGATAAAATATATTATAAAACCCTCATCACTTACTCTCCCATGGTGTGAAGGTGTGTGTGCAATTGATCATTTGCATATTAACTCATGATTATAATTTTGTTGGACTATGTTTCCCCTCATTAGCTCATATAAGGGTTGGACTTGAATTGAGTTTAGAAAATAAAAAAATTAAAAAATCAAAACAAAACAACTTGTAAGAGCAAGGATTACTTCTTAATAATAGAATTTGTGCATGGATTATTTTAGAAAAAACATAAAGATGGTGAGAAAAAATTATTAGGAGATATCGTCACAACAAGGGGTTTGGTTATGCGGTGCCTTATAACATCTCTAAAGTGTAAAAGAGTCATAATCTCTACAAAAACCTAAAAGGAATCAAATAACATTAGTATGGAGCCCAAAATAATACAAATAAAGTAGAGATATTCATGAGCCCAAAACAATATAAATAAATTAGAGATATTCATGGAATACTTCAAAGTGAAAATGCCATCGAGAGGGTATTTAGACACTGAGGAAAGAAGATTCTTTGTTGTTTAATAATAGGGAGATTGATGAAATTTTGGTTACTTGATTGATTGTAGGGAGATTGTAGTGTGTTTAGTTGCTCAACAAAAGGGAGAGGAACACATATGCTTAACTAACCATCTATAGTAGGGAGATTGAGGAACTTTTAGTTTCTCAACCAAAGAGAGAGGGAGATCGAGGGCCTTTAGTCACTCAACCAATGGGAGAGGAATTTTTTATTTCTCAATCAACCATAGGGATATCAAGGGATGAATATGATCAATTGCGCATCTATAATAGGAAGATCGAGGAACTTTAGTTACTCAATTGAATAGTGTGATTTTGGTAACTAGAGATAACATAAAGTCCATAATGGTCTTTCCAATGTTCCTTAATTCAAGTGCGTGAAATACTTCATGTGTAAGGTGTAACATATTAAAAAACAAGTAAGTAAGTTAACTAAGTTAAGACGTAATAGATTGAAAGCTAGTAAGTAAGGTGAGGCATAACACATTGAAAGCTAATATGTAAGGTAAGGCATACCATATTAAAATCCAATAAGGGTGCTCTCTCCTTAAGTACTTATTTTTTTCTTTAGGTGGGTAGTTGGCTAGTTATCGAAATGAAAAAATTCAAATCCATTATAAAAAAACTTTGCTTATTTCTTTAATCTCATTGTCTTTATGCTTAGCTAGTTCCCAAAATCATCTAAGTCAAAATGATATAAATGAAACAACACTTTATCAAATTATACATAGTTATGTCCTTTCTCCTCAACTTTATGCACTTAAATACTTTGCTAGTTATTGAAATGAGACATGTCAATTATAAAATCACTTTTCCAAATCAAATCTATTGGCCTTAGATACTAATTATCTTCCTCAGGCTATTCAAATGCTTTCTTGGTTTGATTAAAGGACTTCCTTGGAGTTGCCTAGAATATATGTTTTAGTGAGAACAATGATATCTCACTTAACGATATTCTTAAAGTTTAAAAAAGTCTACATACTTTATTTCTTGTTTTTTTTATATAATTATTTAAGTGGATTCAAATGCTTTATTGGTTTGATTAAAGGACTTCCTTGGAGTTGCCTAGAATATATGTTTTAGTGAGAACAATGATATCTCACTTAAAGATATTCTTAAAGTTTAAAAAAGTGTACATACTTTATTTCTTGTTTTTTTTATATAATTATATAAGTCCACTTAATGAAGTCATTGGTAAAGAATGATGAGTTAAACTAATATCTACAGAACTAATATCTACAGGAATAAAGTTATTGGACCATCCCATCCTAAAGTTAAAAAAATCTCATCCTAAAATTTTGGGTCGCTGACCGCACTTTAATGGCGGCATCCAATTGTTTTATCTTTATACCGACTGCTACCATATGGCCAATTATCATAACATGAATCCCACACAGTTTTTCGCTGGAAGTGTAAGCGTTTCCATATTTGTTTATCGAAATATATTTTATATATTTTTAATTTATTGTATTTTATTTTATTATTATCAAATATTTTATATTTTATCTACATAAGTATAAATTTATCTTAATATTGGTTTTAGGAAGTGTTTAAAGATATCAAATCTCTTGAGATGTAAATTTTTTCTTTTACACTCTAAAATCAATTAAGAAGAAAGGATTAGAGTTTACATATACAATTTCTGTTTACTTATTTTTTTTCTTATTATTATTTAAGAGTGACACATGTGAGCTCCAAGTTAAATTTAGGCACTAAATCACACATCGACCTAATAGTGACCTAATACTGAAGTGTAGAATTGAACTGTAAAATACACCTCTTAGAAAAATTATTTATTATTTTAATTTATATGTTTTTATTATTCCTAATCAAAATGAAATATAGTTTCCCATATTTTATTAATTTATTATTAATAATTAAGATTTTCTCCATTTTAATGTAAAGTGTTAACTTTTTCACATGAACTTTAGCCTCTCTTCAATTTTTTTTTCACTATTTTAAAGATAATTTTCCATAAATATAGATGTCCACTTGAGAATATTCTAGATTGTTTCAAAAATTTATTAAAAAAACTTCACTAATAATTCTATTAAATATATTATTGAGGTTTATTATTTAATTTTTTTAAGAAAATTTAAATGTATTAAATATATTATTATTTAATTAAAAAAAATTATTAGTTTTATTATAATCATGATTATATTATTATAATTATGATTATATTAAAGTTTTAGTTTAAAGTTTTTAGGTTTTTATTTTTTAAGAGATATTATCAATTTACAAATCTGTTGAAAAATTATTGAATTTACATATTAATAGCTATTGATGTATTAAAACTATTTTGTTTTTCTAATAATTCTATTATATTATTATTATTTTATCAATATTTATAATAACATATATGAATATATAAAATTATATCTTCATTTGTTAAATTATTTGAAATGATTTGGGTGCATCCTCATTTGTCAAACCATTTGAAATGATTTGGTGTATATACATTTGTTAAGTGGAATTGCTAGCATATAATATGAAGTAAGGATCATCATTTACATCGTACTATATTGTGTAGCAACATGAATAGTATTGATATTGATTTGGTATAGCTTTATTTGTCAAATTATTTGGTGTATAGATTTGTTATTATATTAAGGTAGATCCATATTAACTCTCAATTTATTATGGATAATATATTTTTTTCATACTCACTTTATTATTCAAATGAATTTTTTTCCTTTCATATTCTTTCTCCCTATATATAAAGTTGATATAATTTTTTTTTTAAATAAGTGAAAGTTAAAATAATTTATTTATGATTCATATTGAAATTATATTAAGTATTGAAGGAATTACACATATTTGTTTTGTGTGACTCTGTCTATATATATAATTGGTATATAATTATTTTACTGAAGAAATTATACATCTCTCTCATAAGAGGTTGTAAAAAGAACTTTTAGGCTCAATAATATGATGCAAAGATCATCATGTACATGGTGATATATTGTCTAACAACATGGATAATATGAAGAAAAATTGATATTTTTGATATAAAGTTTGATAAAAATATTTTAAATTAATAAAATTGTAAAATTTAAATAATAATACTATCCAATAAAAAAATTAATATTTTTTTGATTTAGAATTGTAAAAACAAAATTAAATCATTTTAATATTTAGATATATATTAACAAACAAATAGAAAATAATTTAATCATTTAAAATGTAAATAATTAATGATTATGATAAATATTACTGGTCAAACATCTTAAAATTCATGGTAGTTATAATTTATTAATCAAACTTATAATCTTAAGGTTGGAGATAATTATAAAAAGTATAAGATAAGTATAAAAAACATATTTTTATTTAGATATAAACATTAAAGTTCTATGATGTTTTGTGTTCAAATCCCAGATATACTCGTGTTTGTGGAAGCGACATATGGCACATTGAGCCCAAGACCAGTCCTGTTGCAGATTCCACCAGTTAAAAAATAATAATAAATCTATATATAACTAAAATCAATCAAAATATATGATTCCAGATGATCTAACACGTACAACAGATAAACCATTCCTTTGTTAAATATAGCATATAATGCTCCAATGACTTTGTCAAATATTGCATGATCTGTTTGTGTTGATCGTTGTGGAAATTCTGTAGTATTTAAAAGAGGCCGTGCCAAGTAATTTATTCTTTGCATGTACTGGATAGGTTTGGCATGCATTAAATATTGTCGTTGACGAACTACATTACCCCTTGTTGTTGATTACAGTCACTGACCAAGCTTTTTAGGTCAATCATTTAAGTTCCTGCTGCGTTAGTATTTGTTTGAAAATTTCCTTTTTAATATAAAATTTTCCTCAAGTTCTCTATTTTAATGTTTTACGTTTCTGTTTGCGTTGCGCATTCGTCAAGTATCCTCATATGCTAATCGTCAAGTTCTGTACTTAATTCTTTAGCTTTCTGTTTAAGTTGTGGAAATTTTGCAGTATTTAAGATATACAGTGTCAAGTAAACTAGCACAGTTTAAATTCATGGTTGGTGAATGTTTAAAGGTTTGGGTTTGGGTTGGTCATAAAATGAAACGTATAGTTGCACATGTCACATGTCACGACATTACTAAACCTGTCAGCTTTAGAATTATTTAGACTGGTAAATTGATAAATATTAAATGGTTGCTTTCTACATTCACATCTCTCCACTCTGTAACAAAACCTTAATCTTTGTTAATCACTTAGACTTGGCAATCAGCTAGCCACCATAGTAAATTTTAAATATGATCAAGTAAAAGTAAAAAAAATAAACATATAAAGGATGCTGAAGTTAGTGGTTGAAATCACAACCATTGATTTATTGGGATGACTAAGAATATTTCATCAATATTTAATCTTGTCCATACAAACTGATTAAACACTAAAAACCTATTAAATATACCCATTATCAATAAATCTGTACCCCTTTCAACGTAATTATTGTTTGTAATCACAGGACACGTTTGCCTTGCTTTGAATATAGCCATTGACTACCTGCATTACCCCTCGTTGTTGAATATAGTCGCTGACCAAGTTTGTCTATATCAATCTTTAAAGAGAATATGTAAATCCGAGTAATATCAACTTTTGTGATTCTATAAATACTCCTATCTATCTAACTAACGATCCAAAATCAATGGCGATTTCCCATTTTGTGGCTGCGTTGCCTACAATCCCAATGTCAGTTGGCCCCTTAAGCTGCGTAGGATCCAATTCCTTTTCTGTAACCCTCAGAAAACCCATCTTCAGAAAACAATCAATACCAGCAGTATCTCCTGCCCACAGAATCGTCTGCCTACAAGCAGTTGAAGAGCTTCCACCAAATCTCCAGACTATTGTAAAACTGTTCGAGGAAGTGCCCGAAACTCGTTCAAAATTCAAGCAAGTCTTGCAGTATGGGAAAAATATGAAGCCCCTGGCTAAAGAATTTAAAAGGAGGGAGAACAAAGTTGAAGGGTGTGCGTCCCAGGTGTGGGTGAGGGCGTTCATAGATGACAAGAACGTGTTCTATGAAGCGGATTCTGATTCTGGTCTGGCAAGAGGCATGGCTGCTCTTTTGGTTGAAGGGCTCTCAGGGTGCTCGCCTGCTCAAATCGTGGGTCTCACACCGGATTTGATTCAGATGTTGGGTTGTACGCAGAGCTTGACACCTTCCAGGAATAATGGGTTTCTCAATACACTTAAACTGATGCAGAAGAAGGCACTTCAACTTTACAGGGAGGTTGAGAGTGCAGGTGATTCAAATGAAATCCAGTATGCAGAGCAGAGCAGATAGAACGAAATCTCTCAGAGAATAATGTCTCTCAGTCTCCGTTGGCGGTAAAATTGAGATTTGTACTTCAATGACTGAAGATATAGCTTGTCAGAGAAGGTATTGAGATTTTTTTACCAGTGCTTCTATGTTGTCATACATCATTAGTCCCTCCAACAACAGTATGCGTTTCCTGAACGGATAAGCTAGTTTGACGGCTGATTATCAGTCAGTCCACAGCTTGGTTTTTCGGAAGGTTCCATTATTTTCAGAAAACAAGAGAGATGGCCACGTAGTGGCTAGTCCCTGCCTTGAATAAAAATGTATAATTGTAATTCTTATATTTAATGTGGGTTGAAAATCAAATTATAATAAATATAAAATATGTAATAAAAATGTATAATTGTAATTCGTAGCTTTCATCGAAAATCAAATATACTTTATGCAAAAGGATTGTTTAGGTTTGTCAGGTTTTTAGCAAAAGGATTGTTTATCTTTTTAATGGATGGTTTAATTTTCAAAAAAAAAAAAAAAAACTTTACCTTGTTGTCATTTTAATAGAATAATAGAAAGATTTTTCACCATCAATGTTACTATATTTATGTAATTATATATGAATTCTTGTACATTTATTTATTATTAAAACAATAATAGTTGTAGATATTGATGGTCATAATTAGTAAGAGTTATGAGGTGGAAATGTTCATTATATGTGTTGAAATTTGTAAAATATTTTAATTTATGAAATTAAGATCATCAACAATATATTTCAAGAATTCATGGTATATTGAGTTTTGATAAATTGAAATTTTATGATTTTGAAATTTGCAAAATATTTCAATTTATGAAATTAAGATCATCAACAATATATTTCAAAAGTTCATGGTATATTGCATTTTGATAAATTGAGATTTTATAAATAGATATATTGATGTTGAATGAATTTAAGTTAATAAAAGAGACACTATAATTTAAACTAAAGGCATGGAAAAAGTTTTATAATTTTAACTATAAATTTAATAGAAAATAATTATATATAAATTCCCACAACATAGAAATTATTAAATTAAGAATCATAGAAAGGAAAACTCTATATACAACTAAGATTATGAGAAATATATTTCTAAAAAAGTCCATGGCATATTATTTCTTGATAAATTGAAATTTTATAAATAAGTATATTGATGTTAAAAAGATCTAAATTAATAAAAGAGACACTCTAATTTCAATTGCAAAACATTTCATCCATTTAATTATTAAATAAGAAAATATTTAAACTAACATGGTATGAATTCTCACTATTAATTTTATTATTATAAAAATTATATAATATTGATTTATGGATTTTTAAAATATTTTTTATAATGATTAAAAAAACTCAATTTATAAAACAATTAGACATGGTAAGTGTAAACTGAGTTCACACATGTGCATGAACTCAAATTTATAATGATTAAAAAAAAATCAGTTTATATAACAATTTACCATCATAAATGTAAACAAAGCCATGAACTCAAATATTTATCACCCATAAAAAATTCAATAATAGATGAGCTCAAATTTTTATCACATATCAACACTTCCATGAGAAAATCAACACTCCCATTGTTAAAATTTGTCAAAGTTCTCATGTTGAAAAGATGTGAAACAAAAAAAAAATGCAAAAAAATGCTTTGTAGGGTCAAATTTTAGTGACAACTCCATAAAGGTTCAGTAAATAATATTCCTCACCCTCTCCCTTCTAAGATTTTGGAATTAGTAGAATTCAATATTATTCCAAAATTATTGAAGTGCAAACTCTATATGTGAACTAGTGTACTACTTTAAATTTATCCCGCAATACCAATCTACATGCAATACCAATCCACATGCTAGATGTGAAAATATATCCATATGATTTTATTATCTAGAAGACCATTATGTGTTGGTTGCTTGTTGAGTCATACTGCTAGAAGCACATGTGCTTTTCACGTTATAGGAACTTGTAATGTGTATATTCTATTAAAGTTTGATTTATTTTGCTAGATTGATGTTTTACCGTCATTATCTCAAGTGAGATTGTTAGTAGATTCTTCTTATACATAAGACCATTATGTGTTGGTTTCTTGTTGAGTCATATTGCTAGAAGCACATGTGATTTTCACGTTATAGGAACTTGTAGTGTGTATACTCTATTAAAGTTTGATTTATTCTGTTAAAAATTGATGTTTTACCGTCATTGTCTCAAGTGAGATTGCTACTAGATTCTTCTTATACAAATATTATGAAATCAAACTTAATATTATTTAATTTATTTTACTAAAAACTTTAAGAACATTGAATTTCCCTTTTTTAGTATTAATCATTCAAGCTTGCATGACTCTTCATTTGTTCCTATTTATCAATCTTTTCCTTACAAATTGCATGAGGAAAAAACCATTATATCTAGACATGTGTTTTCTTCTATGAAAATCATGAAATGTCTTTTACTTGGAATTAGATTAGAAATATATTCTAAAATCTATTCATATTCATAAAATCTATTCTTGTGTATGTGGATGAGGTTATCTTGATAGTTTGGCACTATAAGTTAAATCTTTTGGTTTTTATTTGTGCACCTACATATTTATGTCAATAGGTCTCCCCCTATATTAATCAGTCTCGTAATTATAAAATCTATTTTGATGGCCAAGAAATAAAGATGTTGGCATATTCTCAATTGCCACAGAGCATAATTTTGGAAATCCATACAAGATTACTTAAATTTTAACATTTACCTTCTCACAATTTATTTTTTACATTTTACAATTCTCAAATGTGATTATGAATAGAAAAAACCAATACAACCATTCAACATTTTTTTTTTTTTAACTTTTACTAATTTACACGTTTCAATAAATTCTTGTTACATGAATTGTGATTGCTTTTTCCCATCTCTCATTTCCATTAGTACTTATCAGGAATAAATAATTAATTATGAGGCCTCTCCAATAATAAATAATCAACTCCCACAAATAAATAATTAATTCTACATGCTCTCCTAACATTTCATAAAACCACATAAAGGAATCCTAACATAGAGGATCGGAAACAAAAGAGTAGTGAAGGTGATTTTCATGAGATGACATGGAGGACAGGGGTGGAAATAAAAGGATAGAGTGGTGCGATGATTAAGAGGATCAATAAAATACAATTGAATTCATATGTCCATGTCGTTGCACAATTATACATACAATGCTTAAGGAGACCATCCCGTTGGGAGAGGATAATTGCATTGTTCGTGAGAAGAAATTGACGAGGATAGGAGGGCATCATTGATCAAGAAAAGAGAGTTGGAAAAATGAAGACATTCTACTAAGGTATGTACATAATTATTGTTTGTGTGTCTTTCTCACTTTGCATCTCTATCATTATATTTTCATAATTATTGTTTGTGTGTCTTTCTCACTTTGCATCTCTATCATTATATTTTCATAATTATTGTTTGTGTGTTTTTCTCACTTTGCATCTCTATCATTATATTTTCATTATGTCTACATGCACATAACAATTTTTTATGTTCCTTTAAGGTATGCACAAAATGTGCCTTTCTCACTCCGCATTTATTTTTTTTACAAAGCACTATAGTCGATGCAATTATATATATATATATATAATAGTTGCATATGTCTCTTCAATGTTTTGTGTGGCACACCATTGCTTTGCAAAGCAATGTATTATGTATTATGCGGTGCACCATTTACTTACATGTATATAGTAGTTCCATATATACATTAGTTCCCCCATGTATTAAACCTTGGTACTCCATTTATCACTCCATGCATAGTTGAGATGTTAGATTTTTCAAGTTTAGGTAAATCGTAATGTTAATTTCTTAGTCATTCAATCTTTCGTATTTATACTGTAAACTTATCACATTACAGATGTAATAAATAATATGTAATAAATAAATGAAATTAATTAATGTATTAATTAATCATGTTTGTTTGTAGTCATACCACAGAATGAACCATATATACGAGTGATATATGACGATCAGTTATTTATGTTTTTGAAGTTTAGGTTAATGTATTTAGGGTTTTTGAAGTTTAGATTTACTTATTTAGGTTTAAGTTAACATATTGTTAAAAAGTTAAAGTATTTAGGTTTTTGAAGTTTAGGTTTATGTATTTAGGGGTTTTGAAGTTTAGGTTTGGTATTTATATTTATTATTTATGTTAAAAGTATAACCATTTATATCTAGAGAAATAGAACTATATAAGCATTGACATGGATATTAAAACAAGAGTAAATGCATTGAATATTAAATTGAGTATGTAAAAGTGAGGTGGTAATTTTTTTTTGATATTCATTGATATTTACGAAAATAGAAGTGTCAACATATTTGAAAAAATATGATAGCAATTTATTAGGATTAGGGTATATATTATATTAGAAATATAATACATAATTATAGTAGAAACAACCACATTTACATAAAATATGGTTGATATATGCTTCAATACCATTTTCCACCTTTTAAAATTAATGTTGATAATTAACTTATATCAACCACCTTTTGCTTAAATATGGTTGTTGCTAGTTCATATTATGTGAGATGTTGCTCTCCTTATGTTCTAGTTTATGTCTAGAACTCAAGTTTGTAATCCCACAACCTCCTATACAAAACACCTTCTCCCATTACTCTGTTATTTTTTTGAAATTAGGGGAAATTCTTATAAATTACAGTAACTATAGACATATTGATACAACACTTTTACAAAATAGGAAAAAATAAAATTCACACTAGCATTTAATAATACATACATGCACATAAAATGCCTTTCCTCTCTAACTTGTTTTCAACATTATTTACTTAATTAGAATGAAAGGTATGGGCCTTATTTTGGTTCTTAATTTTTCCTAATCCAATCCAATCTGTTCTTCCTAAGGTCCATGGCAAGTACTTCACATTTGAACTTTTTCCCATGTACATTTCTCTTCCCTGGAAGATATATTTACTGTTCCCGGTAAGCAAGTTACATTAAGATCAAGAATAGTAATGGGAATAATTCCATTCGAAATATAAAATTAAACTAACTAGGATTTAAACGACTAATAAACAAACTTGGAGCTTCTATATTGTAGTCCTAGTCACAAATTTATTTAATCAAAGTAACCCACGAAGCACTTGACCCCATCCGCATGAAACGACCTTGTAGAGGAATATCAATCCATGAGAAGCAAACATGTCATAAGTGGAAATCAAATCTAAGTGGGTAGAATAACAACCCATTTTTTTTAACCATCCAAGTTAGACCCACTTACTAGTCTAGTTAGAAATATGAAAAACCCATGGTTCTGTATTATTTCACTACATAAATTGGGATAATATTCTTTTCAATCTAGGTAAGTTAGCTCAAGTAGTGGGGACACTCTACCAACATAAAGGAGAAATCCGTTTCCAACAAGGCAAGAGTTTTGTTTAAGATAAGGTCATTGGTTTGCACAATAAAATATAAAGAAATGTCGTACAAACATCCATAAGGAAAAATCTAGACAAACTCCAAAAATAACAACAATGGACCAAGCATTCTCACTACAACACAAAATCCAATTCACCTAAACATGACTACTTGTTCTTGGTTAACATAAAAACAAACCACCTAAGAATTACAATAGAAAAAACACTTTTGGAAAGAATAACAAGTAGCTAAGAATCAACATCGCCAATATAAAGTGTCATAAGACAATGAAAAAAATCCAAGATGATCAAATAATGGATTTTTTATGTCAATACTACTAGCAATATACAACCCTTCTAAAAAATACCCAAAATTAAAATGAAACACAACAACAAGAGCACTATACTTGTATATTTATCATCAACCGAAACCTTGTAGAAAGGGAATGAACTAAATAATGTAAAATATCTAAATTTTATAAACAATGATGAAGAACAGGCTAGAGATTCAAAGAAAATAGATTTATACTTATAATCCTATAATCTCTAATGTTTTATCCATAGAATCAAACAAGTATTTCTCTTTGAATCTTTCCACATCTTCGAGTATGTACACACTTTATTGACAAGCAAATTCGTGAATCCTCATTTCAATCCAATATTCAATCTGAACTTTCTTTGTCCTTCACCACATCTCTACTACTTTGCATTGGTTAAGGTTTCAATAGCATAACCATGTTGTTGGTTCTATGAAAAACACATGGTCTATAGAAGGTGTCTAATAGTGGCCCAACATAGAGTGTTGGCATATTCAACTTTTCAGGAGGAAGGAGGTCTCATTGAAGGAACATATGATAGTTTCCATGTGATTAAAGTGAAGAGTGTTAAATGATTAGATGGGGTTGTATTCCTTACTAGTTCATTAGTTTCATTTATTTAAATGATTAGAACTAACATAATTTAGTTCAATTACAAGATCATATAGATCATATAGGTACAATAGGAACACAAAAATGTAAGCATAATGATATCCATTGTATTAACAAGATGCATGATATTACCTAACTTTGATGCAAAACTCTAACCAAGAAATCTCTCTCTCTCTCTCTCTCTCTCTCTCTCTCTCTCTCTCTCTCTCTTTCCTATCACATTATCACATTGTAGGTGCCATATATATAGCTGACTAGAGTGGCTATAGAAGATTCCTAAATATGCTATGGAATCTAAAATATATAACCCACTCATACAAAATATTACAATAGAAGATTCCTAAATATGATATGGAATATGAAATCTATAACCCACTCATACAAAATATTACAATAGAATATTCCTAAATATGCTATGGAATCTAAAATCTATAACCCGGTCATACAAAATATTACAAAATCATATGTGTCCTTAGATACATGCATAAAGGATCTATAAAACTTGATGCATAAGATATCTAAGATGACTCCTAAACCTCCATGTACTTAGGCTTTTGCAATCTTACTACTTATGCAGAATCATGTTTTGATAAAATCTTCTCTACACCAACACTTAGTCAAAAATAAGCCACAACAATTATTACCAACTCTTATCAACTTGTGGACAAAATTGTCATGATTATGGCTTGCATGCATGTTGTGTCTTTTGCTTCTTAGCTTCACTATGTTGTAATTGGAGAAGCTATTATACCCCCACATGGACCAACAATGGAGATTCCTACGTGAAAGCATTTAGAATGCATTTAAGTGTCATTATGATTTGAGTTTGGGTTAAAGAGCTTGTTGTTTAGTATTGATTCCCCATGACATTCCTAGTTAGTCGATAGCATTAAAATTGTTTAATTATTGGTATTTGTTTATTTATATTTGATATATGAAGCTTCTATCACAAGCTTTCATGTATTCGATCTCTTGAGTCATTGATATAATCTCTTATCAATTGGTGCATGTTATGAGACTTCTGACCATGCAAAAAGATTTGTTTTATGTTATTATTTTGTTGATTCATAATACTAGTATCTTGAGTATAAGTTGTTGAATAAGAAAAGTAAGAAAGTTTGTTTGTTTAAACAATATCATTTGATTTTATACACAAAACAAGGAGGAGCATGTTGTATTCCACAACTTCAACAACTTTTCATTTTTTGTTTGTTTTGTTCACTCTCTTACTTGAAATATTTATTCTTCAATACATAATAAAACCATGATGTTCCATAATCAATTGTCAATAGGCCACCATTTTATATTACCATATGCTTACTACAGAGATTCATGACCCACACATAACTAGCATTGGAATTATTTGGTTATTGCTATTTAGCTTACATAAAGAAAACACTCAATAAATACTAAATACTATGCATTTATTTTAATTACCAATATACCTTGTCTTCTTGTGGATCACCTTCATTGTCTAATGTTTCTTTAGGCCAATGAAGAAGAATTAGAAAAAAAACAAGTTTCCATTTCCACACCCTACCTCTCTTCAAAATAGAAGCAATGACTTTCTCAATATAGATCACAAAAATGATCAAAAATATAATTTTAATTTAGAAAGATTCTTGAACTTATGATTAAATCTTATTTAATGGACATAATCACTTTATACTTGAATCACTTTTAATATTTTCATCAACATTAAAATTATTAGAAATATATTCTCTATGGAAAAATTGTTCTACCATCTTATAATATGTTTAAAGGCATGGATTGGTCTAATACCTTTAAGACTCTTTATCGTCAACCCTAAAACATAACAAAGTATCAAGCAAACATGTTATAGTGATCTCTGAATGAAACAAAATAAATTTATTTATTTTACCAAGAACCTATCAGTGCTTAAGTTGCATTATGCAAAGAAACATTCAAGCATGCAAAAAATATTTTGTTTGCCACCACAATACCCACCCTCTTAAGGGTTGAAGTCATGTGTGCAACTAGGCATTTGTAGTTTAAAAATTTAGTGCATGTTTATAATTTTATTGGGGAGTGTAATGGACCTCAAATTTACCATAATTTTTTTTTTAATGACGTAATTCGATTTTGATTAAGCTTAGAACTTAAGAGAAGGTAAGATTCAATTTGATTCACAATGCATTATTCACCAGTCTAGTTTACTTCGAACAGAAAATTGTCAAAGTAATCAGTTTTGCACATTTAATTATGCTTGTGATTGCAAGTTTGGATCTTCATGACTGCTAGAATAATAGGTAACTTGACTGTCTGCTATGTGTGCGTGTAAAGGAGAATATTATCATTTTTACTCTAGAAATTCGCTTTAACTTTCTATTAACATCTGTACTTATTTCCTCCTACAAGTAAATATATACCTATATCTTTCTCCATATAATAATTTAGGTACTTGTCATGCCCCATACACAGTGACCTGTAATATGAACTGTTATTAGTATACTTCTATCCCGGATGAAGATCCTCCAACGTTTTCTACCAGTCCATTCATTGCATTATTAGAGTTGTTCCCATAACAATAAATTCCTTCTAGGTTCCTACAGTTCGTGAAAATAATAGAGGTCAATCGGGTTTCGGCGATTATAAATGTCGAACACAAAACTAAACAAAGGGGCCACGTTGTTTTCAAAAAAACACGAAAATACAGAAAGATTGTGGACCAGCACTTCGGGGTTTCGGGGTTCGGGTTTTCGCAAGTACAAAAGCCAAACATTTCCCAAAATTGCGAAAAAGTGCCCAGCACTTTGGGATTTCAGAGTTCGGGATTTCGTGAGTATAGAAGCCAACATCAACACACAATAACTCCTGAAATTGTGAAAAGTGACCAACACTTCAGGATTTTGGAGTTCAGGATTTCTCAAGTACAGAAGCCAACATCAACACACAACAACTCCCGAAATTGCGAAAAGTGACCAGCACTTCGGGATTTTAGAATTCGGGATTTCGCGAGTACAAAAGACAAACATCAACACAAAAACATTTCCCGAAATTGCGAAAAGGTGCCCAACACTGTGGGATTTCAGAATTCGGGATTTCGCGAGTACACAAGCCAAACATCAACACAAAAAAATTTCCCGAAATTGCGAAAAGGTGCCTAGCAGTTCGGGATTTCGGGGTTCGGGGTTTCGCGATTATCGTAGCCAAACATCAACACACAAAAACTCCCGAAATTACGAAAAAGTAAAGTGGGATCAACACTTCAGGGTTTCAGGGTTCGGAATCCCACAACTTCAAAATTCAAAACATTGCAATTTCCGAATCACGAAAGGAAAGTGGGACCCACATTTTGGGGTTTCGGGGTTCGGGACTTTGTGAGTTCAAGTACCCAACAACAACAAATACAAACTTCTGAAAATGCGAAAAAGGAAAGGTGAGGCTTGCATTTTGGGATTTCGAGGTTCGGAACTTCGCGAGTTCCAGTGTCCAAACATCAACATATACAAACTTCCAAAATACGAAAAAGGGAAAGGTGAGACCCGCATTTTGGGATTTCCGGGTTGGGGATTTCATGGTTTCCAATGCCCAAACCTATCCTGCAACAACTCCTGAAATGCGAAAGAAGGGAAAAAGGACTAGCACTTCGGGGTTTTGTAATTTTCTAAAATTCGTCAATACCATAACTGTGGAAAAGGTAGACCATTTTAAACAAAACAAGGAAAGCATAAAAATCTTCTGATAGGCATCAATTCTCATGATTGTTTAGCATTTGATAAACAAAAGGGGTTTTCCAGATCTCCTTAACTTTCCAAATTGTGTCCTTACTTTCATTCTGTGAGACAGTAGGTGTAGAGGGATTCAATATCCATTTACCTAACAAAATTTTGAAGGTCTAACTAATGAGTTTTATACGCTTATATTCTATAAAAGGGTACAATAGGATAATAGTTTTTTGTATAAGGTAATTTCTATTATATTCACTTAGAGCCTCTTTTAATCAATGTATTATATGTTAACAGTACTAGATCTGTGCATCTAGTATATACATGAATGTGAATTTTATTCCATAAGATTTTGGATGTCTATTACGAACTCCGTGACGACAGACAGACAGATTACATTCACGAAGTTAATTTCATCTTCCGCAACAAATATATATATACTTCAGCAGTCAGATGTGAACATTCCAGCAAACGTATTATAACTATATATAGATACAGATTTCTTTCACACATATTCCTCACACGAACATATATTATCATTCAAATAGTTTACTTTAACACAATTAGATATAATCACCCAACAGATACATGACATCAATCAAATGTAGCCATTCAAAATGGAGAAGGGTAGATCAACATATCTGAATCCAATATGTGGAAAGACAAAGGGAACAACCACGTTCCTCCCAACCATAGAACAGGTCAGCCAAAACTACTTGCCCGATTCACCCCATAGCCTGACCATGAATCCATGAGGATGAACTTGGAGACTCCTCAACAATATTCCAAATTTTTTCAATAGTTGTCCCCTTGCCTCACACTTGCTTGGCAGTGCTCATAACAGTAAGAGGACTCGCAATCCTTTCCTAGCATACTTGGCAACATCCTGCCTCCTCTCATATGCTATTTAACAATTTTTGCCCAGGTCTTTTCCCTCCTTTGGGGATTTTCACGGCTTTCTAAATACCTAATTTTCAAGGGTTTCCAATGGCCAAATCACTGATTTTCCACTTGTAATAATCAACCCAGAGGTAGTTCCAACATGTTCCCCACTCATGGAGTCACGGTCAACTGATTTTAACATGGTTGTTCCATTTGTCCTCCTGCAATTAATATAATTGTTCTGTTGTTATACAAGTGTCATAGTCAAATAGTTAGTTGATTCCAAACAGATCTCTTCCCAACATTCACAATAATTAAATACAATTATTAAATTCGAAGTTCAGAATTGCCATAAATGGCAAAAATTTTCCAGATTCGAATTTGCCAAAAACGAAAATAAATTTCCAGCACACAAAAATAAAAATAAAATATTTTATCTTTTTGGGGATGTCACATCCTTTCCCCCTTCAATAAAACACTGTCCTCAGTGTTCATTCCTTTCCTGGAATAGGATTGGATGAGATTTCCGCAAATCTCTCTCCAATTCCCAAGTGGCCTCCTCAGGACTAAAGTGCTTCCATTGCACCTTTACCTGAGTGACGACTCTATTCCAAAGTGCTATTTCTCTCCAGTCCAGAATGCGTAGGGATTCTACCTGGAACTCGCCTTCGGGTTCCACCTACACCAAGTTCCAATCAATCCTATGAATAGGGTCATGAATATACTTTTTCAACAAAGAAACATGAAATACATTATGAATTCTTAGATTAGTTGGAAGTGCAAGATGATATGCTATGGGTCCAATTCAAGCTAGTATCTTGAAGGGCCCACAAAACCTGGGTGCCAGCTTGGCACAGTTCCCCAACTTCAGCGAGCTTTTTCGGGCTTTGACCTTCAAATAAACATGGTCTCCCACTTGAAATTCCAAGTGTCTTCTTTTCTGATCTACATAGCTCTTCTGTCTATCCTGTGCTTCTTTCAAGTTCTGTTGTACCTTCCTTACCATGTTCTCCATTTCTTGGAGCATCTCCGGTCCAACCATGAGTCTGTCAGTCGGGTTATCCCAGCTAATTGGAGTTGTACACTTTATGTCGTATAGTATTTTGAAAGGGCTCAACTTAGCCGAAGTTTGGTACCCATTGTTGTATGCAAATTCTACCAAGTGTAGGTAGTCTTCCCACTTGTTTGGCTTTGTTTTTACATACATGTGGAGCATATCCTCTATGATTTGGTTTGTCCTTTCAGTCTTTCCATCCGTTTGTGGATGATAACTCGTACTGAAATTCAAATTAGTATTTAGCCCTGCAAACAATTCCTTCCAAAAAGCAGATGTGAATTTTACGTCTCTATCTGAAATCACCATTTTAGGAATACCATGCAGTCTAAAAATTTCTTTCATGAATATTTCAGCAATATTAATAGCCTTAAAAGTAGACTTTACAGGAATAAAGTGTGTGGACGTACTGAGTTTATCGATTACAACCATGATTGAATCATTTTGTTTCTGAGTTTTAGGCAAACCTGTTATAAAGTCCAGTGATATGGTCTCCCATTTCCATTCTGGTACTGGTAATGGTTGTAATAGGTCGGTTGGATGTTGGTGTTTAGCCTTAACCTGCTAACAATCTTGGCACTTAGCCAAGTACTCTATTGTTTCTCCCTTCATGTTAGGCCAGTAAAATAGTTTTCTAAGTGTTGTTATTATTTATTGGTAACCTGGATGGCCAGAATATGGTTTCTTATGCTCTTCGTCTTAAATAGTTAATTTTAGCTCTGCTGAATCTGGTATGTAAAGTCTGTTTTTAAATCTTAATAGTCCCTTCTTGTCGATACTTATATCTGGTTTATCTGAGTTTGCGATACTATTTTGAAATTTTGCCATTATCTTAGTGTAATTTCTATCGTTGATACCTGCCGTCCTTATTCTTTATTCTAGATCACTTTCTGCCCTGTTGATGTTTATCTCAGATAACCCATGGACTCTTCTGCTTAACGTGTCTGCTACTTTATTTTCCTTACCCTTGATATGTTTGACCTCGAAGTCGAACTCCCTCAAGAAGGCTAGCCACCTTTCTTGTCTTGCATTAAGGTCCGGTTGGTTAAACAGATATTTCACTCCGTTATTATCCGTCAATAGTAAGAATTTTTTGCCCATTATATAGTGTCGCCACATTTTTAAGGCATGTATTACTGCTGCCAATTCTAAGTCATGAGTGACATAATTTCACTCGTGTTCTTTTAATTTCTGGGACTCATAACAAATCACGTGCCCTTCCTGAGTTAGAACACCGCCTAGTCCTTCTTTACTTGCATCAACACATACTGTGAAGTTTTTATTTGGGTCTGCTACCTTCAAAATAGGCGTTGATGTCAATAATTCTTTTAGCTTGTTAAAACTGTCTTGGGACTTTTGCGACCAATTAAACTTGGTCCCTTTCTTTTGTAATGACGTGATAGGGTAGGATATCTTGGAGAACCCTTCTATAAATCTGCAATAATATCCGGTGATTCCCATGAATGATTGGATATCTACCTCATCCTTAGGTACTAGCCATTCCATAATGGCTTTTATCTTTTCCAGATCTACGACAATACCTTCCGAGGAAATGACATGTCCTAAATATTGTATTTCTTTTTGATAAAAATCACATTTGTCGAATTTTGCGTATAGCTTGTGTTTCCTTAGTGTTTGCAGAACTATTCTTAAGTGTTCATCATGTTCCTCCTCCGTTTTAGAATAGACCAGAATATCGTCGATAAACACTACTACGAACTTGTCTAAGTACTGGCTGAAAATGTTGTTCATCAAGCACATAAATGTGGCTGGTGCATTAGTGAGTCCGAAAGGTATGACTACAAACTCGTAGTGTCTGTATCTTGTACGAAAAGTTGTTTTGTTTATGTCCCGGTCCTTTATCCTAACTTGATGATAACCGGATCGTAAATCCAATTTTGAGAAAATCTTGGCCCCACCAACTTGATCGAACAGATCATTTATCCTGGGTAAGGGGTATTTTTTCTTAATGGTCACTTTGTTCAGTTGTCTATAATCGATACATAGTCTTAGAGTATCGTCTTTCTTTTTCACAAAGAGGACTGGTGCACCCCATGGCAAGACACTTGGTTTGATATACTCTTTGTCCAACAATTCCTGTAATTATATTTTTAATTCTGTCAGTTCTGGTAGAATCATTTGGTAGGGTGCTTTTGAGATGGGGGTTGATCCGGGTAGTAAGTCTATGGAGAAATCTATTTCTCTCCTAGGAGGTAATTCTGGTATCTCACCAACAAACATGTCTCTGAATTCACGTGGGACAACGAAGTCTTCTAACTTGGGATTATCTTCTTTTTCTAATAGATTCGTTACTTGGATGGCATAAACTTGACATCCCTTTCTAATACATTTCTTGAATTGCATTGCTGAAACTTGTCTGAATGACACAGGTTTTGGTATGCCTTGGGTTGTCCTAACAGTGCCAAAATTATCTTTATAGCTAAGTATCTTTGTATAACAGTCTAGTACTGCTTTGTGTTGTTCCAACCAATCCATCCCGATAATCATATCATAAGATCCTAGTGGTAGGATGTTCAGATTGGTCCTTATCTTTTGACCATCTAAGTTGAACTCAAGATCAGAAATAAAGTTAACTACTTTTCTTTTAGTTCTTGTTGCTAGTTGTACAAGCCAAGATTTTGCGTGCTTTTGTTTCTTAAGTTTATTCAACTCTACTACATCGGAGGTAATATAACTTAACATAGCTCCAGGGTCAATTAAAACATAAATTTGAGTGTCATGGATTTTACCTTCGATTTCTACCACCGAGGACTGGTGGTTAGCTTGTCGACCATCTATGGCTGCATTTATCTGATGCAAACTTTTACCCATGTCACCCACTGTCGAGGCTTCCTGCAAATTGTGGACAGCCGTGTTGTTTGCTGCAATTAAACGTGGATAGTTCCTCCTTAGATGAGGCTCTCCACACTCCCAACACTTTAATGGCTCATGGGAGTTGTCCCCAAACTTCTTCGTTCCCAGGTTTACCAATTTACTGCTACCTTGCGTGTTCGGATGATTGGAGTGAAAATCCTTCCTTGGGAAACTTTTTACTACATTCCGATAAGGAGCTAGCTGGTATCCCTTCTTCCGCTGGTGCATTCCATCTTGCTTCTTATCCTTCTAGGTCTTGGGAAACTCTACCTGCTGTTTATACTGGTCATAGCACATTCGTGCCTTCCTAAATGCCTCACTCAAGGATTTGGGGCTGTCAAACTCAATTCTGTCTCGGTAAGTCTATGGTAAACAACTTAAGAATCGCTAGATTTTTACCTTGTCCTCCCGGATGTACGGTACAAACCTTAATAGTTCCAGAAATTTATTTATAAGGTCCTCCATTGTCATTTGTCCGAGTCATAATTCGTAAAATTCTTTCGTCTTCCTTTCATAGTAGCTTTCAGAAAGGTATTGTTTCTTGAAATACTTCTTAAAGTCGGACCATTCCAACTATTTCTCTTTTAGGCCCTTGGCCAATTTCAGGTCCTGCCACCAAATGCTGGCCTTCCCCTTCAGATTGTAGATGACCATTTTGACCTTCATGTTGCTGGAAAAGTTGTAGTTTTGGAAGTATTTTTTGATGTCCAACAACCATGCCTCGGCTTCTTCTCCTGTCCTGGATTCTCCATCAAAAGTAGCTGGTTTAATATTTTTAAATTCTCCTTCAAGGTGGTCTGTTTATTTTCTTTTTCTGTTTGGTATGGTTTTGTCTTCAGCTGAAGGTGTCCTTTCAAACGAACTGTCTCCTTTTTATGTTTTTGCACCAGAATTCTTGGAGGCCCTCTTGCTGACCTCTTCCTCATGGTTATCATTTTTTGGGCTTTTCTTGGTTACTATACTATGCAGCAGGACTTCATTTATCTCTTGCTCTTCCTGTTGTGCCTTCTTCAATTTTTCATTATCGACCTTGAAAACATGTAGTTCAACAATAAGGTTCCTCATTGTTTCCAACACCTCCGTGGGTGAGCTTCCATCACTGTTTTGTCTTGGATCTCCAGGAGGTCCTTACTGCATATTCCCTTCCATCCTGGTTTCTTCACCTTCTCGAGCTGCCATTATTTAACACAAAACAAAAAATCTTTATGTCTGTAATCCACAATATTTATTAGTTTTTCATAAATCAGAATATATACTAAGCAATTAATGTGGCCCTGTTCAGGCCTAGTGTTGTAACTTTTTTTCTAATACCATATGTAATGGACCTCAAATTTACCATAAGAAAAAAATTTCTATGACGTAATTCCATTTTGATTAAGCTTAGAACTTAAGAGAAGGTAAGATTCAATTCGATTCACAATGACATTATTCACTAGTCTAGTTTACTTCGAACATAAAATTGTCAAAGTAATCAGTTCTTCACATTTAATTATGCTTGTGATTGCAAGTCTGGATCTTCATGACTGCTAGAACAGTAGGTAACTTGACTGTCTGCTATGTGTGTGTGTAAAGGCGAATATTATCATTTTTACTGTAGAAAATTCGCTTTAACTTTCTATTAACATCTGTACTTATTTCCTCCTACAAGTAAATATATACCTATATCTTTCTCCATATCATAATTTAGGTACTTGTCATGCCCCGTACACAGTGACCTGTAATATGAACTGTTATTATTATACTTCTATCCCGGATGAAGATCCTCCAACGTTTTCTACCAGTCCATTCATTGCATTATTAGAGTTGTTCCCATAACAATAAATTCCTTCTAGGTTCCTACAGTTCGTGAAAATAATGAAGGTCAATCAGTTTTTGGCAATTATAAATGCCGAACACAAAACTAAACAAAGGCACCACACTGTTTGCAAAAAAAGGCGAAAATACAGAAAGACTGTGGACCAGCACTTCGGGGTTTCAGAATTCAGGATTTCGTGAGTACAAAAGCCAAACATCAACACAAAAACATTTCCCGAAATTGAGAAAAGGTGCCCAACACTTTGGTATTTCAGGGTTCAGGGTTTCACGATTATCGTAGCCAAACATCAACACACAACAACTCCTGAAATTACGAAAAAGTAAAGTGCAATCAACACTTCAGGGTTTCGGGGTTCGGAATCTCGCGACTTCAAAAGTCAAAACATCAAAACACCACAATTTCCAAATTGCGAAAGGAAAGTGGGACCCACATTTCGGGGTTCGGGACTTCATGAGTTCAAGTACCCAACAACAACATATACAAACTTCCAAAAATGCGAAAAAGGAAAGGTGAGACCTGCATTTTGGGATTTCGGGGTTCAGAACTTCACGAGTTCGGGTGTCCAAACATCAACATATACAAACATTCGAAATGCGAAAAAGGGAAAGGTGAGACCCACATTTTGGGATTTCGGGGTTCGCGATTTCATGGTTTCCAATGCCCAAACCTATCCTGCAACAACTCCCGAAATGCGAAAGAAGAAAAAAAGGACTAGCACTTCGAGGTTTCATAATTTTCTAAAGTTCATCAATACCTTAACTATGGAAAGGGTAGACTGTTTTAAACAAAACAAGGAAAGCATAAACATATTTTGATAGGCGTCAATTCTCATGATTGTTTAGCATTTGATAAACAAAAGGGGTTTTCCAGATCTCCTTAACTTTCCAAATTATGTCCTTTGCTGGTGTCCTTACTTTCATTATGTGAGACAATAGGTGTAGAGGGATTCAATATCCATTTACCTAAAAAAATTCCGAAGGTCTAACTAATGAGTTTTATACGCTTATATTCTATAAAAGGGTACAATAGGATAACCGTTTTCTGTATAAGGTAATTTCTATTATATTCACTTAGAGCCTCTTTTAATCAATGTATTATACGTTAACAGTACTAGATCTGTGCATCTAGTATATACATGAATGTGAATTTTATTCCATAAGAGTTTGGATGTCTATTACGAACTTTATGACGACAGACAAACATATTACATTCACGAAGGTAATTTCATCTTCCGCAACAAATATATATATATACTTCAGCAGTCAGATGTGAACATTCCAGCAGACGTATTATAACTATATATAGATACAGCTTTCCTTCACACATATTCCTCACACAAACATATATTATCATTCAAATAGTTTACTTTAAAGCAATTAGATATAATCACCCAACAGATACATGACATCAATCAAACATAGCCATTCAAAATGGAGAAGGGTAGATCAACATATCAGAATCCAATCCGCGGAAAGACAAAGGGAGCAACCACGTTCCTCCCAACCGTAGAACAGGGCAGCCAAAACTTCTTGCCCGATTCACCCCCTAGCCTGACCATGAATCCATGAGGACGAACTTGGAGACTCCTCATCAATAATTTAAATTTTTTCAGCAGTTATTCCCTTTCCTCACACTTGCTTGGCAGTGCTCATAACAGCAATAGGACTCTCAATCCTTTCCCAACATACTTGGCAACGTCCTGCCTCCTCGCATATGCTATTTAACAATTTTTGCCCAGGTCTTTTCCCTCCTTTGGGGATTTTCACAGCTTTCTAAATACCTGATTTTCAGGGGCTGTCAGTGGCCAAATCACTGATTTTCCACTTGTAATAATCAGCCCAGAGGCAGTTCCAACATGTTCCCCACTCATAGAGTCATGGTCAGCTGATTTTAACATGGTTGTTCCATTTGTCCTCCTGCAATTAATATAATCATTCTGTTGTTATACAAGTGTCATAGTCAAATAGTTAGTTGAGTCCAAACAGATCTCTGCCCAACAATCACAATAATTAAATACAATTATTAAATTCAAAATTCGAAATTGCCATAAATGGCACAAATTTTCCAAATTCAAATTTGCCAAAAAAGGAAATAAATTTCGAGCACACAAAAATAAAAAAATATTTTTATTTTTTTGGGAATGTCACAGGAAGTGTGTCCTTTAATTAGTTTAGAGAATATTTGGAATTTGTCTTGAATTTTCAAACACGTTGTAAGAGTAAGGGTTCTTTCTTAATAATATGGTTTTTCATGGTATTTTAAACTAATATAATAAGATAAAATATCACATTGGAAAGAAGAGATCCTTAACGAATGACATTTCACACAATTTTTTATTTTTTTTTAATTATAAACAAATATTTGGTGCTTACACACAAAAAAAAAGATTTGGTGTTTAAGAACTTGCCTCGCAAGGGGGTCACATGTCTAAAGTGTAAAATATACATTATTATTGTAAACACATAAAATAATTCAAATATCATTAGTATGGTGACAAAATGATATATAAACAAGGAAAATAGCTGCTAAGGAGCTAGTCCCTGCCTCATTGAAGAATTTGAGTCGTAATGTCTCAACACTAAACTATGAAAGTGTCTCGACCGCAAGCATCAAGCATATTAAGAGATCCATTTCCAATGAATTAGAATGAATGATTAATTGTGTCAAGCATCTTAAGAAATCTACTTCCAATGAATTAGAATGAAAGAGTATTTGAGGAATCTTGATTTATATTGACATGTCAACTAATTATTTTTCAAGTCATTGTACCAATCCTCATAAGTGTTGTAAAGCACTTTGCCCTCAGAAGATTAGCTTTGTAACCATTCAAAGGACAACGATAACCAAAAATTAAATTTTAATTCTACAAAACTATTGATGAAAGAAGTGGAATCGATACACAATCGATTCCAACTTAGATCTTCACACTTAAATTGATTTTGTACTACCAATATGTCGAAAAGTCAAACACTTATTTTATAAAATATCTCTGGAAAGTTAACTTGACGATACTCTTGAGCATACCTAATTACAAAGGACCCTTTGAAATCCAACAACAACTTTGATTACAATTATTCATTCTTAATAATATTTAATAACAAAAATTTACATAAGAAATGTTTAAACAATCACTCTTTTTTAATAATATTTCATAACAAAAGTTTAAATGGAAAATCTTCAAAAGATTTAACAAAATTTTACATGACAAATGTGAAATGTTATAACATAACATATGTTATGTTATATTATAACAACCTATGCTATTGAGTTTGATTGCTTCAATTATTCATAAAATGCCTTCGTTGGCATAGCGTGTACTAGGTATTATGTTCCAGTTGTTCTGTTGTACTCTGCAGGCCCACGATAGGGTTTAGTAGGGTTTTTATAATCATGATTATAAAATTATTAATTAGTAATGGTTCAGGATATCAATTATACCTATAAATAAAAGCACTAACAAAAAGCTTTGAAATGATTTAAATAGGAATATTTTTAAAGTTGCATTTGGATTTGCATAACCTCCACTTTGCCTCACAAACTAGAAGTCTTTAAAGGTTGGTTTTATCAACCTCGATCAATCTTATCGGTACATTTATTTTATTCACATTACATTGAAATTAAAAATTCTATTCACCCTCCAAGGAAATTTAATTCCCCTGAATCCTCCCCGATGCTCATGTCAATCAAATACTTTGAGGGGGAAATAGCGGTACTATTGTTAATGTTGTTGCATGCATGAGGCAACATGGCCGCATTGAGTCGTCCCAGGTATCTTTTTTCCAGGTTTGAGTTGTCCCAGGTATCTATTTTCCAGGTTTATTACTTGGAGATTGTATGGTTCGATTCCTGCTGACGCCAATATGAAATATGAAACCTGAAAGAATTGATGTGCCCATAGCACAATATTCTATATTCTATCTATGCCATCATAAAATCAATCTTTTATGTGCCTGTGTTCTCTTTTCTAAGTGGAATATGTCCTGTTGCAGGGAGGCGCGCTCCCATGGAGAATCTGGGCATTGTCTTGTAGCGCAGGAGCAACTTGTTCCAGTGGGAGTTGTCAGGTCTTATGCAATCGTCTCAGAAAAATTGTACATACACTGGGGTCTAGAGATTCACTTTCAGTTACCAAGACGTTAGCCTTACGGATCAGCTAAATGTATGTATGGCCTGTAAAATATTTTATAGAAATTAGGGTATTTGATTTGTTGGGAATTTAGCCGAGACTTGAGCAATTAGGGTATTTGGAGTTGAGCATAAAGTGTCTTCGTTGGCGCCTCGTTTAATCATTACTAAATAAATTTAAGTGGAAAGCTAGAGTGGCGTGGATTCTATTTTGTAACTTGAAATATCTTGAATTGGAGACACTAGGCAACAAATTCTTCCCAAATCGCTGTAGAGTTCCATTCCGACCAGGCCATGCCCGGTTGACTATACCTCCCTTACTATCAGTATTACCTCCATTAACAAGGTATGGACTCCGTCCATGGTTAAATTTCCTTAAATCTGATCTACTCGTGCTTGTTTATGCTCATATATGTATAAACAACAGAGCACCAGACATTTCTAAAAATAAGCATTGAAAAACAAAAATATTCCAGAAACGTTTTTGCTGATGGTTGAGTTTAATTCTTGGAGGAGGTGATCAATTGTTTGGACTGACAGTGCAACCTTTAAAAAATATCAAAATAATCATATAACCTCTCATATGTCAGTCACAATGCCCTCCAAGTCCATACTTCCGGTTCTCAACACATTACTCATCGCTTTTCCATAAGATACAAAATCTTCAATCACCAAGGAATTTCGTAAGACTCCTCCGAGCTGTTCAGTGTCATTCCTAATGTAGTGAAAACAAGAAAACAATAAAGTCCATGAGAGGGTGGAGGAGTTGTGGGTTGAATAAATTGTGATTAACTAGCATAGCTACTCAAAACCGTGGTTGATGAATGTTGAAAGGCTATGTCAAAGCTCTTCTCGTAACTGGAATGGAATGATGAAATGGTTGGACAACTGGAATTTGACGATTCAATATGAAATGCACAGACAACTGGAAAATGAAACATGCCCACAGTCAGAAAATGAAAATGAAACACATGGATAGTTGAGGAAAGTCAGAAATGAAACGCTGAGAAAATGAAAAGTGCCTACAGCCTGAGCAAATCCAAACGTGGTAATCCCAAAGGTTAATCATTTAAACGTGGCAATCATATAGTGCTACAGTAATTTCTTAATATGATTAGGTAAATGTTAAAAAGTAAATAGGTTAACTGATGCATTCAAAAATACAAGGAAGTTATGAAAAGTAAATCACATTTATTGATTTGGGAAGACGACTAAGAATATGCCAGCATCTTCAATAGTTAGCCATCAAATTAAAATTTTAAATTAAAAAGTGATTAATTGTACCCATTATCAATATGCCTTTCAGCTTTACTATAGAATTTTTTTTTAACACTGATTCTCTGATTCATAGAGTTACTATAGAATTTTTTTTTTAACACTGACTTCATAGAATTAGTATCATCAGGTAATGACCGTTCTCAATGGTTTTATATACTAGATTTAAAATTTTCTGATTCAATCAACAAAAGAACCACATCATGATTCCAAGTTCCCACTATGTTTGGGATTCAATAAAAATTTCTAGAGCAACTACGTGCAAAAAAATTGCAGCGAAAAGTTGCAAGACCAGGTTGTGGAGAGCCGTAGTGGCAACCCAATTGAAAAATCCCAAAAAGACTGCAAGACATTGTAATTTTTCTGAAATTGCCATGAATAACCTTTTCCATGATTGACACAAAAATAGAGTAGAAATTTTGTAAACTTCTTTTGTTTCCTAGATTTGTAAACTTCTTTTGTTAGGGTTCTGGTCTCAATAATAAATTTACTAACTAATAAATTTCGATTTCAAATTGTGAATGAAATAATTAGTTTCGAATTGAAACATGTAATGATTTACTTACAAAACGAGACATATTTGAGACACTGCTGGCCACCGAGAAATTCTTCAATCTTATGTTTGTCTCCTTCAACCTTTATCTTCTGTAGTTCGCTGCAACTCCTGACAATCATCTAAGGTGAGCAACGGTTATCGATCTCTCGTTTTATTTCTTAAGCAGTTATGTGATGGGAACTTTGCAAAAATCGTGCTGCAACTTTGCAGAAAAATGCAAACGGAGAGCAATGAAGATGATTGTGGGAATTGAGGATAGATTCTTGGTTTACTTATAATTTGTTCAAACGATGATGGAATAAGCAGTTATGTGATGGGAACTTTGCAGAAATCGTGCTGCAACTTTGCAGAAAAATACAAACGGAGAACAATGAAGATGCTTGTGGGAATTGAGGATAGATTCTTGGTTTACGTATAATTTGTTCAAACGATGATGGAATAATTTGTATTAAAGTTAGGAAGCTCTGTGAATTGGTTGTAAGTGGACTTTATAAAGATTGATGCCCGGGATAATAAGATCACAGTAATTGGACATACAGATCTAGTGAGGGGTTACGTCTCAGAAAATATGGATTCATTGAAGCAATGAAAAATCAGACATGAATTGAAGACCTGAAGCCTTCTATTGAAGGAGATATTGTGCTTCTCCAAAATTTGCAGTGTCAGAGCCTACAAATCCGCCAATAAAAAGTTTGCTTAAATTGTTATTTTTTTTTAAATTATTTCTTGGTTTTAACAATTTAAAAAAATAAAATCCCATACACGGAAATGTAGTCACATCATGTTACAGTGAACTTCCCTTTGTGAACCAATCACAAAAGGAAATATAGTCACTTCATGTTACAATGAATCAATCACAAATTAGAATTGGAAAATTTAGAATGAAAATTTTTTATAAATAAAAAAAAGAATTTGTTTAAATAAATATAAATAATACTAATTTGATCTAAACTGTGGAAAGACTACATAATATCAATAACCCACCAAGTAATACATCAAAACGAACCAAGTAATAGGATATCAACTATGGTTAACTTCCGAGCCAAAGATCGCCAGACTAATAAAGTAGAGATATTTACGAAATAATTCAAATTGCTAAAAGTATTTGGACCCCTACAGACCTAATATGGAAGAAATATATTAAACAACTCCACACCTTCCACTCTCCGAGGGGGTGAAGGTGTGTCTACAATTGATCATAGAGATTTAAATCTAATTCATAATTAGACTTTGTTGGGGTATGTTTCTCCTCATTTGCTCATACAAGAAACCTTGTAAGAGCACGTTTTCCGTCTTAATAATATAGTTTATGCATGAGATTTCAAGCTAATAAGAATAGAATAAACATAAAGATGTCAAGCAAAAATTATTATGAGATTACATAAGAAGGAGGTTTGGTTTATGCAAGGGGGTTTGGTTTATGTGGTGTTTTATAGCATTTTTTAAAGTGTAAAATAGTCAACAAGGGGTTTATGTTGTGTTTTATAGCATTTCTAAAGTGTAAAATAGTCATTATCTTTATAAACACTTAAAATATATTAAATAGCATTATCATGAAGTTCAACATAATATAAATAAAAATACAGATATTCATGAAATACTTCAAAGTGAAAAATGTGAAGGAGAGTAGTCATTATTTTTACAAACACTTAAAATATATTAAAAAGCATTATCATGGAGTTCAACATAATATAAATAAAATATTCATGAAATACTTCAAAGTGAAAATTTGAAGGAGAGTAGTCATTATCTTTACAAACACTTAAAATATATTAAATAACATTATCATGGAGTCCAACATAATATAAATAAAAATACAGATATTCATGAAATATTTCAAAGTGAAAATGTGAAGGAGAGGGTCTTTAGACACTCTATCAAGAAGATGCTCAATTGTTTAAATTATTTATAATAAAGAGATTGAAGAATTTTTTCTTACTCAATTGATCATTGGGAGATCAAAAGTACATTTAGTTTCTCGACTAAAGGGAGATGAATGAATATATTGACCATCTATGGTAGGAAGCTTAAGGAAATTTTAGTTGCTCAATTGAACATAGGGAGACCGAGGATTGAATATGCTCAATTACACATATAGAATAAGGAGATAAGGGAACTTTAAGGTAACTATATATATATATATATAGTATAAAGAGAAAAGAACTCCATAATGGTATTTCCAATGCCCCTTTTTCTTTGCATGAGAGAAATACTTCTTGTGTAAGGAATAATATATTGAAATCCAAGTAAGTAAGATAAGTAAGGTAAGGTATAACATATTGAAACCTAGTAAGTAATTCAGTTAAATTGTAACATATCAAATGATATCAAGTTAGGTAAGGTATACCATATTAAAAGCTAGTATGTAAGGGTTCCTCTCTTTATGCACTTATTTTACTCATTCGGTGGGTGGATGGCTTATCTATTGGGTGTATGCACTTAGATACCTACTTAGTTTCCGAAATCATTTAAGTCAATTATAAAAGAAGCAACACTTTTCCAATTTCTATGGAGTTATGCACTTATCTCCTTGGATTATGCACTTCGATACTTGGCTAGTTACTAAAATGAGATATATCTTAATCATAGAAACACTTTGTCAAATTGAGCCCAATGGACTTAGATACTTGACTTCCTCGAGTGTATATGATGAATTCCTTGGGGCCAATAAAGGACCTCCATGGACTTGCTTGGAATATATGTTTTAGTGGTAACCACACTAGAAATCACCTAAAAAAATTACTTAACTCAATGAAATAAGTTGGATAAAAATAACAACAGTGTTGTTATGAAGTTATGTATTTTGAGATATTAGGTTAGAGTCCTATTGGTCATATTCTTATTCACTTAGATACTTAGCTACCAAAATGGGATAGTTTTTTTATTACATTATATAAACAATTATTGTCTATTTCTCAATGTGGAAGAAACGCTTTTGTCCAATTGTTTGTTATAGAAACATTCAAAGTGATAAACGTATTAAGGCCCCTATAGATCTGGTATGGATAAAATATATTATAAAACCCTCATCACTTACTCCCCCATGGTGTGAAGGTGTGTCTGCAATTGATCATTTGCAAATTAACTCATGATTATAATTTTGTTGGAGTATGTTTCCCCTCATTAGCTCATATAAGGGTTGGACTTGAATTGAATTTAACAAAACAAAAAAACAACTTGTAAGAGCAAGGATTCCTTCTTAATAATACAATTTGTGCATGAAATTTTTTAGAAAAAACATAAAGATGGAGAGAAAAAATTATTAGGAGATATTGTCACAACAAGGGGTTTGGTTATGCGGTGCCTTATAACATCTCTAAAGTGTAAAATAGTCATAATCTCTACAAAAACCTAAACGGAATCAAATAGAATTAGTATGGAGCCCAAAATAATACAAATAAAGTAGATATATTCATGAGCCCAAAACGTTATAAATAAAGTAGAGATATTCATGGAATACTTCAAAGTGAAAATTCCATGGAGAGGGTATTTAGACAGTAAGGAAAGAAGATTATTTGTTGTTTAATAATAGGGATATTGAGGAACTTTTGGTTACGTGATTGATTGTAGGGAGATTATAGTGTGTTTAGTTGCTCAACGAAAGGGAAAGGAACACAGATGCTTAACTAACCATCTATAGTAGGGATATTGAGGAACATTTAGTTTCTCAACCAAAGAGAGAGGGAGATCGAGGACCTTTAGTCACTCAACCAATGGGAGAGGAATTTTTAGTTTCTCAATCAACCATAGGGAGATCAAGGGATGAAGATGATCAATTAGACATCTATAATAGGAATATAGAGGAACTTTAGTTACTCAATTGACTACCGTGATTTTGGTAACTAGAGATAGCATAAAGTCCATAATGGTATTTCCAATGTTCCTTACTTCACGTGAGTGAAACACTTCATGTGTAAGGTGTAAGATACTCAAAAACAAGTAAGTAAGTTAACTAAGTTAAGACGTAATGGATTGAAAGCTAGTAAGTAAGTAAGTAAGGTGAGGCGTAACATATTGAAAGCTAGTATGTAAGGTAAGGAATACCATATTAAAATCCAATAAGGGTTCTCTCTCCTTAAGTACTTATTTTATCCATTTGGTGGGTAGTTGGCGAGTTACCAAAATGAAAAAATTCAAATGCATTATAGAAACACTTTGCTGATTTATTTAGAATTATGTTCTTATCTCATTGTCTTTATGCTTGGCTATTTACCAAAATCATCTAAGTCAAAATTTTATAAAAGAAACAACACTTTGCCAAATTATACAGAATTATGTCCTTTCTCCTCAACTTTATGCATTGATGCAACCCCCATTCTCTCATAGGGGTTGTGCAACCTCCCGGTCTAAGATATTCATAAAACATTGAGCCGGATCGACTCTTCGGGCTCCTGTTGGAACCCAAAACCACTTTACATAGACCCCTTTTTCCCTAATGCACGAGTTCTATGAAACCCATTGGCTCATGCTAAGCCCCTGTTCCCTATTTGAAATTATAGGTGCAAGATCCTTATGCTAGGACCCTCATCCTTCATATGATCTCAGACTATGACCAGGTGCCTATTCAAAGGGTGCTTTGGAGATTTGGACTCCTAGCATTCTCACTTCACGCTGCGACCACTTCTTCCAGAGTCACAATCCTCTGAAACCTCGGAAACAAGATCAACGGTCCTCGATCCTCATTGAGATTGATGACTTGGTCTCTTTCTTCAGAATTTGGGATTCGACCAAATCCACATGCACACTCCACAAATCCTATGAATTGGATTTCCAAGGGAGTGAACCTCTATTCTCCACACATCCCCTCGCAAATCAATGGTCTATGCTCTCCTTTGGGATCAACGGTCCATAGTAACTTTGGGAAGTTCTGAACCACTTCTCAAAAGACCTCCAGAATGCTAAATCTCCAAAGTTCGCAATCTGCTGACACCCATCCAATTACGATGGACGACCTAGATGGACCCCGACGCTTCGGCCTGCGGGAGTTCTAGCTCCACCCAATTCTTTGTTATCGCGTAGTGATAGATCTTCTGCAACACATCCTTCTCTAATGGACGACTGGGATGACTTCAGACTCCGATATTTGCAAGTCCTCGCACCTCGACTCTCCAATTACTCCAAAGTAATTATGCTCCGGAGTGCAGAATCTAGTAACACCTATCCCTTTGGCTTGGACGACTTAGATCTGCTTCGGCTTCCATCTCTTCGGGAGTTCTCCCAACTCTTCTACACTGTCTCCTCTAGGATGCAGAATATCTCGCCACACATCCCTTCTGGATCCAATGGTCCATATCTCCTCGCTCTTCGCGAATTTTTCTCTTTGCTCCACGTCAATCTCTCCAAATTTCTTCCTCTCGAACTCTCTGATATTTCGCCACTTGTCCCTGCAGACGATGGACGGTTCCGATTCAATATAGAAATTCAAGACTTTGATGAGTTCTCATTCCTTGCACATAAAAGGGGTTAAAGTCCCATGCACTTACCTAGATCCAATGCTTGTTGGTTCTTCGCGCCCAGATCCGATGGCTAGGATCTGTTCTCCTCTTCGACACACTCCTTTGGGTGTCTGGACATGGAATTTAATGATCCATATCCTCTCCTTGTAGTTGATCCAACGACTGTTGTTGCTCCTCCTCTTGAGCTTCTTTGTTCTCCTGAATTTGGGAAAATTTGTAAGTGTCAAAGGTTGAAGCCTTTGAGATTTCTCCTGCGAGCCCGACTGCTGGGTCTCGAATTCACTCCTCCTTCTGAGCTTTCGAACTTGAAGCAAGTTGTTCTTCAACGCACACCTTGCAGTCTCCCTTATGAGCTTCTGCCAATGTAATTTGACCTCGTCTCTGGCACCTCCTTGCGCTTTGCATGCAAACTTGCAATTCCACTTCTGAGCTTGTGCACTTGCTCAAAATTCCAAGGGGGTCTCGACCCTTCTGCTCCCCTTCAAAGGATTTATGTGCCCTCCTGGAACTTAATGCTCGTCCTTAATGCTCCTCTTGATCTTTTCTGAAGCTCAAACCTTAAAGGTTCTTGGTCTTTTGTTTCCCTCTTTGTTGATATTTTGTGCGCAAAGGAGCTATCCCTCCTGAGCTTTGTGAAGTTGAAATACTTTACATCTGGCACACTCCTTGTGCTTTCCTGTCTGAAATTCTCAGACCTATTCAACACTGATAAAAGTGTTGGCCCAATGCATGCCTTGCATGGGTCTTCCTCCAAAAGCTTGATCTCTCTCAGGTTCACTGATTCACTCCTTGCATTTGCTCAATGCACACTTTGCAGAGCTTCTTCCCGCCAAAGTGTTCAACAACCCTGGTTCCTTCAAATTCTCCAACACTTTAGAATGTGTTGGTCCTGTGCATTCTTTACACAACTTCACTCCTTCAGTTCTAAATTCTCATAATTCACTAGTGCACTCCTTGTTCTCTCTATGTAAACTTACACTTTACTCTCCTCCAAGTCTTAATGTTATGGTGTGACCTATTGGCAACCTTTCTCCCATAACTCGAAATAGAGTTCTCGCGCACTCCATGTGCCTGCTCAATGCACTCCTTGCAAATATTCTTTCCATACAGAGTATTCAACAACTCCATGTTACCTCTCCTCCAACAGATTTCCAGAGTGTTCAGTAACTCTGGGGTGTCCTTCCTAACACTTATCTTCTCTGAACTCAGAACATATTTCATCTGTGCACACTTGCACCTGCTCAATGCCCTCCTGACAGAGATTCAAGAGAGTATCTAACAACTCTGTGGTGTCTTCCTCTCACACTTCTCTCCAATAAATTGAAGCAGAGTTCTCCTTGTGCACTCCTTGCACTCACTCAATTCCCACCTGGCTGAGTCTTTCAAAGTATTCAACAACTTCAACTATGGTTTCTCTGCATAGTATTTCATCCAGAGTATTCAGTAACTCTGAGGATCTCCTTGAGTTTGTAATGTTCTAGTGTGCCCACCTGGAACGTTCTCTCCTGAATTTGAAACTTAGATCAGATACACACTCCTTGCGTTGGCTCACATAGTTTCCAATACCCTGTTGTGCACTCCTTGCACAACCTAAAGAACCCATAAATAAGCCAACAAACTCACAAATAAAGAATTATGTCTATCCCTATAGATGGAAACCTATCATACACATCTACATCATACATTCCTAAACACATAGAGATAACATTCATAAAAAACAGGTAAACACACAAAGAATCTCATGTAGAAAAAATTGCTCTTTGTATTAATACGAATGTATGTTTACAATGTGTACAAAATCTCGGACTGCAACTGAGTCTCGACTCTCTCTCCTTGGCTTAAAATGATTCTCTCTCAACTTTTAGCAGCCTCTACTCGGCATACGTTACAATTTTTTATACAATAGGGGCTCAACGAGCCTTTCCCTCCAACTACTCTAGTGGTGTCTAATCACCATTACAACGCCTAACTACTGAGGCTTATTACATTGAATGAACATTTACTTTATCAAACCTGAGGCGATGCTCACGATCTTTCCAAATAAAGACTAATAAAGGTGACTTAAACTATTTCATGTACAAAGGCATGAATCAACTCTGCTCAAGCCTTACAACATTTAATTTTCTTTTAATTACATTTAATTTTTAAAATTGAGGGAAAAATGAGAGGGTTGGCGCCTCTCCACTCCTTAAATGCGCTTTGATGTGTTGAATAACTAGAACTTGGCTGAGGTGGAGTGATTCTCCTGCATCATACTCCACTGTTGGGAAAATCATGAGCTCCTACTCATGGCTCCCTCTTCTCCATTGTTGAAATCTCCCCGGATACCAAACTTTGCCTTAGAGTTGTCCTCCTGCTCCTCTGCTATGTTGCTGCTACTGCTGCTACTCTTGTAGGTCCCCCTTTGTTAAGATTCCTCCTGCTAGAAGTCTCCTCTACTGACCTCAACATCAACTCTCTGATTTCCTCTACCACTTCTTCCAGCTTCTCTGCTGGTTGGATTCTTCCTTCATGTAGACTGGCCTGCTGCACTTCCTCATGCTGATAAAAGGGTAGATCATCCTAATCCCCCATGCTGTCTTCATCTCCTGTGGCCTTGACTTGCCACTCTCCTGCAAACTCCAATTCTGCAGTATCCTCACTAAGCTTCTGCTCAGCTATCTCCTCTGATAGATTATCCTATGCCATATCTTCTTGTGTTGGTTCAACTCCAGCTTCTTCCAGATGCTCCTTAGGCTGGCATTCTCCTTCAATCTGCATGACTGCATCTTGGCAGTCCTTCTCTAGTCCTATATTGTTCAACCAATCCTCCATCATCTCCAAGTCCATCTCCCACTGAGTGAGAAACTCAATTGTGTGCTCCTCTTTTTCTGTTGGGGCAGACATCAGTGTATGCCCCTTCTTCTCCATGATGACAATCTCTACTCGCTATGCTTCTGCTAATACATCTTTAAGACATGCTCTGGCCTCAACTGGGCTTCTTGGCATGAATATATGAACTCCTCTAATGATCAGAACACTCCTCTTATCCTCCTCCATAAACTCTCCTTGCTGATCTGAACTCTCAACTAAGTTCATGAGACTTTCATATAGCCTCCTCTCTTCTCCCTTGCCCACCTGGAAATATGGGATTTCTCCTCTACCCTCCTCGAAGTCTATGAGATCAACTGATCTCATCTCATTGCTCACCTGGCAATCTGAATTTTTATCGCTTCCCTCCTGGTAGACTATGAGATCAATTGTTGATCTCTTGTCCTCATCACTGAGGTTTTCTCCAACCTTTGGCTCATAGACGAAAAACCAGCTCCTCCTCTGTGTCACCGAGGGTTTCATCATGCCTCAACCACTTCTTCAACTCCTGGCACTACCTTCTAGCCAACAAATTCTGAACATGTCATCTTTCTCTCTACTTCATGGGCCACTCGTACCTCCAATGTACCTGTGCCTCTTGCTGCATCTTTAGCGTTAGCCTATCGATCTTCACTCTGATTTTCTCGAGATATTTATCCGTTTCTACCTTACTTTTATATTGGCGGTCCTTGCCTTGACCACACCTATGGCCTTCAGTAGCCATTTTTTCTCCTATGACTTCAATCCTCTTGGTTGTTTGTTGTCTAATCTACAACTGAGAGTGTCTCCAGCTTCTCCTACAACCCACCTAGTTGTCTGCTTGGTTGTTGCACTCTTGCAAGAAATCACCCACAAAGCATCAACACTCTCCCTTCCTTCACCTGCTATCTATAGGAGAAATTAAACCTTTGATACTACTCGATGTTGTCACACTATCTCCTTTATCTCCTTTGCCTACAAAAATTAATTTTGTGGCTCTGATACCACTTGATGGTATCAAGAAATCTCCTTTGTCTCCTGCCTGCTACCTGAAATAAGAAAAATGCTCTTATATCAGTTGATGCAGCCCCCCTTCTCTCCTAGAGGTTGCACAAACTCTCGATATAGGATCTTTTCAAAACACTGAGCCAAATCGGCTCTTCGGGCCCCTGCTGGAATCCAAAACCACTTTACACATGCCCCTTTTTTCCGAAGGCGCGGGTTCTATGAAACCCACATGCTCCTACTAAGCCCTTGTTCTCTATTTGAAATAACAGGTGCTAGTTCCTTATTCTAGGCCCCTCTTCCTTTATATGACCTCAAACTGTGACCAAGTGCCTATTCAAAGGGCACTTCAAAGCTTAAGACTCTCAACATTCTCACTTCACACTACGACCACTTCTTCTGGAATCACAATCCTCTGAAACCCCAGAAATGGGATCAACGGTCCTCGTTCCTTGCCGAGATCAACGACTCAGTCTCTTTCTTTGGAATCCGGGCTTCAGCCAAATCTGCATGCACACTCCACAAATACTCTGAAGTGGCTTTCCAATGGAGTGAATCTCTATTCTCCATGCATCCCCTCGCAGATCAACGGTCCACGCTCTCCTTTGGGATCAACAATCCACGGTAACTTTGGGCTCCAGTGCTTCAGAAAGCTTCGAACCACCTCTCACAATACCTATGGAATGCTAAGTCTCTGAAGTTCGCAATCTACTGACACTTATCCAATTACGATGGGCGACCTGGATGGACCCCGACTCTTCGGCCTTCGAGAGTTTTGGCTCCACCCAATTCGTTGTTCTCCTGGATTAACTTTTCTCCGAAGTGGCAGATCTTATCCCACATGTCCTTCTCCAATGGATGAATGGGATGACTTTGAGACTCCGACCTTCGCAAGTCCTCACACCTCCACTCTCCAATTCCTCTGAAGTTCTTATGCTCCGGAGTGCAGGATCTAGTAACACCTGTCTCTTTGGCTTGGACGGATCAGATCTGCTTCGGCTTGCAACTCTTCAGTATTTATCCCAACTCTTATACACTTTCTCCTCTAGGATGCAGGATCTCCCGCCATGCATCCCTTCTAGATCCAACGATCCAGATCTCTTCGCTCTTTTCAACTTCACGTATTTTTCTCTTTGCTCCAGGCCAATCTCTCTGAATTTCTTCTTCTCGAACTCTCTGATTTTTCTCCACCTATCCCTCTAAATGATGGACGGTTCCGATTCACTCCAAAACTTGAAGACTTCAGCGAGTCCTCATTCCTTTCACATAAAAGGGTTAAAGTCTCGTGCACTTACTTGGATCCAACGCCTATTGATCCTTCGTGCCCAGATCCTATGGCTAGGATCTGTTCTCCTCTTTGGCACACTCCTTTGGGTGTCTAGAAGTAGAATCCCTCGTACTAGTTCTTTTCTTGTGCCGTGTGCACCGGGAACATTCCTAGGGGGTCCCAGGGGGGGGCAGGTATGCCCCCCCTGGTTACGCATAGTGCCCTGAAATTTGTTTTTGGGCGGTTTTTGCTATTTTTAGTTATTTGGTAAATTAATATCGGATTAAGAGATTAGAGTATTGGTATCTACGAAATACCTAAAAACATTGTATATGATGTATGGTGAATGGTGAAATAAGATATAATGAATATAAGAAAGGTTTTCTCGGTTGAGGATTTCCGGTATAAAATCTCTTTGTAATCTGTGTATGAGCCATTGATTAAATTTTGTTTTTATTAAGAATCTATATGCATTGCTTTACTTCACAAGTTTAAAACTTACATGTGGTATCAGAGCTCGTTTTTGGCTTCAGAGGGACGCCTTTGTTGTTGAGGGTTTGGCTCGGTCTTGATAAATCAAGTTTATCTTGAGTCTGTGATAAACCTGGGTTTAGTGGGAGCTTTTTCATTGGTGATTTGAGTGCAGAAAGAGGAATGGCGAGTTTTTCTATAATCGAGATAGAGAAGTTAAATGTTAAAATCTTTGAGCTATGGAAGATGAAAATGGAGGACCTTCTTGTAGACAAAGAACAATGGATCATTGTGGATCCTAGTACACAGCCTACTAGTACACAACCTACTAGCACATAGGCTACCAGTACACAACCTACTAGTACACAAACTACCAGTACAACACCTACTGGTATGTCGAAGGAAGATTGGGAGAAGTTGGACATAAGAGCAAGGAGTACTATTTGACTCTACCTGGCAGATTCGGTGTTGTTGAATGTCTCAGGAGAATCTACATCCAAGGAACTATGGGATAAGTTGGGGAATTTGTATCAATCAAAGTCCCTAGTAAACAAGTTGTTTCTTCGAAAGAAGTTGTATCATCTTAGGATGGAAGATGGAGATTCCGTGATAGAACATCTAAATGCCTTTAATACTCTGGTAAGTCAACTTGGCTCTGTTAATATTACGATTGCAGAAGAAGATAAGTGTATTACTTTTTTATGTTCTTTGCCAAACTCTTGGGATAATCTGATTGTAGCAATAGGTAGTACCACTCAATCTACATTGAAGTATGAGGATGTAGTTGCATCCTTGTTATCTGAAGAGATGAGGCGAAAAAGCATGGATGGTCACAATACAGATCCATTATTTGTAAGAGGGCGTACCCAAGATAGGAACCCTAGTAAGCCTTCGGGGTGAATATCTAAATCTACAGGTAGATCTAAGTCTCCAGGAAAATCTTTGAGGAAATGTTGGAAGTGTGGTAAAACAGGGCATTATAAGAAAGATTGCAAGTCTAAGAAGGTTGAAAAACCAAAGGGATATGATAATACCTCTTCCACAGAGGCGAAAACCTCCACTAAAGAAGGAGGTGATGTTTACCTAGCATCTAGAAGTACACATGCATACCATGATGTATGGTTGATCAACTCAGGTGCGTCATACCATATGACTCCTCACAGGGAGTGGTTCTCTGAATATGAAAAATATGATGGTGGTGATGTATTCCTAAGAGATGACTCGACAACAAAAATATTTGGATGTGGAAGGGTTAAGTTGCTACTAAAAGATGGAAGGATTAGAACTCTCCCTGGGGTTCTGCACATTCCAAATCTAGCCAGGAGCCTAATATCTGTAAGCAAGATGGATGATGCAGGAGTGGATACTGTATTTGGAAAGAACACTTGCAAGATGGTACGATGAGCAATAGTGTTGATGAGGGGAGTTCGGTGTGGAACTGTATACAAGTTGTTGGGAAGCACTTATACTAATGGGTGTAACAGTTATGTTGTCCTTGAGTAGACAAATAAAGAAGACAAGACCAATGTCGTCCCTGAGAAGAAGACCATGCTGTGGCATCAAAGACTGGGACATATTGGAGAAAAGGGCCTTCGAACACTACACGATAAAGGTATGGTTGGAGGTATGTCTAATTGCACTCTGGATTTTGATTTCTGTGAACATTGCATATATGGTAAATAGAATCAAGATTGCCATCTGGTGCTACAAGAGAAAAGGGGATCTTAGAGTTGATACACAGTGATGTGTTTGTACCTATTCCTGTTCCATCCCTAGGTAAATATGTGTATTATGTTTCATTCATAAATGATTTTTCAAGGAGAACATGGATTTATTTTCTTAGAAATAAATCTGAGGTATTTGATAAATTTAAAGAGTTTAAGGCTCTGGTAGAAAATCAAACAGAGAAGAAAATAAAGGTATTGAGAACAGATAATGGTGGAGAATTTTGCGGTAATGAATTCGAAGAATTCTATAAGAAGTGTGGTATAGCAAGGAAAAAGACTACTCCATACACTCCTCAGCAGAATGGAGTTGCAGAAAGGATGAATAGGACATTGATGGAAAAAACAAGGAGCATGCTCAACAGTGTCGGGTTAGGACAAGAATTCTGGGCAAAGGTAGTGGGTACAGCATGTTACCTGGTCAATCAATCACCTTCATTAGCGTTGGATGATAAAACTCCACACGAGGTATGGTCTGGAAAGAAACCCTCTCTTCAACATCTTAGAATTTTTGGTTTTGATGCTTATGTACATGTTCCAAAGGAAAATAGGAGTAAGCTGGATAAAAAGGTTGAAAAGTGTATCTTTATTGGTTATAAAGATGGTATGAAAGGTTATAAACTTTGGAACCCAGAAACCAAGAAGATTGTTTATAGTCGAGATGTTGTGTTCAAAGAGGTAAAAGATGTGTCCAAACAGGAATTCCTACCAACGCAAGACGAACTTGAGAAAATAGAGATTGAGTTGGATGATGCAAAATCTGAATCATCTGAAGAAGAGGAAGCAGAAGAAGAAGAACCTCATACCCCAGTATTGAGGAGATCAGTGAGAGATAAAAGGAAACCAGAAAGGTATAGTCCACCTGATTTGCGTTCAAATTTTGCTTTATCTATTACTGATGATGATCCCATAACTGTCAGGGAAGCAGTGAATTCAGAGGATAGTAAACTCTGGAAGAAGGCCGTGGTTGAAGAAATGGATGCCTTGGATAAGAATGAGGCATGGGATATAGTTGAGTTGCCAGCTAGAAGAAAATCTGTTGGTAGCAAATGGTTGTTTAAGAAGAAGTTCAATGCACAAGGTAAAGTAGAGAAATACAAAGCTCGATTAGTAGCAAAAGTTTATTCCCAGGTAGAGAGAATTGACTTTGGTGAGATTTTTTCTCTTGTTGCTAAGTTAACTTCTATTAGATTTATTTTATCTATAGTTGTTGCTTTTGATCTTGAAGTGGAACAGATGGATGTGAAGACAACATTACTACATGGGGATCTGGAAGAATAAATCTACATGAAGCAGTCGGAAGGCTTTGCAGTGAAGGGAAAAAAAGAGTTGGTCTGTTAGCTAAAGAAGTCACTATATGGTCTGAAGCAATCACCTAGGATGTGGTACCAAAAGTTTGACACATACATCCTTGGATTGGGATTTGTAAGAAGCAGGGCTTATCACTGTGTATATTCCAAGAAGGTTGGTAATCACTTCATTTATGTAGTGTTGTATGTTGATGACATGTTGTTGGTAGGAAATATCATGGATGTTATCAAGGAGGTGAAATCACAGCTATCCTCCAAATTTGACATGAAGGATCTCGGTGCTGCTAACTTCATTATGGGAATGGAGATTAAAAGAGATCGTGCAAATAGGAAACTCTGGTTGAATCAAAGAAAATATGTTGAGACAATATTGCAGAGGTTGAATATGCATGGAAGTAAACTGGTCAAGGTTCCTATTCCCATAAGTGTAAAGTTATCTGCAGATCAGTGTCCCAAGACAAAGGAAGAAGAAGAGGACATGTCCCATGTTACGTATCCCAGTGCAGTTGTCAGTTTGATGTATGCAATGGTTTGTGCTAGACTGGACATTGCACATGTAGTGGGAGTTTTGAGCAGGTATATGTCAAAACTAGGGAAGGAGCATTGGACAACAATAAAGAGGGTCTTCAGGTATCTTCGTGGCACCACCAGTTATGGATTGTGCTACCAAGGAAGACCGGGATTGGACAGAGTGGTGGACATACATGTCTTTGTTGATGCAGACTAGGTTGGAGATCTGGATCACAGAAGATCTACAAGTGGGTATGTGTTTAACCTATTTGGAGGAGAAATCAGTTGGATGAGCAAAAGACATGATGTAGTGGCACTCTCAACTACAGAAGCTGAATACATGGCAGCCACTCATGCAAGCAAGGAAGAAGTATGGTTACAAAGATTGTGTTCAGGTATTGGGATGGTACAACAAGTAGTGAGATTAGATTGTGACAGTTAGAGTGAAATCTTCTTGGCAAAGAACCCAACTTATCATTCAAAGACAAAGCATATTGATGTTCAGTATCACTTTGTGAGAGACATGGTTGAGGAAAAGAAGGTGTTGCTGGAAAAGGTTGTCACTTTGAAGAATGTTGCAGATTCATTGACAAAGTCTGTGAGCACAGAAAAGTTCTCTTGGTGTAGAGTAACAATGGGCATTGTTGCCCTGGATTGTTGACTAGATAATCCCCTGGACCCTTGGATGAAAAGAAAACAACAAGTGGGAGAATGTTGGGTATGTGTTATATTCTTTGCATGTGTGTGTGTGGGTGCATCAGATATGAGAACTACGTCTGATGATCCCTGATTTTTCTATTTTTAGCAGTTTGGTAAATTAATCCCGGATTAAGGGATTAGGGTTTTGGTATCTACAGAATACCTAAAAAAATTGTATATATTGTATGGTGAATGGTGAAATTCGATATAATGAATATAAGAAAGGTTTTCTTGGTTGAGGGTTTCCGGTATAAAATCTCTGTGTAATCTGTGTATGAGCCATTGATTAAATTCTATTTTTCTTAAGAATCTATATGCATTGCTTTACTTCACAGGTTTAAAACTTACACTTTGTTCTCCTGAATTTGGGAAAATTTGCAAGTGTCAAAGGTTGCGGCCTTTGAGATTTCTCTTGTGAGCCCGACTGCTGGGTCTTGACTTCACTCCTCCTCCTGAGCTTTTGAACTTGAAGCAAGTTCGTCTTTGACACACACCTTGCACTCTCCTTTCCGAGCTTCTACCAATGTAATTTGACCTTGGATCTGACACCTCCTTACGCTCTGCGTGAAAACTTGCACTTCCACTTCTGAGCTTATGCACTTTCTTAGAACTCCAAGGGGGTCTTGACCATTCTTCTCCCCTTCAAAGGATTACTGTGCCCTCCTTGCACTTATTGCTCGTCCTCTTAAGATTTTCTGAAGCTCAAACCTCAAAGGATCTTGGTATTTTGTTTCCCTCTCTGCTGATATTTTGTGCACAAAGGCGCTATCCCTCCTGAGCTTTGTGAAGTTGAAATACTTTACCTATGACACACTCCTTGTGCTTTCTTGTCTGAAATCCTCAAACCTCTTCAACACTGATAAAAGTGTTGGCCTAGTGCATGCCTTGCACATGTCTTCCTCCAGAATCTTGATCTCTCTTAGGTTCACTGATTCACTCCTTGCATCCGCTCAATGCACAATTTGTAAAGCTTCTTCCCCCCAGGGTGTTAAACAAATATGGTTCCTTCAAATTCTCCAACACTTCAAAATGTGTTGGTCCTGTGCATTATTTACACAACTTCACTCCTTGAGTTCTAAATTATGAGAATTCACTCGCACACTCCTCGCACTCTCTGTGTAAAATTACACTCGACTCTCCTCCAAGTCTTAACGTTATGTTGTGACCTATTGGCAACCTTTCTCCCAGAAATCGAAATAGATTTCTCACACACTACATGTGCCTGCTCAATGCACTCCTTGCAAATATTCTTTCCATACAAAGTATTCAACAACTCCAAGGTACCTTTCCTCCAACATATTTCCAGAGTGTTCAGTAACTCTGGGGTGTCCTTCCTGACATTTATATTCTCTGAAATCATAACATAGTTCACCTATGCACACTTGCACCTGCTCAGTGCCCTCCCGGAAGAGCTTCACAGAGTATCCAACAAATATGTGGTGTCTTCCTTTGACACTTTTCTCACAGAACTCGAAGAAGAGTTCTCCTTGTTCACTCCTTGCACTCACTCAATGCCCATCTGGCAGAGTCTTTTGAAGTATTCAACAACTTCAGTTGTGCTTTCTCTACATAGTCTTTCCTCCAGAGTATTTAGTAGCTCTGAGGATCTCCTTGAGTCTGTAAATGTTCTGGTGTGTCAACCTGACACGTTCTCTCCTGAATTCGAAACATAATTCAGATACACACTCCTTGCATTGGCTCACAAAGTTTCCAATACCCTGTTGTGCACTCCTTGCATAGCCTAAAGAACCCATAAATAACCCAACAAACTCAGAGACAAAGAATTATGTCTATCGCTGCAGATGGAAACCCATAATACACATCTACAACATACATTCATAAACACACACATATAACATTCATAAAACATAGTTAAACAAACAAAGAATATCATGCAGAAAAAACTGCTCTTTTTATTAATACAAATGTATGTTTACAATGTGTACAAAAGATCGGACTGCAACATAGTCTCGACTCTCTCTCCTTGGCTTACAATGATTCTCTCTCAACTTTCAGCAGCCTCTACTGGGCATATGTTACAATGCTTTATACAAGAGGGGCTCAACGAGCCTTTCCCTCCAACTACTCTAGTGGTGTCTAATCACCATTACAAAGCTTAATTATTGAGGCTTATTACATTGAATGAACATTTACTTTCTCATATCAGAGGCGATGCTCATGGTCTGTCCAACTCAAGACTAATAAAGGCGACTTCAACTATTGCATGTACAAAGGAATGACTTGGCTCTGCTCAAGCCTTACAACATTTAATTTTCTTTTAATTACATTTAAATTTTAAAACTGAGGGGAAAATGAGAGGGTTGTCACCTCTCCCCTCCTTGAATGCACTTTGATGTGCTGAATAGTTGGCGCTTTGTTGAGGTGGAGTGATGCTCTTGTATAATGCACTTAGATACTTGGCTAGTTATTGGAATGAGACATGTCAATTATAAAATCACTTTTCCAAATCAAATCTATTGGCTTTAGATACTTATCTTCCTTGAGGCTATTCAAATGCGTCCTTCGTTTCATTAAAGGACCTCCTTGGAGTTTCCTAGAATATATCTTTTAGTGGGAACAATGATATCTCACTTAACGAACTACTTAATTGAATGAAATTGGTGGGTTAAAAATAGTAGTAGCATTGCTATGGAGTTATGCCTTTTGCGGTATTCAGTTAGGGTCCCATTGGTTGAGTGTATAAAGACCCTTATATGAAATAAGATAGTTTTTTATTACATTATAGAAACAATTATTGCAAATTGCCAAATTAACTATGTGAAAGAAGCACTTTGCCCAATGATAGGTAAACGAAATAAGATAATTTTTTATTACATTATAGAAACAATTATTGCAAATTACCAATTTAACTATGTGAAAGAAGCACTTTGCTAAATAATCTTTGGAGTTATGCACTTAAAAGTGACTCATATGATGAGGGATTTTATGCACCACATGACCCTTGGCTAGTGATGGAATATATATATATATATATACACTTTGACAAGTGATCTATGGCGTGACTTTTTCTCTTTATGCATTTGACTTATGTCTTTAGTTAGGCTAAGGATCTAAATGATACAAGTCAATAAGTGAAAGTAAAGTTGAGTTAGTATGTAAAATCATAAGTCATATATCTTTGTCTCATTTTACTATTATTTTAGTCCATTTAATGAAGTTATTGATGAGGAATGATGAGTTAAACTGATAGGGAAAGGAACAAAGCTATTGGACCATTCCATCTTAAAGTTTAAAAAGTGTACATATTTTATTCGTTCCATTTTACAATTATTTTAGTTTATTTAATAAAGTCATTGGTTAGGAATGATGAATTAAACTAATAACTAGAAGAACAAAGTTATTGGACTATTCCATCCTAAAGTTTAAAAATATCCCATCCTAAAATTTTAAAAAATGTAAATACTTCACTCCTCTAGATTTGAATATATAACATTCAAAAATATATTCTTAACCTTAAAATCCAAAAAAATCACCAAATTACACAAAGTTGTAATTATCCTCCCTACTTCCCTAACAGTTAACAGTAAATGTTCTACGCCTCTCACTACACCCAAATCCTCAATAGTTTTTCTATGGAGGTTATGATAGTTTGTGTAGAGATGGAGTCGAGAAAGATTTACCATCATTGCTGGAAACGTTGGAAACTTCGTATTCAGTTGCTATATATTTCGCTCTGCTATGACGAAGATTGGAAAACGTTCTGTGAAGGCGAATACGCCATGATTCACTCCTCTACTTATCATTTCGGTCTTCCACGTCATTTGAGACCGGAAAACTGCTTGTTAGGTGCAACACACCTGGAACGTAAATCAATAACTCAATTTTTGGCTGCGAGATTCTATTATTGTCCTATCGGTCAATGCAAACAAAAACTTAGCCTTGAGAATACAGGCAAATATCATTTGAGTCAGATGCTGGCTCACGAGATTCGATCGTACAACTTCTTAACCTAGTTGAATTATATCTTCATTTGTTAAATTATTTGAAATGATTTGGTGCATCTTCATTTGTCAAACCAATTGAAATTTTTGGTGTATATACATTTGTTATTTGGAATTGATAGCATATAATATGATGCAAGGATAATCATTTACATGGTACTATATTGTGTAGTAACATCAATAGTATTGATATTGATTTGGTATAGTTTTATTTGTCAAATTATTTGGTGTATAGATTTGTTATCATATCAAGGTAGATTCATCTTAACTCCCAATTTATTATGAGCATAAATGCATCAAATCACTTGAGATGTAAATTATTTTTTAAAATATAAAATTTGAGGAAATAATACATTTCTCTCATACTCACCTTACTATTCAAATGAATTTTTATCTTTTCATATTCTTTCTCCCTATATATAAAATTGATATAATTTTTTTTTAAATAAGTGAAAGTTGAAATAATTTATTTATGACTCACATTGAAATTATATTAAACATTAAAGGAATTACACATATTTGTGTGGCTTTGTCTATATATATAATTGGTATAGAATTATTTTAATGAGGAAATTACACATCTCTCTCATAAGAGGTTGTAAAAAGAACCTTTAAGCTCAATAATATGATGCAAAGATTGTCATGTACATGGTGATATATTGTCTAACAACATGGATAGTATGAAGGAAAATTGATATTTTTGATATAAAGTTTGATAAAAATATTTTAGATTAATAAAATTGTAAAATTTAAAAATTGATATTTTTGATATAAAGTTTGATAAAAATATTTTAGATTAATAAAATTGTAAAATTTAAATAGTAAAACTATTCAATAAAAAATTAATATTTTTTTTATTTAAAATTATAAAAACAAAATTAAATCATTTTAATATTTAATATTTAGATATATATTAACAAACAAATAGAAAATAATTTAATCATTTAAAATGTAAATAATTAATGATTATGATAAATATTACTTATCAAACATCTTAAAATTCATGATAGTTATAATTTATTAATCAAACTTCTTAAAATTTCATGGTAGTTATAATTTATTAATCAAACTTATAATCTTAAGGTTGGAGGAATTAAAAGGTCGGCTGTCCATATTTCACTGGGAAAATGGGGAAGAGAGCCCACATTTTCACCTAAATATCTTCAAGCTTGAACTCTTAGATCAGTGAGTGATAGAGATACTCTTGAAATATGGAGTTTTTTGAATCTAGTTGTTGTGTGGGTTACCTCATTTCATTTTAGTATGAAGGAGTGAACCTTTGCTTTATCAATATTATACTTCTCTGTATTTGATGTAGTCAATTTTCTATTTGATGTAGTAAAAGAAATTATATTTTACATAATTTTGAATCATTTTTCTATTGGAAAAGGTTGGAGATAATTATAAAAAGTATAAGATAATTATAATAAATATATTTTTATTTAAATATAAACATTAAAGTTCTATGATGTTTTGTGTTCAAATCCCCAGATATACTCGTGTTTGTGGAAGGGACATATGGCACATTGAGCCAAAGACCAGTTCCGTTGCAAATTCCACCAGTTAAAAAATAATAATAAATTTATATATAACTAAAATCAATCAAAATATATGATTCCAGATGATCTGACACGTAGAACAGATAAACCATTCTTTTGTTAAATATAGCATATAATGCTCAAATGACTTTGTCAAATATTGCATGATCTGTTTGCGTTGATCGTTGTGGAAATTCTGTAGTATTTAAAAGAGGCCGTGCCAAGTAAATTATTCTTTGCATGTACTGGATAGGTTTGGCATGCATTAAATATTGTCGATGACGAACTACATTACCCCTTGTTGTTGATTACAGTAACTGACCAAGCTTTTTAGGTCAATCATTTAAGTTCCTGCTGCGTTAGTAGTTGTTTGAAAATTTCCTTTTTAATATAAAATTTTCCTGCATGCTAATCCTCAAGTTCTCTATTTTAATGTTTTACGTTTCTGTTTGCGTTGCGCATTCGTCAAGTATCTTCATATGCTAATCGTCAAGTTCTGTACTTAATTCTTTAGCTTTCTGTTTATGTTGTGGAAATTTTGCAGTATTTAAGATATACAGTGTCAAGTAAAGTGTCAAGTAAACTAGCACAGTTTAAACTTGTGGTTGGTGAATGTTTAAAGGTTTGAGTTGGTTTAGAAAATGAATATGTAAATCCGAGTAATACCAACTTTTGTGATTCTATAAATAGGATGGAATACTCCTATCTATCTATCTAACGATTCAAAATCAATGGCGATTTCCCATTTTGTGGCTGCGTTGCCTACAATCCCAATGTCAGTTGCCCCCTTAAGCTGCGTAGGATCCAATTCCTTTTCTGTAACCCTCAGAAAACCCATCTTCAGAAAACAACAATACCAGCAATATCTCCTGCCCACAGAATCGTCTGCCTACAAGCAGTTGAAGAGCTTCCACCGAATCTCCAGAATATTGTAAAACTGTTCGAGGAAGTGCCCGAAACTCGTTCAAAATTCAAGCAAGTCTTGCAGTATGGGAAAAATATGAAGCCCCTGGMTAAAGAATTTAAAAGCAGGGAGAACAAAGTTGAAGGGTGTGCGTCSCAGGTGTGGGTGAGGGCGTTCATAGATGASAAGAACGTGTACTATGAAGCGGATTCTGAWTCTGGTCTGGCAAGAGGCATGGCTGCTCTTTTGGTTGAAGGGCTCTCAGGGTGCTCGCCTGCTCAAATCGTGGGTCTCACACCGGATTTTATTCAGATGTTGGGTTGTACGCAGAGMTTGACACCTTCCAGGAATAATGGGTTTCTCAATACGCTTAAACTGATGCAGAAGAAGGCACTTCAACTTTACAGGGAGGTTGAGAGTGCAGGTGATTCAAATGAAATCCAGTATGCAGAGCAGAGCAGATAGAACGAAATCTCTCAGAGAATAATGTCTCTCAGTCTCCGTTGGCGGTAAAATTGAGATTTGTACTTCATTGACTGAAGATATAGCTGGTCAGAGTAGGTATTTCATAATTAGTCCCTCCAACAACGGTATGCGTTTACTGAACGGGCAAGCTAGTTTGACGGCTGATTATCAGTACATAGGTTATTTTATTTTTTCTGAAGGTTCCCAAGGTTTTCAGAAAATAACGTGTTTAAGGTTAATTTTAAAAAATTAAAAACATAAGACCTGGTGAGATGTTCCTATTTTAATTTCATATATTTTCATTTTAATTTATAATAATTTGTTGTAGTTTTTTTTTTTAATTTAATATATTTGCATTTTAATTTATAATAATTTGTTGTTTTTTTTATTTTTTTTTAAATTTAATATATTTGAATTTGAATTTATAATATTTATAAAGTAATTATGAAATATTTGAAATTTGTAATAATAATAATAATAAATGTATAGAAGAATTGTTCAACTATTTTGGTTAGAAAATGTGCATCTATTAAAGAGAAATGCAAATTATAAACTTGCCTATAAAGAAAAAAATGTTTAAGAGATAACACTAAAAAGATCAATAACCAAACACATGGACAACATTGTCCCAATACTTTGGTTAGGAGAAAATGTGATTTTGATAGATGAAAATTCCACCCTTAAATGATCAATAAACACTATAACAATATACAAATAGACACTATAACAATATACAAGATCATTGATAGCCTGCATACAGTACTAAAAAGTGAATTAAATATTATTCATTTCATTCTAAAAAGTGACTCCTACATTTCAAAGACGCTCAAAATAATCTTTAACTCTTAAGCAAGATTGAGTCACTTTATGCAAAAGGATTGTTTAGCTTTCCAAGGGATGGTTTAAGCTAAAGGATTGTTTTCCATATGAATTGTTTACGGTATGGCATGAGTAATCATATATGAATTCTTTTGACTCCTACATTTTAAAGATACTCAAAATAATCTCTGACTCTTAGGTAAGATTGAGTCACTCTATGTATAAGGATTGTTTAGATTTCAAAGAGATAGTTTAAACTAAAGGATTGTTTACCATATGGCATGAGTAATCATATATTCTTGTACATTTATTTATTATTAAAACAATGGTAGTTGTAGATATTAATAATTATAATTAACAAGAGCCATGAAGTGGCAATGTTCTTACTATATTATTAACAAATTGTTTTGAAATTTGCAAAATATTCCAAACTATTGAATTAAGAATAATAGAAAGGAATTTTTTTTTTTATGTACAATTAAGATTATCAACAATATATATATTTAAGGAGTTTATAGCATATTGAGCTTTGATAAATTGAAATTTTATAAATAGGTATATTAATGTTGAATGAATCAAAGTTTTTTTTTTAAGTAAAAAGGTAGGTCTTGTTATATTAATATTGTAAAATTACAGATTTAAGTTGAAGTGCCAACTGTCTCGTCTGGAAAGAAAACCAAGACAGTTGGCCATTCCATGCCACTTTCCAAACTCAAAGTTTCAGGCTGCCATCTTGCCCGAAGGAAACCAGGACGCATGGCCAACTTTAGTATTAGTCTATTCTTCACTATGCTATGGCTATCATTGCTACAAGCTAACTGAGCTACAGCTCTGGTTTGCAACAAAAGAAAAAAGTTTCTAACTATGAGCATGCAGGAAAACCTTTTAACCGATGTCCTCATAATCGCCTTCATTCTTGTCGCGTCTGACTGGAATTGCGTAGACCTGTGCGCAAGTGGGGCATTGGTTTCTTGGGGTAGTGCTGTAGTAGGCGGCGTAAATCATATCCAGGCATTGGTTGATGCGGACGGCCCTAAAAATTTGGTCTTCCACCATGCTGCGTACATCGAAGATTAATTCCAGGTGTTCTGGGTGAAGAAATGGTGGTTGGTCCTGCGAGTCTTGCGGAGTGGAGGAGAGGGGAGCTTCCATTCATGCGTCGGCCTCATCCTGGTGCTCTCGCTGCCTATTCTGTTGCGCCATTTCCTCAGGAGGTTCGTCGGTTGTGATATGGATGTTTCCTTCTATGCCTTTCTATATCTCTTCCTCCACGAAGCAAGGTTTAAACTCCTTAGTTGGAGTGTCCCTGGGACCATGTGCTGCTCTTGGAGCAGGGGTTATGGCATCCTTTCCAAAACAAGCGGGGGGAGCCCAATTGTTCGGAACCGTGAAGAGGAGGTTCTCTGAGTAATTTTGGATAGATTCCTCTGGAGTAATCTCCTCGACATATGCCATGGGAGGCGTTCCAATTCTTCTGGACTTCTTGGTTTGCCTCCTGCTAGCGAGAGCCAATGCTCTTTCAAATTTCTTCTGCCTCTTCCTACGCGAGTCAACCGCATACCAAGTAGCGCATCTGCGAGGCCGCCCCCTTGCTCTTGGCATGCTTAAAAACAAAGCTATTTTCGGAATACCAGTTGAAAGGGTGTCTCTATTCCTGCACCTCGAAGGTTCATCCTTCGGCTCTGCAACCTTCAAATACATCACAAAGCCTCCAAGGCTATTGATAAGGACGCACATGATATCTATGGCCATTAAGGTTGTGGTCTTAATGCGTTGATCGGTCATCCTCCTCGCACAAGTGAGAGGTCTCGTCATTTGGTGAAGGTTGCCTAGGTTTAATCCCATCATAAATGGCGAGGAGATGGGAGCTGGTGGCCAGCATTTATGGCACCACCTGGCTCTAATCCACGTGTCCTTCCCTCTTTGCGTGGCACCCCATCCGGGGGTTGGAGATCTCTGTTGGCAAGAGCTTGACACCGCTCTAAGATGTCTGAGTCTTCAAAGTTGTGTGCTTCCCAGTGTATATGTTATGTCTCCTTTGTTAGTCCTTCATTTGCCAGGCAATCTTCTACCCTGTTTTCCTCTCTTTTCACATGAGAAGGGGTGCTTCTAAGGTTGTCCCTTAGGAGGCCCTTGAATTCCTCTAGCAGCCTGGAGAGTCGCCAACTGGGTGAGATTTTCTGCGGGTTTTCCCCGTGGAGGATTTTGATGATTAGTTGAATGACAATTTGTGAGTCCCCCTCCAAGATGAGCTTGTGGGTATGCCGAGCGATTGCTACTTGGAGACCTTGCAGTAGGCTCGTTAACTCTGCTACATTGTTTGTTGTTTCCCCCAGATATCTCGCTGCCAAGACGAGGATTTTTCCACTTGAGTTTCTAAGTGTGGCTCCATAACCAGTCGGTCATGTGTTTCCTTTGGAAGCCCCATCGAAATTGATCTTTATGAAACCTACAGGAGGAGGGGTCCAGATGGTTGGACTGTTGTTTTGTCACTTAGGTGCTCTGATTGTTAGTTTATTAATCAAGCTGGGCTGCCAGCTTTGGAGAATGCATTATTCTTCCGGGTTGCAATTTAAGTCCTCTAGTTTCCAGGTTTTTCTTCTAATTGTTTCCTTGATAAGTGTGAAAAAAATTTCCCAAGTTAATCCTAGTGTGGAGTCCTTGGAGTGGAAGATTCTTTTGTTTCGTTCCTTTCATATCTGCTAGAGAATAAATCCTGGGAGGAGTTGCCAAATATAATTCAATAAAGGGTTTTTGTAAGTGGTCAAGTCCCAGTTTTCAATCGTGCCTCTGATGCTACTTCTATTTTGATTGGATCTGTGCATTATTTGAGCTCCCTGGTCCCATATCAACTGGCTGTAGTGACATCCATTGAATATATGTTCTTTGGTTTCCTCTTGTTGTTGGCATAAGATGCAAATTGAGGACCCAACGAAGCTTCTTCTTCTGAGGTTGTCCCAGGTTAGAATTTTGTTGTGTGCAATCAGCCAGAGGAAGGTGGACACCTTGGGCCAGAGTACCGGGTTCCAAACCTTGTTCCATATGTTTTCCTTTTCCTGATTTTGGTAGTTGCCTTGTAGGTAGTAGGCTTCTTTGACTGAGAAGTTGCCAGTTGTGGAGTGCCCCCATCTAAGAATATCCGAGCCTTCTCTGTTGGGGATTTTTCGATGACTTGCGTAGTGTTGCCAAGCTTGCAGGTTTAGGTTCTCTGGAACCCTTAATTCCTGGTTAGAATTTTTCCACTTTCGCCACTGCAGTCTCTGCTCCTCGGGTTTCCAGAGATCTTTCACCCTTAGAGGAATGTCTTGGTTGAGAGCCTGTTTAAGGGGCCTTAGCTCTTCCAGGTCATTTAGAGGTTTGAGTTGTTGCCATGCGTCTTGCCAAAACATAGCACTTTCTCCATTTCGTATCTCCTAAAAAGCATGGTTTTGTACCAGGTCTCTGTTTTGCCAAGCTATGTTCCAAATGTTAGATCACTGTATTCGGGCATTGTGTCTGATGATTTGGTTAGCTTGCATGGAGGGAGCATATTTCTTCTTCCAGATTTGTGCCCATAGAGCATCTGGTGTTTTCAGCCATCTCCAGCACATTTTGGCTCCGATTACTTGATTGAGATTTCCTAGATCTTGGAGTCCCAGGCCTCCCATGCTTTTTGGTGTGCAGATCTTATCCCATCCTACAAGCGCCCACTTCTTGTTGGGTTGAAGGCCTTGCCAGAGGAAGTTTCGCTGGAGGTTCCTTATAGGTTTGATGATTTGCTTAGGAGCTGCTAGGGCAGTGAAAAGGTAGGTGGGAAGGGTTTGTAGGACCGATTTAAGTAGGACCAACCTGGCCATAATGTTTAGCGTTCTGAAGGTCTAGTTGTTCAGCCTGTTGGAGATGGAGAGGAGGAGGTTGTCCCAGGAGATGGATTTTATTGTTGCTCCTATTAGAGGAATTCCTAGGTAAGTGGACGGAAGGGAGCTCTTGGGTATTCCCAAGAGTTTGGAGATGTGAATTTGGACTGTAGCCAGAGTATTGAAGAAGAAGAGTTTGGATTTGTCTAGGTTAAGCGTCATGCCTGATGCTTCTGTGAAATTAGAAAGGATGGAGTTAAGCTTGTTTGCCTCTCTTGCAGTTGGGGAGTTCATGAGTAGAGTGTCATCAACAAATTGATTGTGTGAAGGTGCCGGTTGGATGTTATGCAGAGGCAAGCCTTTGAGAGATCGTTCTAGGACCGCTAATTTGATGTAGCGTCCCAGGCCTTCTGCCATGAGTACAGATAAAAAGGGTGATAAGGGGTCCCCTTTTCTGATACCTCTAGAGAGTGAGAAGGGCCGGGAAGGGACTCCATTGACAAGGATGGAAAATAAGGTCGAGGAGGTGAGGTTCAAGATCCAGTTCACCCAATGCTAATCAAAACCAAAAGAATTTAAAGTGGCCCGAAGGTACTGCCAAATGACTCTATCAAAAGCTTTTGAAAGATCAAGTTTTATTAGCATACCTAGAGTTTTTGTCGACTTGAGAGAGTGGATGACCTCATGAGCTAGTATAACACTATCCATGATTTGTCTACCCTCTACATATCCTGCTTGTTCCTTGGAGATGACGAAGGGAAAAATTGGCTTGAGGCGATTCGCAACCACCTTTGTAATGATTTTGTAAATTACATTACATAGAGAAATAGGTCTGAACTGTTTGGGATTTGTGACCTATTCCTCTTTTGGTATTAGGGTGAGGAAGGTTGTGTTGAGGGCCGAGAGAACTTGGCCTGACGTCCATGATTCCTCTACTACCTCCCAGACCTATTTCCTTACTATATCCCAACAATGATGGAAGAAGTCAGTAGTAAATCCATCTAGGCCTGGGGCTTTTCCTGGGGGCATAGCTTTTGCTGCTTGGTCCACTTCCTCCTAAGTGATATGTCTCATTAGAGCTGTGTTATGTTCAAGGGTCACCAAAGAGGGTATGTGACTGGTTACTCGTCTGATGGTCGCGTCTCTATCCTCCCTGGTTTTCGTTAGGAAATCATGGTAGTATCTATTAATCTCTGCTTCTATTTGGGTATGTTCTCTAATTGGATTGCCCTGTTCGTCCTCCAAATGAGTAATTTTGTTAATGTGTCGGCGGTGTACCATGGTTCTATGGAAGAATTTTTTGTTCTTTTCCCTCTCTTTGAGCCATTGTACCCTAGACTTCTGCCTCCATAAAATTTCCTCTTGATTTCTCCTTTCTTCTAGTTGCACTTGTATCTTCTCTTCCTCTTCCATTAGTTCAGCGGTTCGAGTTCCTGAAATGAAAGTTTTTTGTATCTCCATTAGATTGTTCTCTATTTCCTGCATGCTTTGGAATATGTTTCTGAAGGTGTTTTTATTCCAGTGCTATAGCGACTGCTTGAAGTTTTTGAGCTGTTGCTGGAATCTATACATGCTAGTACCATGATCTATTTCTGCCTGAGCCCACCATGTTTTTGCAAGCTGATGAAAGTCTGGGTGTGTGAGCCAGAATTTCTCAAACCGAAAGGGTTTATATTTGGGTATTGCCTCTATTTCTAGATGGAGGGCTATTGGCCAGTGGTCCAATCTAGCTTTAGGGAGAATGAGACTTTCCATGAAAAGGTCCTTTTCAATCAGTTCCTCAGCCACAAGGAAGCGATCCAGGTGACAGGCTACATGTGATTTCCTGATCTGCGGTTGGACCAGGTGAAAGCACCATTGTTGTTCTCTATATCTACTAACTTTAGATGTTCAATAAGGGTTTTGAGCTTACCACTGTCTTGTTCTAGCCTTTTGCTCCCGCCAGTTTTTTCCTCTAACGACAGGATCATGTTGAAATCGCCTCCTATGATCCAGTTAGGTGTGGTTGCCAGTGATTTGATAACAGCTAGCCACTTCATAAATTTATCTTTTTCCTATGGACTTTGGGGTCCATAGACGTTGGTGATGGTCCCCTCCTGATTCGAGCTTGTGACTTCAAAGTGGGTTTTTATGGTGCCTATTGTGGAGAAAGATCTACTGAGAGTAGTGTTTCTCGGGTTCCAAAGTATGGCCAGACCCCCTGAGGCCCCTGAGGAGTCTGTTAGAACAAATTCGCATTATGTCCCTGCACATTTTGTTTCTTGTAACATTAGAATATCTGGGTTTTCTGCCTTGATGTAGTCTCGAAGGATCCTTTGTTTGGATCTACCATTGAGTCCTCTAATGTTCCAAGTGATGATCTTCATCATAATGTGGGTGGAGTTGGGTGGAGGTATCCCTCCGAGAGCTTGTGAATTTGTCCTGAGTTGATCATGAGATTGCCCGCTTCCTTGATTAGTTGATGTACCAGTTTTCACCTCCTTCTTGTGTTCTCTTGTGGTATCTTTTTTGAGCCTGAACCTGATTTTGTGGCTATGCCTAAGCGTGTCGTGGATCCCGCTGTTGAGTCGAGAAAGACCTTGTGTACTTTTCGGAGTTTCTCTTTAGGGAGGGCTTGCAGATCCTTTATATTGAGGGCTTCCTCAAGTTTCTCAAGGTCAATACCTGCTAAATCTCGAGCATCCATCTGCATTAAGATGTCGTCGTCTCCATCTCCTCTCTCTTCTGGGTAGATTTCCCGGTTTAGGCTAGAGGAGGAAAGGGTTTGGTTCTGTTCTTTGCCCTATTGCGACTCTTTGTGTGGATCTTGGATTCTTCTTCTTCCGGTAGCTAGTTCAGTATCTCGTAATAGTTTTTGGTCAAGATCTTAGGCTTGGGGTCGGGGATCTGCCTTCTGGGAGGGTTTTTCTTTCTGGCCAGGACAGTGGTGAAGCCATCTTTCTATGTGGTGTCGCTAGCTTGGATAGCTTGCTTATTCAGGGGGTAGTCTCTGAATAGGTGGCCATGTTCATGACATTTCCTGCAACGGAAAGGGATATGTTCATAGTCCAGTGTTTGTTTCCAGTCTTTGTCCTGATATTCCAACATTACTGCCCCTGGTAGAGCTTTAGATATATTCATATAAACACATATTTGGGCGTATGAGGTGCATTTCCTTTGCTTTTGGCTTCTGAGGTTTTAAGATAGTGACCCATTGTGTTACCTATTCCCATGAGAATCTCCTCCAGCCAGAACTCCTGCGGCAAGGAATAGAGGCGGATCCAGACAGGTGCCATTGTGAAGTCCTCCTTGTCTGAGCTGAAGTGCTCTGTCCAGAATCTTAGGAATAGCCCTGCTGAGTTGTAGAAATATGGGTCGTTCTCAAAGATTCGATCTCGGTCTTATGGGTTGTACAGAATGATTGTGAAGAAGCCTTTAGAGCTAAGTTGAACCTCATAGTCACCTTTGGGGTTCCACGAGTATTTTATCCATCTGTTCAGATCCCGTTTGGATGGCCATAGTCCCATAAATTTTCCAACGAGGGCATGCTCTTGCATGAACTAGGTATGTTCCCCCACTCTTGTTGAGCTTATGATATATCTCGGGGGTTTTTCCATTTGTGGGATGCATTTGCTAGGCTCCCACCCACGAGGTGCTTTTGGATGGGACGTGCTGGCTTCCGTCTCCATTTCCTTGCTGAGTCCTTATTCTTTGGCGAGGAGTTGTTTGCGTATCTGCTGTGGCGGCTCAAACGATGGCCATTTTTCCCTTGTGCCCGATCAATCATTAGTCGTAACATTGTTGTACGAGGGGGGTTTCCCCCCCTCTTCTGTGTTCATATTGACGGATCAGACCAGATGATTGTCTATGCTTGATCTTGGTAGGTGGTTTGTTGCAGCGTGTCCTGGTTCAGTCATGCAACAGTTCGCGTCGAGAATGGAACTAGGGTTTTCGACTCCGGAGCCTCCTCAATTTTCTTGTATGATAAAATTGAATGAATCAAAGTTAATAAAATAAACTTTATCATTTAAATTAAAAGGTATAAAAAAGTGTTTTATAATTTTAATTATAAATTTAATAGAGAATAATTATGTATGAATTTTCACAATATAGAAATTATTGAATTACAACAGATTAAAAAATAAAGTTTATATACAACCAAAATCATTAATAATATATTTCTAAAACAATACATGATATATTATTTCTTGATAAATTACATTAATAATATATTTCAAAAACGGTACATGATATATTATTTCTTGATAAATTGATATTTTATAAATAAGTATATTGGTGTTGGAAATATCTAAGTTAATAAAAGAAACACTCTCATTTGAATTGCAAAGCATCAAAAAAGTTTCATAGATTTAATTATAAAATAAGAAAACACTTATAACTAAAACTAACACGGTATGAACTCCCACCGGTACTCTAATTTTATTATTATAAAAATTACATAATATTATTGTTTTATGGATTTAAGGTATTTTTTATAACGATTAAGAAAACTCAGTTTATATAACAACTAAGCACGGTAAGTGTAAACTGAATTCACACATGTGATTGAACTCAAATTTATAATAAATAAATAAATAAACTCGGTTTATATAACAACTCACCATCTTAAGTGTAAAGAGAGCTCACGCATGTGCATGAGCTCAAATATTTATCACTCAAAAATTCAATCATAGATGTGAATGTGCATGAGCTCAAATTTTTACCACATATCAACAATTCCATTACATTACAGATGTAGAAAAAATCCACCAACTCTTAAAGTTTCTCAAAAAAATTCAGGCAATGACAATTCCACAAACGTTCAGGCAATAATATTCCTTACCCTCTCCCAAGATGAAGAGGGTTTTTGAGGTTTTGGAATTAGTAGAGTTCAATATTGTTCCATTTGAGGTTTTGGAATTAATAGAGTTCAACATTGTTCCAAAATTATTGAACTGCAAACTCTATCTGTGAACTAGTGTACTACTTTAAATTTTCAGTGCCGAGGCTTTTCAACATCCTGTAATACCAACCCCATGCTGGATGTGGAAATATATCCATATGATTTTATTAGCTAGAAGACTATTATGCATTGGTTTCTTACTGAGATGCTGGATGTGAGGATATATCCATGTGATTTTTTTAATCAGAAGACTATTATGAGTTGGCTGGTTGCTGAGTCATACTGCTAGAAGCCACTGTGCTTTTCACATTACAGGAACTTGTAACATTATACTCTATTAAAGTTTGATGTATTCTGCTAAAGATTGATGTTTTACAGTCATTATCTCTCAGATTTAGCTTGACTTTGACAATTTAGTGTAAGCAGTTGTTAGATTTAGCTTAAATTTGACATTTTCGCTTCATAGTTATTGAGATTTAGTAGAAATTAGACATCATATAGTAGTTTTTAGAGTTTATCTCAAGTGCAGTTGCTAGTAGATACAGACATTATGAAATCAAATTTAATATTATCTAATTGTTTTGCTAAAAACTCTAAGAACATTGAATTTCCTCTTTTTTAGTGTTCTAAAATCTGTTCATATTCATAAAATATATTCTTGTGTATGTGGATGAGGTTATCTTGATACTTTGGCACTATAACCTTTTGGTTTTTATTTGTGCACCTACATATTTACATCAATAGGTGTCCCCCTATTGGAATGGATGGATTAATCGGCCTGCTAATTATAAAATCTAATATGATAGTCAAGAATTAAAGATGTTGGCATAATCTCGTTGTCGTCTCCAAATCAATGAATGCAATTGTCAACATTAACTTCCTTACATTTATGAATTCGTCGGTTGTTTGAATGGAAAAAACCAATGCAACCATTTAACATTTTTTTTTTACTTTTACTAATTTAAACTTTTCAAGAAATTCTTGCACCCTGTGGTTACATGTAGCTATGTGGACTTTGGTTGATTTTTACCACCTCCCATGTCCATTAGTACTTATCATGAATAAATAATTAATTATGGGGCCTCTCCAAGAATAAATAATCCATTGCCACAAATAAATAATTAATTCTACATGCTCTCCTAACATTTCATTATGCCACATAGAGGAGTCCTAACATTTCACTATGCCATGTAGAGGAACGGAAACAAAAAAGTAGTGGTGGTGATTTTCATGAGATGACATGGAGGAGGGGTGGAAAAAAAATGATAGAGTGGTGTGATGATTAAGAGGAACAATAAAATACAATTGAATTCATATGACCATGTTGTTGCACAATTATATATACAATGCTTAAGGAGACCATCCCATTGGGAGAGGATAATTGCATTGTTCCGGGGAATAAATTGATCAAGACAGGAGGGCATCATTGATCAAGACAATAGAGTTGGAGAAATGCAGACATTATACTGGGGTATGTGTTGGGATTTGGTGACAACGAATTTCTCTAATGATGGATCTGGATCTTATTATTCTGCATTGGTTGCAACTGAATAGACCAAGTTAGAATATGGATAGAGATTGTATTTAATAATTAGTTTCTTGTGTGAATGTATAAATTCATGTAAACCCGTAAAGGCAAATGACTAAGTGAGAGAGACAAAGTGAGAACTTTCTAATCTATTGTAATCTCCATGATATGAATACTAAGACAATCGATGTCTATGCTTGGTGGACGTAGCCCAACGTTTGGATGAACCATGTGAAATCCATGTGTTTATAATCTGTGTGTGATTGTTAATTATCATATGTGAATTGTGTTTTCCGCATTTTCAATTCTAACAAGTGGTATTAGAGCTACTATGTTGGAGATCCGTGAGATGAGATCTGTGGTGCAAGAAGGTGAATTGAGAAGGTGTCGCAGATATAAATTGAGTAGCAAGTCATCGACGCTCCCCAGACAATGCTAGAAATGCGCCAACACACTCACACTTATGAAATTAAAATTTCTGCAAATTCATGCACCTCGTTCATGCACGACAAAGCACCAACGCTCCCCCATCCACACTCAAGGAGCGCTAGCGCTCCGCCATGAACCCTAAGGGAGCGTTGATATTCAAAGTAGCGCTCCCCCACCCATTGTGAAGGAGTGCCGATCTCCCAAGGAAATATTCATATGGTTTTTTTTGAAAAAGCTAAGGTAAAGGTTTTCATTTTGCTTCTTTAAAAACATGAAAGTCAAGTCACTTGGAGGATGTTTTAAAAGGCTTATTATATTTGAAATTTAATATAATATTTAAAGGAGTACCTTTATGTGAGGTGGATCACGTGGATGTTATGTTGAAAAGGATATAAAAGGTTTTGTGAAATATATAAAATTTTATTATTTTAAAATCTTGTGTGGTTATTATTTAATTTTTTTTTATTAAGGATTCACATTTAATCTTATTTATTATTTCTCTACATTTAAAAGGATTTTTATAAGCATTGGGTATTGGGAGATTTTTTGTGCTAATGGTTAAGATGCAGAGTTCGAAGTTTGAAGTTGAAAAGTTCAGCGGTAAAAGTAACTTTGAGTTCTGGAAGCTCAAGATGTGAGATTTACTGGTGCAACAAGGGTTGCAAAAAGCATTGGCAGGCAAGTCAAAGAAACCAACTTCCATGACGGAATAAGAATGGGAATATCTGGATGCAAAAGATCTTAGTACCATTTGTTTATGTCTGGAGGATGAGGTTTTGTTTAATATCGTAGGAGAGGATACAACATCAGGCTTATGGAGCAAGTTGGAAAATATATATATGACGAAGTCCTTGACGAGCATAATCTACTTGAAAAGACAGTTGTACAGTTTGCGAATGAAAGAAGGTACAAAAGTTGCTGACCATTTAAATGCCTTCAAGACCCTTATAGTTCAATTGACTAGTATGGAAGTTAAATTCGAAGATGAAGATAAGGCTATTACACTATTGTGTTTGTTTCCTGAGTCTTGGGATAATCTAGTCACCTCTATTAGCTTTAGCTTAGTAGATGTTTTATATTATGACTATGTTGTGGGAGCTTTGTTGGACAAGGAGATGAGGAGAAAATCTAGTAAAGAAACTTCAACTTCAGAGGCGATGTTGGTCAGAGGTCGAACTAAAAAGCATAATGAGAGGATTTTTTCTCGATCTAAGTCAAGACACAGAAAGGGTAAAACAAAATGTTGGTACTGTGGCAAAACAAGACATCTCAAGAAGGATTGGTGGAAGAGAAATAAATCTGAGGAAAAATCTACGAAGGAAGCAAATTTGGCTGTAACAAATTCAGGTACATGACTGATCAAGTTTTATCCGTTTCTAGTAATTTGCAATATCAAGAAGAATGGCAGCTAGATTCAGGTGCCTCCCACCACATGTGCTCACATAGAAATTGGTTCATTTCTTACCAATCTGTTGATGAGGGTGTAGTGTTTATGGGAAATGGTATTCCTTGTAAAATTGTTGGGGTTGGCAGTATTAGAATTAGGATGTTTGATGGTATTGTTAGGGAATTAATGGATGTTAGATATGTACCTGAGCTTAAATCAAATTTGATTTCATTGAGAGTGTTGGATTCTTGTGGATATAAGTATACAGGTCAAGGTGGAGCTCTCACATTGTCGAAAGGTAGTTTAGTAGTGATGAAGCAAACAAAGGTTGATAACCTTTATAAGCTGGAAGGGAGTGCTGAAGTGACATATGTATCTTCTTGTTTATGTCAGAAGCATCAAGGCCATAAGAGCAAGAAATAATTGCAGGTACTAGTAAGTTGAAAATCATTTCCAGACTTGAAATCTTTGTTTATGAATTCTTGCTTGTTTTATATCTCTGCAAGTTATGATGGTGGTATAAAGGGATGTTGTGTGTGGGATCCTACTTATCACAAGGTCATCATTGACAGAGATATAGTATGTATGGAACAACCAAAAGGGTTGATTCAAGATCACAATGGTAAATTTGTTTGCATGTTAGATAATTTGTTGTATAAATTCATGTAAGCCCAAGTTAGAATATGGATAGGGATTGCATTTAATAATCAGTTTCTTCTGTGAATGTATAAATTCATGTAAGCCCATAGATGCAAATGACTGAGTGAAAGAGATAGAGTGAGAACTTGCTAGTCTGTTGTAATCTCCATGATCTAAATAATAAGACAACTGATGCCTATGGTTGGTGGATGTAACCCAATGTTTGGGTGAACCACGTAAAATCTTTGTGTTTATAATATGTGTGTGATTGTTAATTATCATATGTGAATTGTGTTTTCCGCATTTGCAATTCTAACAGTATGTACATAAACATTGTTTGTGTATCTTTCTCACTTTGCATCTTTATCATTATGTTTTCATTATATATGCATGCACATAATAATTTTTTATGTTCCTTTCTCAATCCACATCTCTATAAAAACATTATTTTCTATCTAGAACATCCACTATAGTCGATACAGTTGTATATATATAAACAATAGTTGCATATGTCTCTTCAATGTTTTATGTGGCACACCATTGCTTTGCATGTATTCTATGGTGTGACATTGCTTTGCATGTATACAATAGTTGCATATACACATTAGTTCCCCCAATGTATTAAACCTTGGTGCTCCATTTATCACTCTATGCATAGCTGAAATGCTAGAGTTTTCAATAGTTGCATATACACATTAGTTCCCCCAATGTATTAAACCTTGGTGCTCCATTTATCACTCTATGCATAGAGTTTTCAAGTTTAGGTAAATCGTATCGTTAATTCCTTAGTAAAGTTTTCACAAAGTCGTTCATTCCTTAGTTGCTTCCTTAGAATTAGTATTGTTAATTCCTTAATTCCTTAGTCATTCAATCCTTTGTATTTATACTGTAAACTTATTACATTACATATGTAATAAATAAATGAAATGTTGAAGGTATTAATTAATAATGTTTGTTTGTAGTCATACCATAGAATGAACCATATATACCGGTGATATACGACAATCGGTTATTTATGTTTTTGAAGTTTAGGTTAATGTATTTAGGGTTTTTGAAGTTTAGCTTTAGGTTAACATATTGTTAAAAAGTTAACGTATTTAGGTTTTTCATGTTTAGGTTTACATATCAAGGGGTTTTGAAGTTTAAGTTTGTTGTTTATGTTTATTATTTATGTTAAAAGTATAACCATTTATATCAAGAAAAGTAAAACCATAGAAGTATTGACATGGATATTAAAACAAAAGGGTAAATTCAAACCATAGAAGCATTGGCATGGATATTAAAACAAAAGAGTAAATGCACTAAATATTAAATTGAGTATGCACAAAATATATTAAATGATTTGAAGATTGTTTCACATATCCACAAGTGAGGTGGTAATTTTTTTTTTTATTCAAGAAAATATAATAGCAATCTAATTTGATAGTGTGTCAACATATTTAGAAAATATGATAGCAATTTATTAGGGTTAGGGTTTAGGGTCAGGATATATATTATATTAGAAATATAATACATAATTATACTAGAAACAACCACATTTAAGTAAAAAGTGGTTGATATACTCTATCGACACCATTTCCCACCTTTCAAAATTAATGGTGTCGATTGGCGTATATCAACCACCTTTTTCTTAAATATGGTTGTTGCTAGTTCATATTATGTGAGATGTTGTTCTCCTTATATTCTATTTTATGTATAGAACTCAAGTTTGTAATCCCACAACCGCCTAGACTAAATTAAAGTCATTGTTGCAATTAAGGATATGTAACAAAATATGTTCTCCCATTACCTTGTTATTTTGTCGAAATTAAGGGAAATTATTATAAATTCCAGTAACGGTAGACATATTGATGCAACACTTTTACAAATATAGGGAAAAATAAAATTCACACTAGCATTTGATAATACATACATGTAGATAAAATGTCTTTCCTCTCTGACATGTTTTCAACATTATTTATTTAATTATAATAACAGGTATGGGCCCTGTTTTGGTTCTTAATTTTTCCTAATCCAATCCAATCTCTTTCGCCTAAGGTCCATGGAAAGTACTTTGCATTTGAACTTTTTTCCCTGTGCATTTCTCTTCCCTGGAAGATATATTTACTATTCCCAGTAAGCAAGTTACATTAAGATCAAGAATAGTAATGGGCCTGATTCCATTTGAAATATAAACTTAAACTAACTAGGCTTTAAAAAAATAATAAAAAAACTTGGATCTTCTATATTGCAATCCCGATCACAAATTTATTTCATCAAAGTAACCCACGAAGCAACTGACCCCACCCGCATGAAACGACCTTCTGGAGTAATATAAGTGATGAGAAGCAAGCATGTCATAAGTGGAAATCAAACCCAACTGGCTAGAATAAAAACCCATTTTGTTTAACCATCCAAGCTAGACCCACTTACTAGTCTAGTTATAAATATGAAAAACCCATGGTTCTGTATTCTTGCACTACATAAATTGGGATAATATTCTTGTCAATCTAGGTAAGTTAGCTTAAGCGGTAGGGGCACTCTCCCAACATAAAGGCAAAATCTATTTCCAACAATGAGGATTGTCTCTAAGAAAAATATTCAACATGAATCAAAAGACTGCAAATTTCAAGGAGAGAACTTCATTTACCTTGAAAATAGTGACTACCGGCAAGAGTTGTGTTTCAGATAAAGTCATTGGTTTGCATGATAAAATATAAAGAAATGTCGTACAAACATCCATAAGGAAAAATCTAGACAAGCTCCAAAAATAACAACAATGGACCAAGCATTCTCACTACAACACACAATCCAATTCACCTAAATGTGACTACTTGTTCTTGGCTAACATAGAAACAAACCAACTAAGCATTACAATAGAAAAAATACTTTTGGAAAGAACAGAAAGAAGCTAAGAATCCACATCACCAATATAGAGTGTGGTAGGACAATGAAAAAAATGCAAGATAATCAAATAGTGAATTTTTTATGTCAATACTACTAGCAATATACAACCCTTCTAAAGAATACCTAAAATGAAAATGAAACAAAACAACAAGAGTGATATACTTGTATATTTTTCATCAACTGAAACCTTGTAGAAAGGGAATGAACTAAAGAATGTAAAATCTCTAAAATTTATAGACAATGAAGAAGAACATGCTAGAGATTCAAATAAAATATATTTATACTTATAAGCCTATCACCTCCCAATATCATTAGAATAGAGATTAAAAAACTAGAAAAATAGATGATTGTGGTTCTTTACAAATCTTCCAATAAAAACTACAAAGAGACAAAAAGTGAGAAAGTTCAAGAGCATAAAATGTTCAGATAGCTAGTCCCCTTGAATAAATACCAAAGGATAGATTGAGAAACCTCGGGTTCAAGCCATTTGTATATGCATGCCTCATATTCAAGAAACTCTCCCAAGATTTGACAAGGGAAAACAAATCCAATACTGATCTAAAAAATCCTTTAGATGTTGATAATGTAGAAGACACACAAACATCTACTTGATCTTTGAAATAAAATAATTGCTTCATTGTTTGCAAATTACATATGAAAAACTTATCTAACCAAATCCACTTTAATGATAATGAATTGCAAAATAAATGAGCTTGAAATGAACAAAAATGATTACATACACAAGTTCGAAAAACAGAGTTCACCCAATTTGGGCTACCTCTCTAGGTCCGCTTCCAATAAAGACTTTTTTTATTAATAATCAAATACTTGTGTTTTACAATCACCTTTTTACATGTTTTTAAAATGCATAAACAGAGTGCACTGTTGGATTCCTAGTGAAAAATCATGCAAAATCGATATAAAATTCTTGAAATTTCGTCAAGGTACCATTTGACACGCTTTACAGTGTAGCTTCAAATTCCTTGTACCCTCGACACTCATCATGAGACTACACTCTACATCAAATGAATGTGTTTACAGCCTCAGGTCACATGACAATAAACCAAAGGCTAAGAGTCGATGGCTTAAACCATCATCCCTTTGGCTAGTCACTTGAACATTTAAATTAGTTTAAATATAATGTATGTCGTATGTAGGTTGAGTCACATGTGAGAGAACATTGGTAATGGAGGTTATGTTAAGTATTGGAAGATTATGGAGGTTGCGGGTTTGACCCCTTTCGACTCCATAATTTTACATACATTGACCATTATTATCCATTGGGAGGATGCCATGTGGCAACCTCTCATTGGCTCTCCAATGTCACGTATCATCATACAATTCGCCTGCTTGTCAACCTGGAATTCATCCACCTGGAGGTACAATATTTCCATTCAACTTCCAATAACCATGTGCCACTTTTCACCCTTGTAGTGGTGACACGTGTCACCTCTTTTGCCCATGTATTTTTACCTTTGACTTGATTGACTGGAAATTTGACCGCTTATAACTTTTGCATATGAACTTCGTTTGAGTCATTGTTTGCATCATTGGAAAGACGAAGATGAGATCTTCACATTGATGGGGTTTTCGAGAGAATTTGGGACAGGCAAATTTTGAGCATTATTGAACCATTCTAGACCTCTTCAGATGTTCCGGATCTTTCTGGACCTCTGTGATCATTCTCGTCTCCTCTTGGATCATTCCTCTCCATTGTAAGACTTCTGGATCACAAAAAGTTTTGATTTACTCAATAATTAAGTGAGGAAAGAGTTTCCTCACCCTTATGATCTCCATCCATTTGGATTTACTTGGTTTTTCCCCTTTAAGACCAACTCGAAGATATTCCACATCACCTCGCTGTGAAATTATGATCATTTTGTCGATAATGACATCTTCCTATAGCTCATCCAAATATTTGGAGAAAAATCATCAATTGCTAGAACCTGAATACTTTCATCGTAATCCATAATCATAGGAGGCTCATAAAGCTTCAAATTCTCAACATTTACCATTGAATACATTTTCATGTAGGCTGGTAGATCTAAACAAAAGGAATTAGTACCAATATTCTCTAATATATTGAACGGACCATATCAGATTGGAATTATATTTTTACCTTCACCTTTCATTCTATATTTGTTGATATGTAACCATACTTGATCATCGAATTCAAACTAATGATCAATTCGATGTTTGTCATGCCTTGCCTTATACTTGGATTGAATCTTCTCCAATTGTTCATTTACTTCGTGATGTACCTATTGAATCTTTTGAAAGAACCTTGTTAGCCATATTTCTGGTAAAGGGGATTAGAATGTGAAGGAGTGGGTGAAAAACCCATTTACTATAAGCTCGAGGGGCAAATGTGCTTGTGATTAAGTGGTCAGCAGTTTTGGATGCCAAAGATCAGCGCACCCAGATCAACGATGGACATGGGATTTCGAAGCCCCCCCGCCTTTCTACCTTTAAGCGGAAGGGGGGGGTCCGGAATCGAGGGCACACCTCTTCAACGGCCACGATCGAAGTGCCCGAATCAACAGCGTTTGGACAATCCCACCCTTCTTAGCCGCTCTGCTTTTAACTCGCGTGGGCTCCCTTTCCTGTCGTGTCATATTTGTACCATCCTTCCCCTTGCCATTTGTTCCCTTCCTAGTCGTGCGATGGGGCTCACTCCCTTTATCCCTTCCTCATCATCCACTCACCACCCGCCATTTGTCCCAACCACTTCCACGTCAGCCTTATCGTGCCCATCACATTTCACCTCCTACCTCCTTCCACTTATTGCCTTTCGCCGCGTGCCTTCCCCTGCCACATCTCCCGCACCTCACCACTTCTCATCTCACCCTCATAGTCTTGGCGCCACCACTTCCATTATGCGCCCCACCCTTCGCGCTGGCCTCCGCGCCTATTCGTTAAGTCGTTCAGTTATTCCAGGTGGCAGCGCAAGGAGTCTTCCACGTCCCAAAAGTGTCGAGTTGGCTGAGTTATCCTCAATCCCAATAAAGCATTTATTAAGGTAGTTAGTGGTGGTTAGACATCTTCTCCGTCATAATGGGAAAGTCCGATGATGAATTAAGAACACGTCGATTCACGTGCGGAACTGTCAGAAGCCCAATTGCGTCTGCCATAGGTGCACGATCACCCGGAGACTGTAGGTGCAGATTGCCAGAAGCCATGCAGACGCAAAGCTCTTAATGCAACGTCTCGATTTTGTTGATGTTGTTGTTTTGAATATATGTAGGCGTTTTCACCATTTTTGCATCTATCGATGGTAGAGCAGTGCTCCCCACTGTAAAGTTTTAACAGATATTCTAGTTTTCTGGGTATGCATTTGTATTTGAGATTTTTTGTTTTATGACAAACAGTTTTTCTATCTCGTCTATGTTTTCCTCTCATACCAGAGAGTTCGTGATTGACTGATTCTCGTGAATCATTGCAGTTGTGTTATGATGAAAGATTCATTGTTGTATGGTTGCATTCCCTGGTTTTGCGTTTGAATGTAAGATGATATTTCCTTTGAACGTCTTCTTCTACAGTCTGTTAGTAACTCGATGTTAGTACCAGACCTCTGCTTTTCTCTTATATAAGTCTTCTGCCTGTTTCACCATATACTACAACTCACTGTATGAAGTTTATATAAGACCTCACTCACCCATGCATGCCTAGCCTAGTTTCGGAGTTGGAATGTTATTGTTTTGAGTTGGCTTCCATTCGGTCACCCCATCTATAAACCACTGTGACATAAAACTGATGGGCGTCGGGCTCTGCTCCTGCTAGCAATCCAGGAGTGACTTCCGTCGCCAACATTTCTTGCGCCGTTACGGGGGACGAAGTTGAAGATTTTCCCCGGGATTGAACGACAACGATTAACTGATTCTGAAGGTGCATCAGATATCAGAATTATCATGATTGCTACTGTGCACCTGGCGACTCCACTGTGATGACTCCACTGGGAAGAACCTATTGGGTTAGTTGTGGCTTCCAGCGGTAGACACACGTCGTCTCATCCACAGCTGCCTCTGGCCATGCTTGAAGAAGATCCGGAGCTGATTATCAAGAAAGGGAAGCCCTCTCAAGAAGAAATTGTTGCAATCGAACCAGGTAATCTGTCGTCTCCCTTTGTAGAAACTCCATTCTCTTCACCTAAATTTCCTGGCAGGCCGTTGTCTGAAGTTTCCCATTTCTTGCATTTCGGGAGTGTTCCTACTGAGTTTTCCCCTCCTGGTTCGGCATCAGAAGGAGATATCCTTGTCACTCCCCCCTCCCTCGAAGTTGTGCCCCAGCTCAGACCCCAAGCCTCAGAAGGTTTCACCACCCCTCTTTTGAGTAATACTACTCCACAGAGAGGAGTGTCTGCTCATTTAGGTCACTTGGCTCTCTCTCTGTTTTCCCCGTTGTCTCCACGAAGCTCTTTTCCGATATCCCCTTCACGAACTCCTTCTCCTTCAAGTTCTCCTCCACCTAATATTCCTATGGCTGGTGCTAATCCCCCTATGACCAGAATGTAGGCTATTATAGCCGCTAGGTATGCTCCCCTTGTGTTACCTCAGCCCCTAAACGCCCTCTCGGCAGATGGTTACCTCAAGCAACTGCCTAAGTTTACGGGTGAGGGGGATGTAACTGCAGATGAACACCTAAAAGCCTTTTATAGTTTCACAGATGATAATGTCATCATGCATGCAGACGTATGGATGAGGATTTTTGTCCATAGTCTCCAAGGAGAGGCTAGAAAATGGTTCAAAGCCCTGCCTCCTGGATCTATTGATGGGATCGAAGCTCTAGACAACGCCTTTCTGAGACAATGGGGAGATAAAAAGGACTTCATGTATTATATGACAGAATTTGGATCTTTGAAGAGAAAAGAAGGAGAGTCTGTCTCTGATTTCTCCAAGAGATTCAATAAAATGTATAATAAAATTCCCGCTGAGATAAATCCCTCAGAAGCCTCGGCTAAGATCACTTATTCTAGCGCTTTTGATCCTAATTTTTGCCTGCTGCTGAGAGAGAGAAGAGCCACTACCTTGGCCCACATGCAGGATGCATCCGTGGAGGTAGAATCTAACATATTGGTTGTTGACCGACTCAGGAACGCTGCTGATAGAAACATATCTAAGAAAAGGTCTGAAGCCTCCTCATCTAGTTCTTCTCCAATGCCCTATCAGACAGACAAAACAGCTAGAGTACTAAAATCACTTTCTACCAGGATGGAGAGGTGGGAGTTAGAAGGGAAGCCCATGTACAGGAATCCTCAGAATGCTGATAATAGAGGTTTCAGGAGACCTAATAACAATGGACCACATGCCTTCCCAAGGGAACAAAGGGAAAAAGAGAGAGAGGATCAAAGGATTCAAGCCCCTCTCCAAAATAACCTAGTTACTCATGAGGAAAGAGAGGAGGTAGACGAATTCGATCCCGAAATTCATTGTGTTGAGGAAGCCCCTCCTTTTCCCCATTTGACTCAGTCTGCATATGAAAAATCCTGGATGAACATTTAGATCCATGAGTTAGGAAAGGGAGAAAGAGCCGGCCACACTCCTAACAAATACAATCTCAGGTCAAGAAAGAAAGAAGGAGACTTTGAAGTCCAAGATCAGCCCCTTATAGCAGATAGGCCTCCTAAAGCTGCAGCAACCTCGACTAAAGAAAAGAAAGCTCAGATTGTTTTGTCAGCAGCCAAAGAACCTGTCATTGAGGTAAGGGAAGCTCCTAAGCCAATTTCCTCCTTTAATTTTGAGCATGAAATTCAAAAGATTAGAATCCTTGTACCCCTGTCTAAACTAGTTAAAAATGAAGACTTCAAAAGATCCCTCTCCAAGCTGCTACAATCTGAGTCCCCCCAACCTCTCTCTAACTCAGTAAACCTTCAAGATGAGAAGCCAACTGTCATCCTAGGGCCCATGGTAGAAGACAGAGATGATTCATCCCCTCCCTTCTACACATCCCTGAACATACATGATAAAGTGTTGCATAATTGCCTCATGGATTTAGGGGCTTCTCATAACCTTATGCCCAAGATAGTTATGGAAGAATTGGGACTGGAAGTGACAAAGACTTATCATGATTTGTACTCTTTTGATTCGAGGAGGGTGCAATGCCTGGGAGTCATCAAAGACCTGGTGGTTTCTTTGTTTTAGCTGCCCATGAAAAGCGTGGTCATGGATATTGTGGTAGTTGACGTTCCCCCCAAATTTGGCATGTTGTTGTATAGATCGTGGATTAAAAAACTTAGGGGAACATTGCATATGGATCTCACATATGCCACCATTTTGGTTTTCGAAGGGGAGCAAAGGAGGTTGTACAGAGAAGCTCAGCTGGCTTATATTGTCAGTGACGAAGCAAACCCCACTAATCACCCCATCTTTGCAATTGACACTGATTTGGGGTCTAGCCTATTGCAGCTCACTGATGCTCCTAAAGAGTCTTGCTAGGTCCGAAAGCAACCCAGTCTTGACTATCCGGTTTTCCCTCCAACCCCCTCCGTGTGGAAGATGTTTTTTGACGAAGCTTCTTCGGCCGAAGGCGTGGGCGCTGGGGTGGTTTTTATATCACCTTGCCAAGAGATCATATCCCTTTCATACAAGTTGGAATTCGAAACCACCAACAATGTGGCAGAGTATGAAGCTTGTATTATGGGCATGAGGTCTACGAAGGAAATGGGAATCAAAGAGATAGCGATATTTGGAGATGCTGAGTTGATTATTCAGCAAATAAGAAAGGCTTATCGCGCCAATAATCCCCGACTTAGAAATTACAGAAATGAAGTATGGGACCTGATGGATACTTTCTTCTTGGATTTTAACATTTCTTTCATTCCGAGGGGGGAAAATACTCTATCCGACTCTCTAGCCGTATCAGCCAGTTCGCTCAGGCATCCTCTGCCACCTGGGATAAAAAGTGATGTCGAGATAAAATACAGGCCCTCTGTACCTGACAATGTCAAACATTGGAAGGTGTTTGAAGATGATCTTGAAATTGAAAGGTTTCTACAATCCATGGACGAATTTTCTGCGTTACACATTGACCAGGATCCCGACCTAGAAAATGACCCTCATCCTGGGGTATTTTTAAATAAGATCGTGAATCACCAGATCACTCAGCTTCCCAGCAATCACATTCTGAGAGGACTCATCCCTTTAGAAAGATTGTTCAATGGGAATGACGTGCCAGTAAAGGGTGGTGTTTCAAGTGAAGATGTTGACATAGTTGAATGAAACATTGGCACACAGGATGAGCCTAGGTTCGTCAAATTGTCTAGCAGTCTGACCAGAGAACAGCAGGCCGAATATATTGAGTTGCTGAGAGAGTTTGTCGATGTGTTTGCATGGACATACGAAGACCTGAAAAATTACGACACATCTGTTATTGAGCACAAGATCCCGTTGAAAGAAGAGGCTAGGCCATTTAGGCAGAAGCTGAGACAAATAAATCCCATGTTGCTGCCTGTCATGGAGAAAGAAGTAAAAAAGTTGTTGGATGCGCAAATCATTGTCCCCTTGAGATATTTTGAGTGGGTAGACAACTTGGTCCCAGTAAGGAAGAAGAGCGAAGAAATCAGGCTCTGTGTTGACTTCAGGAACCTGAACAGAAGCTCAAGAAAAGACAATTATCCCCTGCCCAACATGGAACACATATTGCAGAAGGTAACTGGAGCAGCTAGGATATCCATGATTGATGGGTTTTTAGGGTATAATCAAATATCAGTCATGCCTGAGGACAGAGAAAAAATGGCCTTCACCACCCCTTGGGGCACATTCATGTATGCCAAAATGCCTTTTGGGTTGATGAATGCAGGAGCCACATTTCAGCGAGCCATGGACATAGCCTTCATCAGGGAGAAAGATAGGTTTTTGGTGATCTATCTAGATGACATAACAGTCTTCTCCAAGTCTGACAAAGAACACTGCTGCCACCTGAGAAAAGTCTTTTCGAAGTGTCACAGGTTTGGCCTTTCCCTAAATCCCAAGAAGTCTATGTTTGCTATGAAGGAAGGGAAGTTGTTAGGTCATATAGTATCAGCAGAGGGGGTAAGAATTGATCCTAGCAAGGTAGAATCAACTCAGACCCTATCACTTCCCAGATCTAAGAAGGGAGTTCAGGCCCTTTTGGGGAAGATTAATTTTCTGAGGAGATTCGTCTCAAATTCTGCTAAGCTGGTGAGACACATCATAGCCATGCTCATAAAGGGAAATGAAGTAAAATGTACCGCTAAACCCATGGGATCTTTTGATCAGATAAAAAAGGCATTGACCGAGGCACCCATGCTGATCAATCCTGACTATTCTAAATATTTCCTGATTTTTTCTTTTGCTTCTTGTGATACAGTCGTAGCGGTCCTACTACAGTGGAATGATCAAGGGCGAGAACAACCCATCTCGTTCTTTAGCAAGGCATTGAAAGATGCAGAAGTCCGATACGAGATCATGGAGAAGCAGGCCTATGCCTTGGTGAAGGCCCTCAAATCTTTCAGAGTGTATGTTTTGCACTCAAGAATCACTGCATACGTTCCTTCAGCCTCGGTGAAGGACATTCTTATACAGCCAGACATAGACGGGAGAAGAGGTAAATGGATCGCCAAGATCCTAGAGTTTGATCTGGTGATCAAGCCTACCAAGTTGATAAAGGGGCAAGGTTTGGCCAAGCTGCTGGTTGAATCCAATTGCAAAGCTTTGGGGATTGACTTCATCAATGAGCAAGCTGAGTCATCCGACAAGAACCCTCAGGGTGCCCTATCACTAATAGCATGCCCCTGGTACAAAGATATCTTGTACTTTCTGCAAGAATTGAGGCCTCCTGATGGAATGGAGAAAATCAAGGCAAGAGCTCTAAAGCTCAAGGCAGTCAGATATTGCCTCATTGATCAAACCTTGTACTGGAAAGACCCTTTAGGGGTATTTTTGAGGTGCCTGGGCCCACAAGAAGCCCAGCAGGTTGCATTTGAGTTCCACAGTGGCCTTTGTGGGGGTCATCATGTTTGGAAGACCACAGCCCATAAGATCCTCCAAGTTGGGTACTACTAGCCCACTTTATTCCCTGATATCTGCAGAGAAATCAGAGCTTGCATCAAGTGCCAGAAGTTCTCAGGAAAGCAGCAGCTCAAATCTCTATCGTTAAAGCCTGTAGTAGCTTCAACACCCTTTCAGCAGTGGGGATTGGACTTCATTGGGGAAATTCATCTGCCCTCAAGTGGCCAGCACAGATGGATCCTGACTACGACAGACTATTTCACCAAATGGATAGAAGTTGTCCCCACCAGGAGCACTTCTCACAAAGTAAGTATCAGTTTTCTGGAAGATATCATAGCCAGATTTGGCTGTCCTAGAAAAATTGTCACTAACAACGCCCCCCTTTTCTGGTCTGAGCCTCTGGTCAAGTTCTATGAACAGTTTGAGATTTCACTGATTCACTCTACTCCCTATTATCCTCAGGGAAATGGACTGGCAGAGTCTTCCAATAAAAGCCTGATCAAACTCATTAAGAAGTTACTGGAAGACAATAAAAGGGCCTGGGATTCAAAGCTCAAATTTGCATTATGGGCTGATTAAGTGACAACAAAGAAGTCCCTGGGCATATCGCCCTTTCAAATTGTTTATGGAAAAGAGGTTGTTTTCCCCACTCAACTCGCTTTATCAGTGGCGAAATTCCTCCAGGACATTGACGGAGAACCTGACCATATGGTCAGAAGGATTCATCAGATGGTGGAAATACAACAGATCAGGGAACAGGTCATGAATAGGGCCCACGATCATCAACAGAAGATCAAACAGACCTTTGACAGGAAGAGCAGAAAGAAAGAATAAGAGCAGGGTGATCTGGTGCTCAAATGGGATGCACCCAGGCAGGACAAAGGCAAGCACAGTAAGTTTGATGCCCTCTGGTTTGGGCCTTTCAAGATCCTTTAAACATTTTCAAACAACACGTACAGGTTGCAGGATCTGGAAGGAAAAGAAGTTTTTGGTGGCCCAGTAAATGGGCATTTCTTGAAAAAATGTTTTTTGTGAGCCGCAATCGGCTCTTTTGTTTTTGTAAATATAGTTTTTATTTTCGGCTTAATAAATGACTCCTTAGCCCAACAGCAAGGCACTAAATCTGCAGAAGTGTTCTTAGAGCATCACAGGGATGACTCTATCCCCCATGGAGCCAAATGTTAGCGATATTTCTGGTAAAGGGGGTTAGAATGTGAAGGAGTGGGTGAAAAACCCATTTACTATAAGATCAGGGGGCAAATGCGCTTGTGATTAAGCGGTCAACAGTTTTGGACGACAAAGATCAACGCGCCCAAATCAATGGCGCACATGGGATTCCGGAGCCCCCCTCGCCTTTCTACCTTTAAGCGGAAGGGGGGGGTCTGGAATCAAGGGTGCACCTCTTCAACAGCCACGATCGAAGCGCTTGGATCAACGGCACGTAGGGTAATTCCAGACCCTCCCCCCCTGCCTTTCTACCTTTAAGCAAAGGGGGGGGGGG
>ML789100.1:76449-90291 GCA_009831015.1 Picea engelmannii | reverse complement strand
GGACAATCCCACCCTTCTTAGCTGCTCTGCTTTTAACTCGCGTGGGCCCCCTTTCCTGTCGTGTCATCTTTGTACCATCCTTCCCCTTGCCATTTGTTCCCTTCCTAGCTGTGCGATGAGGCTCGCTCCCTTTAACCCTTCCTCATCATCCACTCACCACCCACCATTTGTCCCACCCACTTCCACGTCAGTCTTATCGTGCCCATCACATTTCACCTCCTACCTCCTTCCACTTTTTGCCTTTTGTCGCGTGCCTTCCCCTGCCACATCTTCCGCACCTCACCACTTCTCATCTCACCCTCATAGTCTTGGCGCCACCACTTCCATTATGCGCCCCACCCTTCGCATTGGCCTCCATGCCTATTCGTCAAGCCGTTCAGTTATTCCAGGTGGCAGCGCGAGGAGTCTTCCACGTCCCAAAAGTGTCGAGTTGGCTGAGCTATCCTCAATCCCAATAAAGCAGTTATTAAGGTAGTTGGTGGTGGTTAGATATCTTCTCCGCAATAATGGGAAAGTCCGAAGACGAATTAAGAGCACGTCGATTCACCTGCGGAACTGTCAGAAGCCCAATTGTGTCTCCCATAGGTGCACGATCACCCGGAGACTGCAGGTGCAAATTGTCAGAAGCCATGCAGACGCAAATCTCTTAATGCAACGTCTCGATTTTGTTGTTGTTGTTGTTTTGAATATATGTAGGCGTTTTCGCCATTTTTGCATCTATCGATGGTAGAGCAGTGCTCCCTACTGTAAAGTTTTAACAGATATTCTAGTTTTCTGGGTATGCATTTGTATTTGAGATTTCTTGTTTTATGACAAATAGTTTTTCTATCTCGTCTATGTTTTCCTCTCATACCAGAGAGTTCGTGATTGACTGATTCTCGCGAATCATTGCAGTTGTGTTATGATGAAAGATTCATTGTTGTATGATTGCATTCCCTGGTTTTGCATTTGAATGTAAGATGATATTTCCTTCGAACGTCTTCTTCTACACTCTGTTAGTAACTCGATGTTAATACTAGACCTCTGTTTTTCTCTTATATAAGTCTTCTGCCTATTTTACCATATACTACAACTCATTGTCTGAAGTTTATATAAGACCTCACTCACCCATGCATGCCTAGCCTAGTTTTGGAGTTGGAACGTTATTGTTTTGAGTTGGCTTCCATTCAGTCACCCCATCTATAAACCACTGTGACATAAAAATGATGGGCGTCGAGCTCTGCTCCTGCTAGCAATCAAGGAGTGACTTTTGTCGCCAACAAACCTTTTAACTTTATCTCTATCATCATGTCCATCTTCTTTACCTGCTTCTCCAAAGGAAAATTCCATAGGTGATTTAGGTAAGTACCCCAAACATACTTCAAAACGAGTTTTTTGAGTAGAAGAATGCATGACATGATTATAGGCATGTTGGATATATTGTAACTATTCATCCCATAATTTAAGATGCTTGTTGTAGTATCCTCAAAGAAGATGTACCATTGTTTTGTTCACCACCTTTGTTTGTCTATCTGTCTGCAGATGAAAGGTCGTTCTCTTCTTCAAATTGGTTTCCATTAGCTCCCATAAATGAGACCAAAACTTTCCCAAAAAGAAAGGGTCTCAATCTGATATGATAGATGTAAGAAGTCTAAAATGAACCCATACATTAGAGAAGAACATTTGTGTTGTTTGTTCATGTGTTTTCTGCTCATATCTGACCTATTTATTGCATAGTATTAGAACACACATCTTGCTAAATCTGTCAACCACAACATATAGATAATCATTACATGTCCTAGACATTGGTAAACCCCATATAAAGTACATGGAAATACTTTCCCATGGCTATGAAGTTACCAGAAGTGGTGTATATAATCCAAACTTCTTGTTGCTAGGCTTACTCGTGGCACACATGACACACCCTTTTATATACTTGGAAACCGTTTCATTCATTCGAGGCCAATAACAATACCTTTATAACTATGCAATTGTCTTACCAACCCTAAAATGACCAGAGATGAGAGACGTATGAGCTTCTCTGATTACATTTACTCTTTCATTTCTTAGTATACATAGTTTTCCAAGATGATATAACAAACTGTCATGCATATAATAATATATATGTTGATTTCTGTGAGTTAACCCATCATATACTTCTTTAAAATCATCATCCTTAGCATATTGTTCTTCATAGATTTGATGTGCTAAAGGATTATACCTGAGTATTGTAGATGCATTAATTATTGGTATTGATAACATATCTGCAACCTTATTATGAATACCTTTCTTATACTTGATTATCAAATGAAATTGTTGTAGGAAACCCATTCACCTGAAGTATCATGAATGTTGTAGCTTGGTCTATGAATGCAAATACTGTAATGGTTGATGATCGATATGAATTATTGTTTCCTTTCCCATTAAGTAATGCTTCCATTTCTTTACACTTTGTACCAATGCATACAATTCATTATCCTATGTTGGATAATTAATCACAACTTGAGTGAAAGTCTCATAATGATAACATATAAGTTTACCTCTTTGCATCAAGACTGCACCCATGGCATATCTGCTTGCACCGGTTTGAATATCAAATGGTTTTTGTAGATCTCACAAAGCCAATACTGGTGCAATGCTTATCTTTTCCTTCAATGTATCGAAGGCCTTCTGTTGCTTTCCTCTGCATTGTAAGACCTTCTTAAAACTTGTTAATGCATGTAGAGGTGTTGCTATGTATGAGAAATTAGCAATGAAATTCCTCGAGTATTGTACTTCTCCTAAGAAGCTCATGAATTCAGTGGCGGTAGTCGGCTTGGTTCATTTCACAATGAATTCAACCTTTGTTGGATTTATCTTTAACTGACCATTCCCTACAATGTAACCCAAATATACTAGAGAATTTTTGCCAAATTCACATTTAGATAACTTGATATACAACTTCTGCTTCTTCAAGAGTTCAAAGACTATCTTGACATGCTTTGTATGATCTTCCCATCTTTGACTAAAGATCAATATGTCGTCTAAATAGACAATAAAAAAATCATCTATGTAGGGTCAGAACACATCAAACATAGTTACCGACTTAATGAGAACTGTGACCTTAAAATGGGAACTCTGGCCCAAAAAACCCTTATTTTTGCATTAAAAACATCAAAATCAACCCCCAAATCAAAAAAGTGGTGCTACTGGTAGAACCATTTTTTTAAACAGGGTCAGAATTACAACATTTTTCAAACATGGCCTTCAAAACTTAGACAGTAGCTCTGAAAAACCTTAAAATCAACACCTAAAAAAAAGATGTTTTTGAATTTTTTTTTTCTTTTCAAAACGTTAAATTTTGAGATCATTTGAAATCATATTTTTATCACTTGGTAACATTAAAACCAAAACCTAAAAATCAACCATCAAATTGAAAAGTATTGTTACCAGTAGCACCCATTCTAAAATTGGGGTATGAAAATGACACTTTTTTATAATGTGGTAAAAGAACTCGTCATTACTGTAAACAAAATCATAAAATCAACCCTTAAAATGTTTACTTTTTAAATATTATTATCACGCAAAGCACAAGGCAATACATAATGCCATGAAAATATCACAATATACTTTAAAAATTCAATATCACTTTTTAATAATATTTTACTTATAATAATAAAAAGGTAGATACAAGTTACATTGAATGAAACATAAATAATTTCTTAAAAGTATTGTTATATTGACCATATTCAAAACATATGAGCTAAGAAATTTTATTATATTATCCATAATAAAAAAACATATCATTCATAAAACATAACAAAATATTCATAACTTCATGTAAGATCATATGTAAGTTCAATGCTCATTTTTAGTTACCATACAAACATCATATGGATAAAAAATGCATAAAATGTTTCATACACTTATTTGGATTGACTCATGGTTTCTGAAATACCATCAGAGTCTACATTGTCTTCATATGAATGTTTGGATGAAAATGTAGATTATCCATACTCTTCTCTATTGTCGATGAATGCACCATTTGAGTCTACATGCATGCCCAACATTTCAGATGTCAAATGTCTTTTATATCTACGACTAGGTTCAGCAGACTCCCATCTTACATTTATTTCTTGCGGCAACAACCTCTTGATAATATTTGTTGTCTTGGAGTGAAGTGTTCCTTTCTTTGTCAAATTGAAGTCATAAACAAGTATGCCAACATCATCTAATTTTAAGAGATCAGTGCGACGACGAGTTGTATTTTGACCCTTTCTTTTTCTCTTTCTATTGACATGTTTCTCAACCACTATCTCTGGCTTGTACACACCATTGAATGGGTGTGTACTTGCTGCATACCAATGCATTTAAATTGCAATAACATCATCATTTTCTTTCTCAATCTTTATAACCTTTCTTATCCATAATGGATAACCATGTGGATCTTTAGTCGCTAAAACTGCAATCATGCTACCCTCCTTAATATCTTGTACCGAACCCCTGTAAAGGTCTTCCATGGCTTCACGTTGTGCATGTGACCTTCGCGAACCAATATAAATTTCTCTTTCCTCTGCTTGTGTAAACTCAATAGCACCTTGAGATTCTTGTTGAACTTCAACAATGTTTGTTTCTTCAGATTCGTTTGGCATATTTTGCGGCCAATAAAATGGAGTCCTCAACATTGTATCTTCATTTGTTGAGCTTGAAATTATGTCACTTTCACTATTGAAAAAAGACTGCCACCAAACATAATCATCAACATCAAAGTACTCATATGTATCCTTAATGGACTTTTTAATTTCTTCCAGACATTCAGAATAATCTACATCTCTATTATGCCTCTGTGCATTATGGATTTCAGAAGCTAATTGTAAAAATAATAACTTTGATGCAAAAATTGGACGATCTGGAATGAACTTAAAAAATTATAAACCTGATGAAGATCCCCATTCTGTAGTAGTTGAATACTTATTTCCCCATATAAGTGTTTTCCCATCAATTTTTTTGAAACAAAATTGATGTTGGAAGCTAATTTCATTAAGTTTCTCAATACATTTTTCTTCACGATGCGATCCTTGAATAAATCTTCGCATGTCAACAGTTTCTTCTAATATATGAAAAACAAGATCTGGAATGTATGCTTTCTTGATACATTCAATTAATGATGGTGGAATTCCAACATTTTTCCTCTTCAATGTTACTGAAAAATGACTGAACATTTGATCAATATGATCATGAGTGCTTCCAACAAGAAGGAAACCAAATTTCACCTTTTGAAAGATTCCCATTCCAACAAGCATGCTTATATATCCAAACACAATTTGATTTTTATTTGCATGACTAGTGTTGTCCAACTGTAGATAGAGAACTTGAGGAAGATTTCTAGACCAGTGAGTGAGCACATGATGAATTATGGTGATGGTCAGATTTGCATCATTATGAATATTTGGAGCTGTGAAGTAAACCCTTGGACACATTTTTCCATTGAAAACCATACAACCAACCAAGTGAAACTGAATGAAATTCTCTTCCTATAAATTTTTGGGTGTACGGACAAAATGTGGTAGAAGTGTTTTCTTCTGGTCCATGCCATCAATTATCATACCTAAATATTTGCTTGGAGCATCATAACATTTCTTCTGATGTTTGTACAAATTTTCTCTTTCACTTGATTGTTGATTCAGATGTTCTTGAAGTGCTTTGACTATGGAATCTGCACATGACATAAAATGAAAATATTGATCGTGTGTAAAAATAGTAAATACATACCTCTTTCTTCCCTTCAGATTTATCTCTTCTTGATTTAAGAGTAGCACATATACTACAAATCCCCATCCTTGACTTCTTAGGAATACGAACATTATTGAATTGTTTCTTCCATATTCTTGTAAAATATGCATATGTAATAAAATTACCATTTCCTTCAACACCTTCAGCATATCCTTTGTACAAGTTGTAGATTTCCCTCCTTGAAAAATTATCTGGAATATGTATCGTGTCTCTATATGGCATACACTCTCCATGTTTGGAAAGGAAATCGCACAACCATGAAAATGTAATGTTTTTTAATAGCCCACTCTCTCTTCCAGGATGTACCTTTGAATAAAATAATGGATCTTTTTCCAACCTTGTTTGGATTCTTGATAGACGAAGATTACCAATTGAGTGATTTTTTTTTAAATCATTTCTGCAAAGTAAAATATTCCCAATGTGATAATCATATCATGTATTGGTGGATGTCATGCACCCCATCAAATATGAATTTTGCATGCTCTTATTCATTGACAAACATGTCTTCCTTTTATTCAAGGCATACATGTAATCCATGCTTTTCAAACAATTCTTTTGACAACATTCACTTGAAATAAATTCAATTATGGAAATTGATTTAGTGAGAAATCCTTTCCTAGACCTTGTATAACTAGAATTATTTGGATTGATATAAAAAGATCTAATCATGGTCCTAGACACAATGTTTCTTTGCAATGTCTCCACTATTTCATCATCCTCACTAGATGGATTTTCCTTATCACCACAAGGAATATCAAGCAAAACATTGTCAGGAGACTGAACTAGAGAATGCCAAGCACCTTCATTTGTTGCAGCTAAATGATTGAGAACATCATCATCAACATAATTATTTGGAGGAAAATCATCATCAACATTGTGTCCACTATTGACATAATAATCTTCATTGCTATCAAAATCCCCACTTGAGTGAAAATTTTCACCATCTTGCTTAGTGCCTTGAAAACCTTCATGAGTATCTTGAAAATCCTCACTTGAAGGAAAATCAACATCAATATTTTTTCTTTTTAATTTATCACTCGGGAAAGAGTGACCACCAATGGCGTAATCATCTTCACTACTTTGAAAATCGCCACTTGAGAGATATTCTTCATCATCCTTATTACTGGCTTCAAAATCCTCACTTGGAGGAAAATCTTCATTATCCTCATTGGTACCTTGAAAATCCTCACTTGGAGGGAAATCATCAGCACCAACATTACTTCTTTTAAATTCCTTATTCGATAAAGACTATCCAGCATTGCCATAATCGTCATCATTACTTTTAAAATCCCCACTTGGGGGAAATTCTTCTTCATCCTCATTCGTGCCCTGGAAATCCTCACTTGGAGGAAACTCTTCATCAATACCTTCAAAATCCTCACTTGGAGGAAATTCATAATCACCAACATTGTTGTCTTTAAATTCTCCACTCAGGAAAAATTGTCCACCATTGTCATAATCATCTTCACTGCTTTTAAAATTTCCACTTGAGGGAATTTCTCCATCATTTTCATTGGTGCCTTGGAAATCTTCATCGGTACCTTGAAACTCATCACTTGGAGGAAAATTTTCATCCCAATCATTTAAACGTTAATCATAGTCTCCACTTTAACCTACATTTTGATTATTTTCATTACTATTAAACTCCTTGTTGGAAGATTGGTTGTTCTCATTGATGTCAACCCAGGTCATTGGTTCTGGATTGCAAGATTGATGAAGGTATTTGGGCATGAAGGACAATGTACATGTAGAAACAAAACCCATGGATGGATAGTATACATCATGTTGTTTCCAGTGGTAGGTGGCACGTCATGTGGATCCTCATGGTTGAGGAGAAATGAATTTTTCAAGATGACAAAGTGAATTGAAGAATGAAGTACATGTAGTCCCTGAAGATAATTAAAGAAAAGAATTAAAAAATAAGAAAGTGTCAAGTCAGCCCTAATGTTAAAAGGAAGTGACATAAATGGTATAAATAAATATCATTGTACATTCATTTGATACACAAGTCAAATTTCAGAGGTAATCAGAAGTAAAGAAGGCCAGATTTCAAGGGAGGATGAAGTCTTTTGGTGATGTGTTCTAAGGTATGTTATTTTCAGGTCATCTTACCATTTTCGCTATAACCTTTTTTCTAGAACGATTCAGATGTTGAAATTTCTATGGTGTTGAGAAGACATATCAAGGTACCTATGGTAAACGTTTCAACTCTTGATTCGCTATAATTATGGAGATACACTCTGTGGAAGATAGGGTTTTTGACCAGTCCTGAAGCTAGTCAATAAACAAGTGTTCCAGGTAAAAAAATCATAACTTCTTCATAGAGAATACAAATGAAGTGGGACCACTTTCATTGGAAATTTTACAGAGTGTAGTTTCTTTTGGAAGAGTTTCAAAATCTGATGTTAAATATTGAGCTCGGGGAATTCTGTACAAGTTCGCTCTCCTGAATAAATCAGAATTGAACAAGGTCTACCATTCTCTCTATAACTTCTTTTTGGGGAGGATTCAAGGAGTGAAACTTGGAGAAGTTTCAGAGAATACGTTGAGTAATATTATCTATAGGATCAGAGTATTCCAAGAATTGAATAATTGCATAAATTGAAGAAGTCTCATGAAGCATTATCGGGTTCTATGTGATGGTTGATTGATGGTGATGATTTAATGTAAAGTTGTATTATCTCTCATATATTCTTGGGTGGAAGGAAGGGGAAAGGATGGAGAGGTCAAAATCCTCTTGATATTGGAGAATTGTATCTTCCTCTTGGAGGTTTATCCCTCCCTTTATATTTGGAAGTTGTAGCTACCTTTGGAAGTCATTACTTCCCTTGAACAATAACCATTGAATATTTCTCATATATTGTGCATGGTGTATTGTGGTGTATTGGTGTAACTCTTATACTATTGTTCATTGGATATAATTGAACGGTTTAAGTATAAGTTGAAAAAGGCTTTAAATTGTACTTGTTACTGATTCACCCCCCTCTCAGTATCAACAATTGGTATCATAGTTGGTTACCTTCAGTACAGTTTAACCACTGGAAGGAAGATCCTAAGTAGAAATGGAAGACAACATTCCAAATGAGATTCCACCATTCGATGGAAGAAATTTTGAATACTGGTGCAATAGAATGGAAACTTACTTGAAAGCTCTTGGGGCAGATGTTTGGTTCTCAATTGTTTCAGGATACAATGCTTTGAAGAAACCAAAGATTATAGCTCAGAAGGAAGAAAAAATGAATAACAAATTGGCAATAGATACCATCTTGGATGGATTGACAGATTCAATGAAATCCAAGGTGGGATCATGTGCATCAGAAAAAGAGATTTGGGACAAGCTACAAGACCTTTATGCAAGGGAAGAAGAAGAAGTTGAAGAAAATTTCAACATCTCAGATTTTAAAGAAGTAAATAGAGGTCAATTCTTTTGTTTTAATTGTGAAGGAGTAGGACATGTTGAATTTGAATGTCCTCATCCAAGGATTGAAAGAGATGACAATGAATAAGAAGAAAATCATGAAGTAGAAATGATTCAACATGAAGATGATAATCTTAAAAAATTGAAGCATGTTGAGATTGAAAATAGCAAGCTCAAAGACACACATAGAAAACTAAGAAGTGAATTTGGTAGTTATGAAAAGACAATTTTAAGCTTGAAGAAACAATTAGAAGTCTTTGAGAAACTAAGAGAAGAAACCATTTCCTTGAAAACTCTACTCGAAGAAGCAAGAAGAATAGAAGAAGTAAAGAAGGTCCAAATGATGAAGAAAGAAGAAGATTGTGAGAAACTTGAACAAGACGTTGTCTCATTGAGGAAGAGCTTAAGAAACTCTCAAGTGCCAAAAGAATTAACTCTTATTGGATGCATGGGTGAAACTTCATACAAAGAATATGCAAATACCAACAAGAAGGCTGAACAAAGAGCTACACAGACAGTTGATGAGAAGTGGACTAGGATACCAGAAAGAAGGAATGATTACAAAAGAGATGAATATCCAAGAAGAACTCCTACCTTCATGAATCAAAGAAGCTCCAATCAGTATGAAGGAAACTATAGAAAAGTAGATCATGAACCCATATGGACTACACCACAAAGAAGGTCACTTACTCCCAGGTATCAAAATTTCTTTCTTGGTCATTGTTATACTTGCAAAAATTTTGGACATAAGGCAATTAATTGCAGAATCAATGAAAGGAACAAATACACAAGAAACATGAATGTTGTAAACAAAAGATATGGAAATAATCGTGGATTTGTCAATATAAGTTATAATTCATTTTCCCCATTGATGGACAAAAATATTGTATGTTACAAGTGTAATTATCTTGGTCACAAAGCACGAGATTGCAGATATATGAATGAAGATGTCCCTATGCCAACCACAATATGGAAAAGGAAAGAGATTTGAAACAATGAAGATTGTCGAATAGCATTGACCGCTGAAAAATGTAAAGAAGAAGATGAATGGTACATAGACAGTGGATGTTATTCACAGTACATGACCAGGGATCAAGACAAATTCATCAGCTTGAAGAGAAAGGGTGGCAATGTTGCATTTGGAGATGACTCATCTGCCAAAATACTTGGAGAAGGTGTAGTAGAGCTTGGAAGAAAAAATGTAAAAGCAAAGAATGTCCTATTGGTTGAAAACTTTAAGCATAATCTGCTCAGTGTTAGTAAAATGTGTGATCAAGGATACACTCTTACGTTTGACTCCCGAAAATGTAAAATCAGAGAAAATAACTGAGGAAGATTGGTTGCAACTGCAACAAGAAGACCGAACAACATATACATCATAGACATGAAGAAGAGAGAGAAGACAGAAGCCACACAAAAGGATTCCAAGGAAGAAAAATTCCCAAAGACCAAAAATAAGGATGAAGTATTATTGAGTGTCACATGTTCAAGGGGAGCAGCCCCAAAGAAGAGAGTTACCTTTTGTCATTCAACTCAGGGGTAGAAGCCCTACCCTTTGCCATTGATGTCAAAGGGGGAGAGAAATTGGGATCATGGTGATAGGGGGAGCATGAGTGTTGCCATAAATGACAAAGGGGGAGATTGTTGGAAGATTGGTTGTTGTCATTGATGTCAACCATAGTCATTGGTTTTGGACCGCAAGATTGATGAAGGTATTTGGACATGAAGGACAATGAACATGCAGAAACAAAACCCATGGATGGATAGTATACATCATGTTGTTTCCAGTGGTAGGTGGCACGTCACGTGGATCCTCGTGGTTGAGGAGAAATGAATTTTTGAATATGACAAAGTGAATTGAAGAAGGAAGTACATGTAAGCCCTGAAGATAATTAAAGAAAAAAATTTAAAAATAAGAAAGTGTCAGGTCAGCCCTAATGTTAAAAGGAAGTGACATAAATGGTATAAATAAATATCATTATACATTTATTTGATACACAAGTCGAATTTCATAGGAAATCAGAAGTAAAGAAGGCCAGATTTCAAGGGAGGATGAAGCCTTCATGATTGGTCGGAATAGCCACAGTTTGGTCAATAGAGTGTCGACGTTTCGGATCCAAATCAGGATCCATCTTCAGGACAATGAGCCTGGGTTTAGATAATGAGAAGATTTGTTTTTAAATACTAGAATTGACGTGAAAAGTAAGTGTCGGCTAGGTTGTTTTGGTAAAAATTCTTTTTAATTATTTATTATGTGTGATTTAATTAGGGTTTTTGTTATTTGGTAAAATCCTTTTTTATTATTTAATTAGGGTTTTGTTTAATTGTTTTGAAATTATTAAATTATTATTAATTCAAAGTTTATTAATGTTTGTTTTAATTAACCAGGGTCTAGGTGGTTAGTAGGTTTTATTATTAGGTATTTAAGTGGTTTATTAATTAGGGTTTTGTTTTAATTGTTTTGAACTTATTTTAAATTATTATTAGATCAAAGTTTATTAATTAGGGTTTTTGTTATTTGGTAAAATCCTTTTTTATTATTTAATTAGGGTTTTGTTTAATTGTTTTGAAATTACTAAATTATTATTAATTAGTTTATTAATGTTTGTTTTAATTAACTAGAGTCTAGGTGGTTAGTAGGTTTTATTATTAGGTATTTAAGTGGTTTATTAATTAGGGTTTGTTTTAATTGTTTTAAACTTATTTTAAATTATTATTAGATCAAAGTTTATTAATTTTTGTTCTAATAAACTAGAGTCTAGGTATTCAGTGGGTTTTTTTATTAGGTATTTCAGTGGTTTATTCAATTATTTAAGGGTTTGCTTATTAATGTTCTTTAGGTTTTAAAGTTTCTTTAAAAGGTTCTATTAAGGTTTAAAAAAATTTATAGGTGAAATATTCCTAAGCCTATTAATATTCTTAAAAGAGAAAGTTTACTTTTAAAATGTTTTAAATTCGGGAGTGATTAGGTGGGGTTTTTTAATGAATTAAACTTAAATAATTTTGAGATACTTTTCTACAAGGATTATTACTTTTAATTGTGAATCAGAGGGAGCCAATTTTCACTTAATTCTAACCCATTATCTCTGTTCAGGTTGCTAGGATGTTTACAGATTTCAATGGCTTCTCTAACACGACGTTTGAAGAGGTGATTTTCTTTGGCGAGGATTTTGGTGTCTTCTAAGAAGATATGGTGTCTTGTTTTAAGGGAGTGTTCAGCTAGGGCGGAGGTGCAGATGCGTTCGTTCTTAATGTCAGCTCCATGTTCTTTTATCCTAATCTGGAAGGAGTGACCAGTTTCACCGATGTAGCATTTTCCACATGAGCACTCTATTTTGTAGATTCCTTTACCTTTGCGAGGGTCGATTTTGTCTTTTACGGATCTCATATTTTGTTTTATGGTTACAAGTGGTTTGAAAGAGGTCTTAATTTCTTTTTTGCTGAGGACTCTGGCAATTTTATCAGTCACTCCTTGGATGTAAGGGAGGCAAGCGTCTCTATTAGGGTTCTGTTCTTTGGGGATAATGGGCTTATTGCGTGTTTTTTCTAGGGCTTTGTTTATTGCATTCTTAAGGTCTTTGTGTTTATAACCTATGTTCTTAAAATTCTTGGTAATGTGATCTATTTCTTTTTCTAGGTTTGCTTCATCGGAGATTCTTATGGCTCTAGTGGCTAAAGTTTTTAGGACACCTAGTTTCTGGTTGGGATGGTGATGGGAGTTTGTGTGGAGATAGTTCTCAGTGTGGGTCTTTTTTCTATAAACTACATGTCCTAGATCCCCATTGCTTTTTCTCTTGATAAGAACATCTAGGAAGGGGATGTTGTCATTCTCCTCGAGTTCCATTGTGAATTTTATTTCTTCGGATATGTTGTTTAGGTGTTGAAGGAAATTTTGTAATTCTTCTTTACCATGGGGCCAGAGAACATTGGTGTCATCAACATATCTTTTCCATCTTAAAGGTTTTAGGGGAAAGGAGTCTAAGGCTCTCTTTTCAAAATTTTCCATAAAAAGGTTAGCAACAATGGGGGACAATGGGGAGCCCATTGCTACGCCATTGGTTTGTTCATAGAATTCTCCTTGATAACCTATAAAAAAATTTAAACCTTAATAGAAGCTTTTAAAGAAACTTTAAAACCTAAATAACATTAATAAGCAAACCCTTAAATAATTGAATAAACCACTGAAATACCTAATAAAAAAACCCACTGAATACCTAGACTCTAGTTTATTAGAACAAAAATTAATAAACTTTGATCTAATAATTATTTAAAATAAGTTCAAAACAATTAAAACAAACCCTAATTAATAAACCACTTAAATACATAATAATAAAACCTACTAACCACCTAGACTCTAGTTAATTAAAACAAACATTAATAAACTCTGAATTAATAATAATTTAGTAATTTCAAAACAATTAAACAAAACCCTAATTAAATAATAAAAAAGGATTTTACCAAATAACAAAAACCCTAATTAATAAACTTTGATCTAATAATAATTTAAAATAAGTTCAAAACAATTAAAAAAAAACCCTAATTAATAAACCACTTAAATACCTAATAATAAAACCTACTAACCACCTAGACCCTAGTTAATTAAAACAAACATTAATAAACTTTGAATTAATAATAATTTAATAATTTCAAAACAATTAAACAAAACCCTAATT
>ML789100.1:31903-74959 GCA_009831015.1 Picea engelmannii | reverse complement strand
TTATATGAACTTTCATTTATGTGGAGTTAAACTCTTTGTCATTATATATTAATAGATTTATATTCCAAATACATTAAACATAATAGTTCATTATTGTATAATATAAATTAAAATCAAATAATTAATATTCAAAATTTACATGGATAATATTATAACATAATCTTGCTTTGTATGACTTATAAATTAAATTTAATAAATATAAGTGTAAAGTTGTATTTCAAATATATTAAATATAATATTTTATTAATACATAATTTAAATGATTAATTTTTATTTATTTTAATTTTAAATTTATTAAATATTTAGAAGAATTTATTAAGATATATATTTTTAAGAAAATTAAAAAATTATAAATTTAAGTTGATGTGTTTTATGTTTATCTATATGTTTAATAACTCATTATAAATTATAAATTGATTAAAAATAATTATTTTTTTATATATAAATATCATATCACGAATATAAATATTACATTCTCTTCAATTTTAAACTATAAAATATACCTTTTCTTAATATAAAAATATAATAAACCTAAACCGTTTAAAATTAATTTAATAAACATAACATTTACATACACTTTTTATTGGGTTTCCTTAGTCTATAATTTATTCTTTGAAAAATTGGGTTACCTTACTCTATACGTTATTCCTCGAAAAATCGTACACCTAACTCTATACTTATTTAATCATCGAAAAATTAGGTTTCCGTTATTCCTAATGAAACTTTTATTAATATAAAACTTAAAATAATTTCGAAAAATCGTACACCTTACTATATACTTATTTATTTAATCATCGAAAAATTAGGTTTCCGTTATTCCTAATGAAACTTTTATTAATATAAAACTTAAAATAATTTATTGTGAAATTTGTATTAATATAAAACTTCATTTTTAAATAAAAAATAAAAATCACAGTTAACTCATATAAAGTTAAATTTATTTTTAATATATATTACATTGAAAATATTTAAATTATTAATAAGCTTTTCACTTAAAGTCTAACAATATGGAAATTAATATGATATTTGATATAGAATAATAAATAGTTGGTGAGTGAGTAAATAATTAATTATAATATATATTAAATTAAAAAAAAAAAATATGATTAAATATAAATTTCTTATTTTATGCACCTATATATAGAAGGTTATTCTATGTAGAAAAGATCATATTTTGACAATGAAATACTAATTTTTCTTATTTTTTAACTATTGTGTTGTTATATTCCATATCAATTTATATTAGATTTAGTTTTAATAGTTTTCATTAAGGATCAATCCCCTTTGTAGGCACTACATGTTTCTTCTTATATTCCATATCAATTTATATTAGATTTAGTTTTTATAGTTGTCATTAAGGATCGATCCCCTTCTTATTCAAGCCTTTGTAGGCATTACATGTTTCTTCTTCTTTAGGTTTTTATAATCGTTATAAGGATCTTCTCCCTCTATTTACAACCATATTTTTTTTTGTTGTTGTCACATATCGTCTCATAAAAAAATGTCAAAGTGAAAACATCTCTTTCATAGATTTGTATATTCATTTTTTCCCGTAGCAAATTCGAATTATACAACATCAAAATCAGTTTATTAGTGGGCTAGTTAAGGAGATAGTAGATCTATAGATTACCAGTTTCAAATAACATCTCCATCTAGCTTTTATTTATTAGCCACTAATTCTTCGAAACATGGGGATCAACACAAAATCAAAGATAAATCCTTGTCTAGTGGTCATGCCATTCACATATTGAAACTCTATGACTCATATGATCACAACTCCAATAAATACATATTTCTTGAATGCACCCCAAATCTCACAAACATTTGATAATTAATTAAAAAAGTTGAAAACTTAAGCATATAGAATAAGAATCTCTTAATTTCATATAAATAGAAGAGATTTTATTCTATACGCTTAAATTTTCAACATTTTAATTAATTATCTAATTAACATTTTAACATTTTTTTATAAAAATATTATAAATTAAAAAACATTAAATAATTATTTTATTTTAATAATTATTTTTAATAAATTAAAAAAATTAATTAGATATCAAATTTGTATACACTTTAAATGAGATTTAAGTTTCAAATATATGTTTAGGGGCGACAAGTGCGAGGGAGTTGTTTTCAACTCCAGTGGAATTAAGTTAATAGAATTCTCTTGGGACTTGGACACACTTCCAACAAACATGTCGAAGTATATATGGGGTTGCAGTACCTCGTCAAAATTAGTTGTAATCAGTGATTCAAATCTGATTGTAAAAGGCCTTCACAGAGTCATAAAAACTGTCCATCCTACCCTAACAAAGATACCACTCAAAATCAAAAATCAACTACTTCCATGTGTATCGCTCGCAGAACAACCTTGATGATTCTCTAGCTAAAAAGGCCAAGAAATATAAGAAACGCCAAATTAAACTTAATTGTGAATATACATATGAGTCTATTCCCTAAAATACACATGAAAATACACACACAAAGCATAGTGTGCAAGGACCCAATAATCACACAAGTAGAAGTAAAGGTTATTAAACAAAATGAAGCAAAAGAGGGGCCCTCTTCTTTCCACAAGTGTCCCCTTCATGACACGAGAAAATATTATGTGCTACATGTTGTGTGGGATCAACAATCACGCGACAGTCTCCATAACCCGTGTCCCCTTTCTAATCACACCATGGAACATTTAATGAGGGAATGCATATGTCGTTGGTGTCATGTGGGATATGTTCATCACTCAATCTAGGCGTCCTCTTCATAGGTGAAGTACAGGCTGGGATATCCATGGGCAATACAAGTCTTTCATTCTCATTCATCATTTCTCTGGTAGGGACACAATTGTTTCCTTTTATGGCGTCATATTTCATCTGTAGGGACTTCTTACTCGCCTCTTCGTCCATGCCTCCACATAATGGTGAGTTAAATTCGTAGGATCATATTCATTGCTCACGAGAGGTTGATTGCAAGACCAGTTTGAGGAGGAAGTTGGTATTTTGGGTGCATTCATCTTGTGAATTCACTAGTGCAGTCATGTGGAGATTCTCCAGAGAGCCATGCAAGTGTCAGGAGTGTGTAATAGGAAGATTGCAGGAATGACTGCACGCATCCTCCTCAAGGCGTCTTAGCTATGCCATAGCCATAGGAATCAATAGAATCACGGGCTTCCAATGAGGTGCTTCAGTGGATTCAACGTCAACCCGAACAAGTAGAGATAGGTGTAATGGAGGCCGAAGAGCAGGGGGCCGTTGGCCCCAACCGATGGGTAGGTGCCCCGCAAGCCCCTGAATCCTCGGTAGAAGGGGGCTAAGCATACCTCCATATAAATAAGGAAGATAATCAAGCTCCACAACCAACAAAGGTGTGGGTTTTGTTTACTAGGTGACCCAAGTTCAATACTTTTACGGTGATTTTGGTAGGGAGGAGACCCCAAAAAATACAGCCATGTTAAGGGTTGGTGTGGCCAAGGCCGGGTTTTTTTTTGTTAGGTGACCCGAGTTCAATACCCTTATGGTGAGTTTGGTCGGGAAGAGACCCCCAAAAATCCAGTGATATTAAGGCTTCCCCCAAAAAATTCAGTGATATTAAGGGCTGGTTTGACTCAAGCCAAATGTGATCCCGGAGTGATTTTAATGTGATCCCGGAGTGATTTTAATGGCTTAATATTAAGGGTTGGTGTGGCCCAAACTAAATGTGATCCCGAAGTGATTTTAATGGCTTAGATGCCCTTGAATTATGGTTTGGATTATGGTTTAGGTGATGGTTAAAAATATTGTCCCCGCAAATTACAAGCGCATTTCTAACCAACGAAAAAAATATAAACAACATAGTTTTTTTTTTTTAATTTAGAAAAATATAATATAATTTTATTAATATTTATTACTTAATAAAACAAAAACAAATCAATACAATTATATAAATTTAATAAACACACTACAATTATATAAATTTTATATGAAAATGTATTAAAAAATTTTAAATAAAAATGAGAATAAGAAAACTGGCCAAATTTTCGTTAGTTGATATCACAATTTGAGGTTTCGTAATAAAAGTGTTATCTCTCTTTAATTTCATTTTTTTTATTTTTATTTTTTATTTTTATATGTAGAGGTTAGTTGTATTTTTTCTAAATTTAATATATTTGTTTTTTTTTCTAAATAAATTTAATTTTCACTAATTTTGAAATTAAAAAAACAATGTAGTTTTCCTACACATAATATATATATATAAACTATGTTTTACCATCTTATTTTTTCATTATTGAAATCTTTGTGATTAAAATAATAGTTCCATTTAGAAAAACAACTTTTAAAACTTTTGTTACACATTGTGTGGTGTTTGAATGCAAATTAGGGGAATTTAGAGAATCTTTCGTTTACTTCACAAAGTTTTCATTTATTTCAAAACAGTGTTATATATAAAAATAAAAAATAAAATAGTGCATTGGTATATCGTGCCATGCTAACTAATGGATACTTAGCACTATGAAATGTTGAGTTTGTAGGGAGTCTCTAGCATACAAATTCTATACTTTAATACTCACATATGCTTACGATGAATGGTCTACTATTGTGATATGGCCATGCATGAACTATCCAATTATGACAAATGTTTCTCTATTAACCTTCTATGTTAAATTACTTACTTTTTACTTTAGCATAGATATATGACCTTTTAGGGATGTATGGTATTAGGTATGGCTCTTTTTTATTATTATTATTCTTTTCTTTTCTTCACTTTTTCTTTAGCATTTGGTCACTCGTTTGGTTCACTTTGATTCATAAGGCTCTTTTATAGAGTACTTCATTATTTTATTGGTCTAGTTTGAGGATAAGTCTTTAATTGGGTCTATAGTTACTTAGGATAATTCATTAAGGGTCCGTAAGGACTAAAATTTATTTAGGTTTTTCATCTACAAAGTCAAATGTTTGAAATCTTTCTTAACCTTTTTTTATCTTAAGGCATTAAGTGAACCCTGACTTTCTTAGTTATATCAGAATTATGTATCATGGCTAATAGAATAGAGGATCTATTTTAGGGGGAAAACTTGTAGTATGGCCTCAGAAACTCATAGTATGTGGTCAACCCATGTGGTTTTAATTTTTTTATGGGTCTTTCTCTCCAATTGTTAGTTTTCCATTCACTTACACCTTGAGGTTGTTCTCTTTCCTATTTATATAATTCAATTCTTCTTTGTAAAGACTCTTCAAACAATAAATTGGAAAATTCTAGATTGGCATTGAATCTTGATCTAGCTTCCTAATGCACTTATCGACTTATTGGGCTACTTGAATTTCTCTTATCCAACTCCTTGACAAGAGTCTATTGCTATCAGTTTGTCTCCAACCTCATAGGCTTGTTGTCCCATCCTAAGAAATATCAAAAGGAAATTAATGATATCATACCTTGGACAATCCAACCCTACAACCCTGAGGTAGTTTCTAGCATAGCGGGGGAAAGAGAGGTATCAACCATATTGAGGGCTCTTTGGGTCACCATTCATTTTTTGCATTTATATTATTTATGTAGTGTATCTAGTGTTTTTTTTTTTAATTGGAGATCGGTGCAAGTATGGTTTGTAGGAGGATTGAGTTGCATGTGAAGGACTATTTAGGAGGTGGAACACTCAATTAAAATCCTATCACAATTCTCATATTTTGGCCTATTAATATTCAACACCTACAACAACACTCATATGGGTGAGTTATTCCATTTTATCATTTATTTTATTTCCAACACTAATATTAATTATCCCACCAAAGGTTTCATTTCCTTTGTTAATTTACTATTAATTACTTGATGTAATCCATAGTTTAAGTACCCTAATTAATATACAACTTTAAAAAAACTAATTAATAAAATCTTAATTAACATAATGAGTTCCCTACTTCTGTGATCTTTCTTTCTTCCTCCCCCTAGGTTTTCTTGTTTTTTTTCCATAAATTTGAGTGGCAACTCCACTCTTTCCTAACTCCTTATTGGTGATGATAATGGTAGGGTGGATTTTCATCCCTAACCATATGCTACATTTTGATGAATTTGCTTGGTTTTTTTCATCGAAACTTCCATCTTTTGAGGAAGGGTTCCCTCCTCCTAACCCTCCTTTTGATTGGGAAAATGGGGATCTTTGTTTTCTTTGGAATTCCATGACTCCCTAGTTCTTATATGAGTTAGAAAGAGTGATTCAACTCAAGCTAAGAGTAAATTCAACATCCTCATTTCCTCCAAAAAAAAAAAAAAAAATTCATGTCGATGTATTCATAGTACATTACCTCATTTACCTACCACAAAAATAAGTATCCATCTTAAATATACCTAAATGTTGATCAAACCAAAAGACAAGAATGCACAATAAAAAAGAATCTCATAAATGGTGCAAGTACCATAAGATACCCTCCTGCAACACCATGTCCTGTAGAAGTTTGAATGTAATGAACATAAATATATCAATAAATAATAATAATAATAATAAATGAAGTGACACATCGTAAATAGGGGACATGACCCATCAACAATCATGACTAGTCAAAGTGTATGAATATACCATCACATGGCATTGTACAAAATCTATCATCTACTTTATTCAATTATTCAATATATAATTATCTATCCTATATGGATTTTAACTATTTATCCTTCTTATATTGAAAATTTGTTAGTAAATTAATTATTGTTCCTTTCAATTGGTATTGAAGTAACATTCTAGTTCTGGCCTTTAGTCACATTTTTTTAAAACCCTACCTCATCTAACTCTTAGCCACCCATTTACCAAAGTTTATATGATCCCAAGTTCTTTGACAAAAAAAACATCCCTGGGTCATTTACTATTCAAAATTCCAATAAAAATAAAATTGGTTTGCTGCAAGTTAAAAAAGAACACTAGAAATCAAGAAAAAATTGAAATCACAAGGAGTAATTAAACGAATCTACCATTGGATAAAATCAGCGTGGAAGTCATGCCTATCAACAACACCGATAAGAGGAGATGTCATAGACTCATATATTCAATCACATTGGGGTACTGTAGCATATATCCATAGGGTAGAGACAATTTGAAACAAAGCCACCAATGGATATCTAACTATTGAAACAAAGTGTAGTTGTTTAGTTCCATTTTCAAGAAGTACATAAAAAGTGTAACACATTTCAGTCAAAATTCATAACAAGTGATTAAGAAACAACTCCACCCAGCATAAATTGTTGGGTAATATTCCACCTTTGTGATAGGCTATTCCTATTTAAACAAATCATGATAGGTGGAAAAATACCCAACACAATAAAAAAAGGCATAGTAAAGAAGGGTTAAGTTAAATTGCAATCGATATTGAAGTAACATAGTAAAACTCAACTGAGAAGTGAAGGGATATGGTTTATTGAAGTAACATAGTAAAACTCAACTGAGAAGTGAAGGGATATGGTTTTAAGTAGTAATTTGTGATTTTCATAATGGAAATGAAGGTTCGATTCACTTTTAAGTATGTTTTGGAACCAAACAAATTCATATGTTTGTTAAGGAGGATCGAGAATGAGATCATAAGCATTACCATTGAAACTATTATAAAAGGAAATTATATTGATATAAATTTGGTAAATAGATTACATGTTGAAAAAGAGGAAGTTAAAAAAGCTCATACACAAGAGTATAATTATGAGATTAATAATATAGAATTGATCATCAATGAATACTCCCCAAAATGAAAATTTTATGTATTATAGATTTAGGAAGTTGATGTAATCTTGGGAATTCTTGGTTGAAATTATCAATACTTTTACCATGAATGTTGGTTAAAAGTACATTTCATTCAAACCCCTTACCAAGAAAATAATGTTGCAAGACATTAATTCATAACATCGTTCTCTCTCATCGAATTCAAATTAAAATCAAAATCAAAATCATAGAGGAACAAAGGATCAAAGGAAAAGTAAAAAATTTTGAATAAACTTTTATTAGAGTTCAAGATAAAGAGAAGTTTTCACTAAAGAACCCGTTGAGGGGTCCTAAATATCTTAAACTCAACCTTAGAAATCAAACCCACCATCGAGGCCCAATTAGACTCTGCACTATTTAATAGTGGAATGGTTCTCCAGATCTTGCGATACGGCTAAAATAATCGATGGGCTTTACGTTTTCTCGTGAAGGCTTACTCCTTCAGTTCATACGTTCTCTTTTTGTGTTTTCTCTTAGGTGGGGTTGATATAAGATGAAGTCAGTATAAACCAACTAAGTGACAAAGTGGGAAAGAACTTAACTACTGGAGAAAATGGTGAGCTTGGGATAACCCTTTCACTCTAGCATGCAGACAATGACCGTTTACTGCAGGCCTAGTACTAATACGTTAACCGTGCGAGTATTCCAATTACTGACTAAGATACAATTTATCAGAAGAAAACACATATGCGATAAACAATGGAAAGTAATATAGTTCAATCAACTATGATCATCAATCACATAATAACACACAAAGATTTATTGTCATCATTAAAGACAAGAACTATAAAACATTGAATCAGATAACTTATCAACAGATTTAGTAGCTCTTACTTGTTACAACATCCATTCATGAGACGAAATAAGAAATAATTCTTCTCCACATCCAATCATACACACATTTGATGAAAAACACAAACTTGTCTCTGGTCCCAAAATGATTTCTCAATTAAAGGCAGCTCCGAAATGGTTCTTAACAAAACAAAAAATGAGGGTCTTTACAACAACCATTGACCCTTTGCAAATAGGTCAATCCTCCTATTTATAACATACTATTAACAAAAAATAACTACTAAAGAGCAACTAAGTAAAACAAACTTGCCACATGGCGCTTTCTTCTATCAGTTTTTCTAAGAGTCATATCAAGATATCACTTAAGTGGGTGACTCTTCTCGTACTCTGACCACTTGATGAATAGATCCTCGCATGTGTTGGCATACGAGAATCTATGTTGTTCCATTGGGGCCGAGTGAATCTCTCTTTTCTCCATCGCTTGTGCCTGATACTTGACTATACTAGTACTTAATTGTTGCAACATAGCCCGAGCTTTGATCGCGTGCTCCATAAACCGTCCACCTGTCCTGGCACCATGTCTGTCACCTTTTCCATTTCTTCGGCCCATGATGAATCTTTCTTGGCGTGCGACTTGATTATGTCGTGCAAGTTGGAAAAGTCATCGGGTGTGCCAAACTCAGGGAGTGTGATGTCTTTCATCACCCAATTGGTCTTGATCCAGTTTTTCTTGCACTTGGCTCATTTCACTTGGATTACTCGGTGAGGTTCCTAGGACATTTTAACCCAATACTCGACCGATTTCCTTATGCAGTCGATGCTACTTTCCCTTAGCATCGGATGTCATGCTCTTTGGTGTCTCGACCCTTTTGCACCATGTTGATATAGTCGATTCTTTCCACGGCTTGTTGCACCTTCTCATACCACCTCTCCACATATTTACACATGGCCATCGCCATGAGCGTGTCTTCTTGCAGCTTGACTATCCTTGTAGTGAATAGGTTTCATTCATCTGTAAACATGTTGTAGGCCTCCTTGAATTCGCTCCTTAGGTACACCGCGGCTTCCGTGGTGTCCTCATAATATTTCTCCAAGTGGGGAAAATGTTCCAATTCCTTTAGAGCAGTAGCTAGATCCTCTTCATCCCTTTTAGCTCTGTCCAAGGTGGCATCTGTGATTTCCATCCATGTGTTGATGAGTTCGGATGTTTTGGCATGCTCTGTATTTATCATATTTTCCTCTGTGGTAATGAGGATGGAGCGATCCAGAGTGATCCTCCTCTTATTGGTGGTTCTCTGGACGATAGCTTTCTTTTTCCTATCATAAGTGATGGCATGTATGTTGGCTACTTCATCCACGGGTTCGGGAATTTGTTAATCTCCCCAAGTGAGTGTATTCCCCAGACTCTTGATGGTATATATTGTTCAAGACTGGGTTCTTGAACTTCCTCCCTGTATTCTGAAGGCCCGACTTCTGTTTGTCACTCATATGGGATTTGAGTACCAATTGAAATTGAGGCATCAGGGGTAGGCTCGATACTTACTTGATCATCAGTCGTTGAGATGCTAATTTCCTACTATGGAGCTTCTTCATTTTGTTCGCCTGACCCTGGCTCATCCTTCAGATTGTCTGCTTGGGTCTTTGGTACATTGGGAAACTTGGTATCTAAGACACTCTCGGCTTCTTGTTTGTTTTGTGGGAGCCCCTGAATCTGAGATTCAGGAACTGGGGAAGACTTCTTCTCTGGCTCCTTTTCCTCTTCGATATGCACGAGGGTCACAAGGGATACCTCTGGGCTCTCATCATCATCATATATTTTTATCAGCTCGCTTAAGGGGTTTGATGCACTTGTCCTCCCTGATGTTTTTGACTGTCTATGGCTGAGCCGAAACACCTATCGACGATCTGTCCAGTGGAGTTGTGAATTTAGGGTCATCTAACCCAGTAATTTCATCAATGTTTATGAATTCAGGGCCGCTTGGGCCCGTCTGGATTTCATCTGGGTTATTGAAAGGGAGCCTTGTCATACCTACGAGGTCCAGGTCATCTTGGAGCTGATAAATAGTTCATTTTTCATGTTATAACATGAGTAACCCCCTCTCTCGCGCATCCTGATTCATGGGGAAACCTCTACCTTGCACCAGGGCTACCTGGGGAATATTTGTTTCTTCAGTCGTTATCATTTCTTCTCTGGCTCTGAGGGCCTCTTGAGACGATTGTTCTATGGTTGTTGTTTTTTTGTCTAGACTCATGGCTCTGAACTTGGTCATTTTGGGATCAACCATCCTTTTCACCACATCGTCCCAGTTCTGGGCATTTTTTGTGAATATTTCGTCTTCAAATTTGTCGTGGGCATATGGCCATCAGGATGACACTTGAGAAGCATGTTTCAAGACTAGACCCTTTAGGTTGTGCTTGTGGAATCGGTTGGTCTGGAATCATAATTCTAATTGGTTCATCCCTTCATGCTTGGCTTGAGCAGTGTCTTTCACTAGGTAGAATCCTACATGGAATCCATAAAGTATAAATGCTCGATTCTTATCCTTGACCAGGGTGGCATTGAAACCTTGCAGGATGGTTTGGTAGCATATCTCTCCCACTACAAGTTGGTAAGGGACATGTGCTGGTGGGATATGAGGTGCTCAAGTGGCCCCGAATACCCTAATGTAGGTATCACGTTTGTCCAGATACTAGTGGTTGACCTTTGATATCACCTTTTTGGCTGCAACCAATAGTCTCTGACATTCTTTCTTGAAAAGAATAAAATAAATGTGTGCGATAAATTCATCGCAGATGAGGGAGTAGGATTTTTTATACCTGTTCTCTCATAAGACACTAAAATATACATGGACTGGGAGCTTTGTGATGTTCCAGCTTAGGTTCATGCCGACGAAGACGTTTCTGACACACATGACATCCAACAAGTATGATGACATGTAGAAGGTTGGAGTCTCCCCTTCTTTCGACATCTGAGCATGTTGTATGCAGATGCTCAGCTTCTTGGAAATGATGGCTCCACAGTTGAAGTCGTCCCCAGAGATAGCTACTGTGTACACTAGAGGCATCCACGCCTCCGAAAATCTGGAGCAGTCTTTCTCCCCATACAACAGGCAAATGAGAGCCATTAGGAAGATGTATGGTTCTCTTAGGTTGGTCGTTTGGTACTAGTCGGAGGTCTGGTTGGTGTATTTCTTATCTTCTTGCCACCATGAGGACATTACCTGGCTGGTGTCATGGCGCTCGTATAATTTCATGATGAAATCAGTGTTTAGTCACTCGTCGGGGTCTCTAAGATTGTAATACTTCTGGACCTCCACTGGAAGGAAAAATCTGACACACCCACGATTGTTATCGTTGATTAAGCACTTATGTGTTTCTGTTTGGTCAATGAGCCATTGCAACAGTTCTATACAGGGAAACATCGGGGTTCTTCTTGCTACCATGTGTAGGTAGGACCGTCGGATATTTAGGAATACCTGGTCGTCGAGCGCTCTCACATCTAGGTCACTCTGTGGGATGTATTCTAGAAATTCCTCACTGTTGATATTTTTGAAGAGTTCTCCCCAATGTGGGAGTACTGTCTTGGTCCCTGTTCTTTCCTCTGTGTTTCCAAAGGCCGGAGGTTGAATGAAAAACCTCCTTTTTAGATGTTTTAATAATTGGTTATGGTCTTGGAGCAAATTCTAATTGTTTTGCTGCCCCTGGAGAAGAGCCTTCTCCTACCTCTGATTCTTTCAGCTTGGGCGCCCTCGACAATTGCCTAGTGGTTGGATTTATTAGAGGCATTTTTCCTACAATAGAAATCAATCCTTTAGGGTCTATGTATAGATAAACATTGGATAAAATGTATATATGAAGTGTAAGCATGAAAAATCCACAGACTGGTACATACCTGTAAAGCTTGCTAAAACTGGTTGTTTGATACTCACGGGATCTTGGAAGCTTTTGAATTGCTCGTTTCGCTTCTCTAGATGCTCTGAAACTCCTTTCGTGTAGAATGGTTTCATCTACAATCGCTCAAGATAATTTAAAACAAGGAATAACTTACCATGTCGTATCAACCAATTAATTCGGGTGATGAGTGGAATTCAAACAAATCTTTTGCCGAATTTCTACGACTTGAATCCATCGTGGGTTGACGGCAGAGGCGCGGAGGGTGATGTGGTATATCGGTAGTTTCAAATGGTCATTTTGATTCACACACGAAGCAATAATTGATGCAAGATTTGGAATTAATTAGTCTCTTAAATGCTTTGAATCTAATCGTATCTAGCACTAAAATGTCCCATCGTGTCTCCTTCTCAGTGTGTGCATCGATGGTTGGAGATGTGCCATGAACGTTTTCATTGATATCCTTTTGCGAAAAGCCTCCGACGTTGATCGATTTCATCGTTTGGTTCTGGCGTGGAAAAACTGACTCGAAGGTGTGATTTGGACCTAAGGAACCAAGAATGACTCGAGGCTAATCTAGATCGTACTATTTCTCCAATCTGACAAAGACACGTGGCACTGAAGACTGGTGACTTAATTTATGTGTATTAGTTGGAGTCGAGACTTTCTTCAAGTTCTGCATTCTAAACTAAACATGGGCTCACTGATGCCAAAAAGGTATCGGGGGTCGGCGATCGAGGATAAACCTATCGCGTGTGTTTCTTTGGATTAGCTTCTTCGAAAACTCCCGATGTCAAAGTGCTTCGAGAATCAGTGATCGAGGAAAACTCTTTAGCATGTTCGAAATGTTCATCGTGATTCAATTTTCTCCAATTCCGACAAGCACGTCAGGTATTAGCTATCAGTGATATCGTTTATTTCTTCCTTAATGTTTACTCCCTTCACCTTTTACCGATGTCGAAGGGGATTGGTTATCGGCGATGTCCGTATGTGATACTTGTCGCGAAACAAAACTTTCTTTCGTCGATACCGATGAAGATCGGCGGTCGGCGATTGAGGTTTTTCGAGTGATTCCTTTTCACCTCTTAATTCCTTCCGATGTCGAATCTTGAGCACGTCGGGCGAAGTGTTTTGGCTGTTGATTCCTTATTTAAGTGTTAAGCCCTTTTAATTCATGAATTTTCATAAATTTAAACAAACCTGAATAGCTAATGAGTGTTAAGAGAACAAGCAAAGACAAACATTAAAAGAAAATCAAATTCAGACAATGCAAATATTAAGTGGTACCCAAAAAAGTAAAAACTTCACATAGGCTTTTTAGGGTGTGTTGAGTGCTCAACAAATGGCGACTTACTGGACGAAAGTAGAAACTCAGTTCCTTCCTCGGGCTCGGCTGATGCAAAATCTGATTAGGAACTTAATTGGTTTTCATTAGAGATTATTTTACCCTTGCATTTGGAATTTCCCTGGTTGATGCATCTGGGCCTGCCTATGGGGTTTTTTAACCTTTATTCCACCTTATTTTCCTGTAACCTTGACTCACGCCCCCTTTTGACAAGAGTCTAGTAAATCATTCACTAGCACTAGGCCTTTTAGTTACCCTTATTCATTTGTTACGGTGTTTCTCTGCTACCAACGAGCGTCCATAGCCCTGGCGGAGTCACCCCGATGTCACAGAACTTTCTCTGCTTCCAGTGAGCATCCATAGCCCTGGCAGAGATATCTTCATACCCTCTCCTACTATGCACTCATTTTATATATTTGACTTTTATTTTGGCAGAATGCCCTGAGCGAGTGAGAGAGGAGGACGTCTATTATTTGAAAAGATGAGATGGTTAAGGTGAAACTTACTAGCTCTGTCTCTGAGGTGCATGCAGTCCCTTCCAACTTACCATCTTTCCCTTAAGGTTTTACCAGACCACTAAGCAGACACTTCCACATTTCTCCAAAGTTGTTCATCTGCGCAAGTTAGATAAAGAATCTCTTGAAACAACCACAGGTTCCTCAACGTTTCTTGTGTTTGTATGTGAGCGACGAGTTATGAATAGAGTTTGCTATGTTGCATGATTTGAGTTCAACAATTGTGTTGCTAAACACAATCTTTCAAAAGCTCAGAAGCACAATTGCAAAAGATAAAACAAAAAAGTGTAAATGTAAAAGATAAATCGACGTATCTAGAATAAATACATAAGAGATTTTTCTTTTCTTTTTTTTAATGAAAATATTGTTTTAGGGCTTTTCCATTCACTGGGAGAGCGTCTGGTTCCCCCCTCAGATTCTGTATTCGATATGTGCCCGACCCAATCTTCTTGGCTGCCTGGAAAGGTTTGAGCCGTAGATTATGAAACTTAGAATTTTTTCCTTTAGGTTCATTTGCTTTGTCCCACTTTAGGACTAGGTCTCCTACTTCAAAATTCTTCTCTTTAACCTTATGTTTATCAAACCACCTTTTAACTCTCTGTTGGTGGGATATGAACTTTGATTTATCTTTCTCCCTTTCTTCTTCTAGCATGAGCAGGGTGTCAATTCTTTGTTGTATGATTGATGAGGGTTTCCCTTTGGAGTCTTGGGCAAGTTGAAGAGATGGAAGATAAAGCCCGTTCGAGAGAATGGCTTCTTTCCCGTATACTAGAAAGTATGGGGAATTCCCTATAGCTTCCTTGGGTGTGACTCTATCGACCCATAAAGAGTTATGAAGTGCATTATGCCAATTCCTCTGGTTGTCTGCAATTGTTCTCTTTAATATTCTTGCTAAGTTCTTATTAGTTGATTCTACCACTCTATTTCCCTATGGATAATGGTTTGCAGAGTATCTAATTATGATTCCTTTGTCTAGAGAAAACTCCATTAATAGGGTGGAAGAAAAGTAAGTTGCACTATCAAAAACAAGTACAGAAGGGACACTGAACCATGTGATTAATTGTTGTTCTATGAATTGGATTACCACCTTCTCATTTACATGAGTCAGAGGAATGGCTTCTGCCCATTTTTTGAAATAATCAATGGCAGTAAGTATGTACTTATGTTGTTTTTAAGAACTTGGTGTAATTTCCCTTATGATATCTAACCCCCATTGTTAAAAAGGCCTAGAAACGGTAACCGGTTGGAGTGGAACTGCTACTCTCTTCTCTCTCCCAGTGCTTATTTGACAAGTTTTACAGTTTCTAGCGTATGTGTGAGCATCCTTGAACAAAGTGGGCCAATAATAGCATGCTCGCAGTATCTTATGAGCGGTGGTGTCCCCTGAAAAATGTCCACCTATAGGACCATCATGGAGCTCCTTCAGAACCTTGTCTGCATCTTCACGTTCGAGACATCTTAAAAGTACCCCATCATAATTAACCTGGAAGAGTACCAAATTTACGAGGGGATATTGTGTGGATTTTAACCTGAGAGCTCTCATTTCCCTAGGGTTTAGGTTTTCTAAGCAAGTCCCATCGTGCAGGAAATAATTCAATTTCTCATACCAAGACTCTTTCCCTGGGGAGATGTATGAAGCTTCACCACACCATAATGCCATTTCATTCTCCCATCTGGGGTCTTCATTTACATGGTCCTGAGCTTCGGCTGCCAGTTTTCATAACCCTTGTCCTTTAACAAGTTTAGAAAGTTTTATATCTAGATCAAATTCTTGGACTACTGTGATCCAGTTTCCTTGTCTTTCCCCCATCTCCTGTTGAGTAAATAGGGATCAGACTATAGGGTGAGACATGATTACTTTGGTGTGGTTCTTGAGAATGTAAGATCTGAAGTTTTTTACTGCCTTGTATACCGCATAGGCTTGTTTATCTATAGAAGGGTAATTTAGTTCTCCCCCCTGGATATTAGTTCTCATGAATGACACAAGGGCTTCATTGTTTTCATCATCCTTCTGAGTTAATACCGCGGCTAACGATTGGTCAGAGGAAAAAGTATAGAGGAAGAAATCTTTGTTGAAATCGAGACTTTGCAGCATTGGGGCTTGAGATATTGCAGTCTTAATATTGTTTAAAGCCTCCTTTAATTCATCATCCCACTTAAATTCGACATCTTTACGAATCATTTTTTGTAAGGGTTTGATAGTTTTCGCGAAATCGGGGGTGAATTTCCTCACAAAATTGATTTTCCTAAAGAACGATTACATAGATTTTTTGTTGTGAGGTAACGAAAGTTGAGCTATAGAATTTATCCTTTCTGGATCTATGTGACTGCCTGCTTGAGATATAATGTGTCCTAACAACTTACCTTCTTCAACACCTAAAATATTTTTCTTAGGGTTTACTAATATGTTGTATTTCCTACACCTTTCGAAAATCTGGGTTAAATGTTGGATGTGATCTTCTCTATTATTTGAATACACAGTCACATCGTCCAAGTAGACTACTACACACTTGTTGATTATTCCCTAGAATGCTACATCCATGGCCCTCTGGAATTTCTCTTCTGCATTGATTAACCCAAAAGGCGTGTTTGTAAGTGAAGGTTCCCCACTTGGTTTGGAAGGTAGTTTTCAAGTGGTCATATTCTGAGACTAGAACTTGGTTGTAACCTAAGAAACCGTCCAGTAAGGAGAAAATCTCAGAGCCAGATACGATTTGTAGGAATTGCTCCATTGGCAGGACTGGGTAGTTGTCCTTTTCTGAAGCTCTGTTGAGTTTTCTAAAATCTACACATAGGCAGATCTCCCCATACTTTTTCCTTACAGGAACCAAATTTTCTACCCATGCAAAGTGTCTAACCTGGAAGATAATATTGACATCTAACAATTTCTTTAACTCCTAACACATGAGGGGCTCCAGGGATGGATGGTATTTTTGGAGCTTCTGTTGGAAGGGTTTTGCTTCAGGCTTTAAAGGGATAGTGTGTTGAATGATACGGGTATCATAAGTTTTCAAATCTCAGTAGGACTAAGCAAAAACATCTTGATATTGTCTGAAAAGTTTGAGATAAGCCTTCCTTTCCTCTTTAGACATTGTCTTTCCGAGGTTTACATTTTTAGGGTTTTCTCGGGTTTCGAGATTTATAGTTTCATGCATGGGACAGGAACTACTGGTTTTTACATTTTTTGACCCCTTAAATATTTCCTTTAAGTCAAAAAGGTTTTCTAAATTGGCTATCCCCTTCAGTATCGTGTGAGACTTCTATTTGTCAGTCGGTTGATTTGTATGAGGGTGAGTTTCCGTTGATTGTTCTTGGAATACTTCATCATCAATAGCCAAGTCTTTAAAATTGTCTTGATTGGTCAAAATTTTTATAATCTGTTCGTCTCTTTCAAAAAACTTCCAATTAAAAATATTGTTGGGCACCGAGGGTTTGTAGAGAAGTTCTACAGTGAACCGAGAGGTTTCATGATCCTCTAGAGTTGATAGCCTTGAAGCAGCGGTGGCCAGAGAATCATCAAGGATGTTCTTCGTTTTGGGAATCGTTGTAATGTTGAAAGCTTCAAAATGTTCCATTAGCCTGTGCACTTCATGTTGGTAATTATTCAAGTGTGGATAATTACAATGTATAGTATTCCTCATCTGTCTAACAATGATTTTAGAGTCTCCGAAAACCTTCAATTCTTGGAATTTTAGGATTCATCATTGAATCCTCTATCTAATGGCATATCATTTTACAAGTTTAGATTTCATATTATATTTTTCATTTATTTTCTTTTAGAAGTTATAAATTTAACTTTACTTTCCAAGATTCCAAAGGAAATCAGAGAAAAATTAGTAGCATAAAACCTGCAAAATAAAAAATTTATAAAAAAATATGTGGGATCTCCATGGGAGTCTCCTCTTCAAAAGGATTTTTTTTTGTTTTCAATGGATGTAAACAGTAGGAGAAAAGTTGATAGTAACACAAAGGTGTATGAAATGTGATTCAAATATTAATTGGTGGTTGGAACCTTGGGTTCATTGTTAAACCTCACCTTGTTGGATTAAGGGAGTTGACCATTTGAGGGTCGAACCACCAACTAAATATGGTTGATCGTATCCACTTTCAGATTTCAAATCCACTTTTCATGGACAATTATAATGGTTATGATTTAATACAATCTCGTGGTTGTTAAGTTTCTTCCATATCCAAACTTATTTATAGATGGTCATGTGGATAAGTTTATCACTGGGAGACATCATTTGTGCTCTCATGGAGCATGTTTGTTATGCTTTAGTGCAAGGGTGTCTTTAGACACCACCACTGTCATTGGAATCTCGTTTTTTCACTTATATTTTCACTTACATGTTCCAACATTGGTTGGATTAAAAAAATAATAAAAAATGGGATCTACTACATTTTGTGTACATCATGTTTGTATATTTTGTTTTTGAAAATTATATGTTAAACATTAAATTAGTTGGTGGGAAAAAAAGTCAGTTGTTCACTTTTTCAAAAATATGCAAGGACAAACATTTAATTAAATATAATTCGATACATTAAATCGAATTAATATTATTTTTTTTAAATATCATTAGAAAAACAACACAATTCCTTATAAATTGTTTTTTAACTGCATGTCAAAATTCACAAGTCTTGTATGAGTGTTGAGAGATTCAATTTAAAGATTATGTAAAATGTCAAATTTTCATCACCACATTTCACAAAAATCTATTACCCATCTTAATGGATTCGTCCACTTAGATATTTTCCATAGAATGCTTTGAGGTCAAAGCATCATTGAAGGGATAGACAACATTTGTATGAACATAAATATCTAAATAAACATCAATAAATAATAATAACAACAATAATAAATGAAGTGGCACATCCTAACTAAGGGACATGACCCATCAACCATCATGAATAGTCAATGCATGTAAGTATACAATCATATGACATTATATCAAACATTCTATTGTATCTATTTTATTTATTATTAAATATATATTATTGATCCTGTAGGGATTTCAACCTATTGTCCTTTTTTTTTGTTGGATATTCCTCGGTAAATGAACTATTATTCATTTCATGCAACAATGTTTATTGTTAAAGCTATGGTTTCAAAAATATTGCAATTTTAATCTATAAAAAAATTCTACTAGAGACATTATTTTTCACTAGGTGGTTGATTTTAAGGTTTTGGTTGCAACCGTACTAATTATTAAAGCCATGGTTTCAAACAAGTTGTAATTTTAACCTGAAAAAATAGTGTTATTGGTAGCACCACATTTCAATTTGAGGATTGATTTTGAAGGTCATGGTTGTAAAAGGTTGTAATTTTAACATGTCCCCAAAAAAGGTGTTATTAGTAGCACACTTTTCTATTTGAGGTTTGGTTTTGGTATTTTTAACACAAAAATGTGGATTTTAATAGGTAAAGTTCTGGTTTTAAGGTCACTATTCTCGTCAATACAGTGACTATGTTTTTTATTTTCTATAGATTAGTTTCCATTTAGAAATATCAAACCTCCATGGGACTACTAGAATTTCCAACTATTAAAAAATTTATACTTGTGTCCCATAATTAAGAAGTCCATAATACATGGCCTATTTTTTCACAATAAGAGTTATCACATTGGAGCCAAAAAAATTTCATTTGTATTGTTCATCACCTCCTTAGATATTCTTCAAGACTACACTTAAATATTTTAACAATGACAATTGAACCTCCTCTAAGACAATAGTGTCATCTTCAAAGAAGGGAAAATTTTAAGGATACGTACTTCTCTGAAAGTGTAGAAACCTTAGCAAATCTTACTAATTCTAAAAATGACAACCATGAAAATGTTTGACGATATTTTAGTTAAAATTCAAGTTTATAAGGATTTTGTATAGTTTCTAGAAAATTTGGGCAAGTTTTAGAGTAATATAGTTTTATTCTATAACCCTAGATCATGTATCTACAGAGCATGATGCTAACATCTTACATGCATGATACCTCCACGACATGTCGATGACCACGTGCATGACATATCATAACTTGGGAGAGTAGCATGGGGGTGCCATCTAGTTGCATTAGGAGGTCTCCTCAAAGGATACCTACATCCAAATTCACTTGGTGATGCAGGAGCATCGCCAGCACATCAAGCGAGCCAACGCGAAAGCGGAGGACAGCTGGACCAACCGGCACAAATTTTTGAAAATGCTTTGGAATTGTTGCGCGATCTTAAATGATTCATTTAAGAAATGGCGCACTTGTATATTGTAACGGACCTTGAGCGGATAGCTCTCGTCCTTAGATAGATAGTTGGCATTTAATATAGTTAATGCTGGTAGATAGGTTTTTAATTCTAGATTTGATAGCTTAGAGTCCAAGAGGGAGAACGGATATAGACACCCTCATTGTATCATTGTAACATAACCCTTAAGCATAAGAATCAACAGAAGTAAGAAGAGAAGAGCATGCAGAGAATTGTATGAAAAACACCCATGTACAGGCATTTCAATTAATAGAAGAGAGCTTTGATTCAAATTCATGGTTTGTGTTGTTTCTCTGTGCATTGATATGCTCATGAATGTTTATTTCCTGTCATACATTTTCTTTTACGTGTTGTGTATGTGATTTCATGGTTGAATTGAAATCTGAGAGGGTGACAGAATGAGTTTCAATTGTTTCTCTAATTGAGCCAGAGAATTCCTGCAAGGAGTGCAGTTGAATCGTCCGCAAGGAGTGCGTTGACGGAAGGGTTCAATTAGAGATAACCTTTGTTCTCATTTCTTCGAAGGTGTGGATAGGCACAGTGCCGTGCAAGGAGTGCGCAGGCCAAGGAAAAGCCTCAGGGTTGTGAACCTGAGCAAAGCTTTGAAAGATGGCTGCTGCAGGAGTGCGCAGAGTCAAGAGACTTCAACACTCAGTCGAGGTTGAAGGGTTGTCGCAAGGAGTCCGTGCAAGAGATTTCTTAAAAGACTTGAAGAGTCAAGAGCAAGCTCAGGAGTGAGAGGCCTTCGAATTCAATGAAGGATAAGTGCAGGGAAGCTGCCATTGAAATTCCGAGGAAAGCGTCGCAGGTTGGAAAATAGGCGGACGAGTCTCGTGGGGAGACACTTCTTCATTTTGCAGAATTAGTAAAGGAGGAACGGACGGACGAAATCCTTTGAGGAGATTTCACGAACTTCCGAGGGCCGTTGGATCTCACGGAGGTGCAGGGAGGTTACAGTGTAAGTGTGGAGGAGGTTTGAAGCTCAGGAGGGGCAGAGCCATCGATCTCGAGTCATAGGGACCGTCAGATCTACACGTGGCATCATGTATCGGGGATTCACAAGTCGAAGCTCCAAAATTGTGCAACAAGAATTGCGATATCACGATCCACGATATCCCGACGGGATCAGAACCGTCTATTGTGTGGGACGCCTGTCAGGAGATCCGAGGAAGTCGTGAATCGAAGTATCGGGGGTTTCGAGAACAGGATACTCAGACAGTTTGAAATCGCGATCCGCGATATCCTGACGGGAGAGTTGGGTGGGCCACAGCAGGAGCTAGTGGAGAACAGGTGGCATAGTATCGGGGATCAGGAAAAGGGGAGTCCCGAGTCCATCGACATCCGAATTCGCGATCCCGTGAATTCTAAAATCTCGACAGGGGTGACAAGGAGTTGAAGAGAGAGCCCACACGTGCATCAGAGTTTCGTTGCATTGGGTATCGAGAGTCGGCAAATCAAAGTGCACGACACCGCGAGTAGCGAAACCGCGATAAGAGAAGTCCCGATAGATACGGGAAGAGGTCAGCGTTGACTAAGGTATCGGGTCTCGGGGATTCAAGAGCCCATTGATCGACCGTTAGACTCGCGAAGTCGCGAGTTCTGATTCCCCGATAAGTTAAGAAAGGGGGGGAGGGATCACGTGAAGAGAGAATCTGTGGGGCACAAATTTCCTGATAGGGGAATAGAGGAACCTTGGAGTTCTTCAGGCCAAGAGGAAAGGAAAAGATCCTATGTGAGCGGGCATGCTCCGAGGAGTGCGACTGCGTCAAGTGGTATCAGAGCGGGAATATCTCTTTGCTCTCTGTAGCAGAGAAGAGGATTCATCATGCCACCGAGGAGAGAAAGACAGTCACTTGATCCAGAGGACAGGGACGTGCGAAGAAGAGGCAGGCAGGTGGAAAATCCATAAATGGAGAGGCAAATGCGTGATCTCCGAGCAAGACTTGAGGACATGGAGACAGCGCAAAGACACACAGCTAGTGCAGGGGATCTCAGTGATTCCGATAGTGAAGTTGAGGCTGAACGAGAGGAGGAAGTTACAACCAAGGATGCAGCGAATGAATGCCTAATCAAAGCTATTGCAAGGATGGGTGCGAAGGTGAAGATGGACATTCCAGTTTACGAGGAGAATCTGGATGCAGAAGAGCTACTAGATTGGATTAGAGCTCTTGACACCTACTTTGACTATGAAGATATCGAAGAGGATAAGAAAGTCAAGCATGTTGTCACGCGCTTGAAAGGACATGCAACATTATGGTGGGACGAGCTACAAGCTGACAGACGCTGCAAAGGCAAGCAGAAAATCAAAATTTGGGATCGAATGATTGCGAAGATGAAGGCGAAATTCATCCCAAGAGACTATCAAATTACTATGTTCAGGAAGATGCAGAACCTGAGACAGAAGCTGATGACAGTGAAAGAATACACTGAGGAATTCTATCGACTGAACATCAGAGCAGGTCATCGGGAGAGCAATGATGAGAAGGTTGCTAGATATCTGAATGGTCTGAGATACGACATTCAGGATGAATTGAGCATGGTAACCATCCGAACTGTGGAGGATGCTTATCAGATGGCTCTAAAGGCCAAAGAGAAGCTGAGTCGTAAGCAAGGTCAGTGAGGGCGAGGCAGAAGTCAGCCCAGAGGCAAGGCAGTTGCCCAGGAGAAATACCAGAAGCCCAAGGAGGAATGGAAGAAACCTCAGGGTAAATTTGAAAGAGGTGGGACCTCACAGAGAGGACCATATGTTGAACAAAGAGGGCAGCATACAGAGCAGGGCGGAGGATATGCTGACAACAACACTTTTCCTCATACTAGGGGTAGAGGAAGAGGAAGAGGTGGAGTAATCACATGCTTCACATGCGGAAAGAATGGGCACAAGTCTTATGAGTGTCCGGAGAAAAAGAAGGACATTGGAGAAGCTCACATCACCGAAGCGCAGAGGCGGGATGTTGAGGCAGAAGACGCAGAAGGCGAAAGATCGCTTATGATGTGAAAAGTCCTTTTGACACCCGAGAAGGAGGTGGAGAGTTCAGTCCAAAGGACCAGACTCTTTAGAACATCTTGCAAGACCAAGGACAGGGTGTGCAAGGTTATTGTTGACAGTGGTAGCAAGGATTATCTCGTTTCAACCGAGATGGTAGAGAAGCTGGAGCTGGAGACGACTAATCATCCAAGCCCATACAGAGTTTCATGGCTACAAAAAGGACACTAGGTAACTGTTACTAAACAATGCTTGGTTGAATTTAAAATAGGAGGGTATAATGATAAGATCTTATGTGATGTTATTCCCATGGATGTATGTCATTTATTGTTGGGTAGACCGTGGCAATATAACAGAAATGTGATTCATGATGGGAGAATGAACACATATACCCTGGAGAAGAATGGGAGAACCCATATGTTTCTTCCGATAAAGGATAAGGAGGTGAAGCCAGAGGTAAGCAACACAGTACTTCTCATGAGTGGGAAGAAGCTTCTTACAGAGGTGAAGAAGAAGGAAGATCCACAATTCTTTGTGGTCAGGAAACCGAGGATTGTTCTGACTAGCACAAGAGTGGACGATTTACCAGATGAGATTCAGGAACTGCTGGGAGAGTTCGCTGACATCATAGTGGACAAATTACCTCATTCATTGCCACCAATGAGGAGTGTGAGTCATCATATAGACCTCATACCAGGAGCCAGTTTTCCGAACAAAGCCGTGTACAGATTGACGCCGCAAGAAAATGAGGAGGTCAAGAAACAGGTCCAGGAGTTATTGGACAAGGGATTGGTCAGAGAGAGTTTGAGCCCATGTGTTGTTCCAACAGTACTTAGTCCAAAGAAAGATGGAGGCTGGAGAATGTGTACCGACTCAAGAGCGATCAACAAAATAACCATCAGGTACAGATTTCCACTGCCGCGAATGGATGATCTGATGGATTGCTTGAGTGGGGCAACATATTTTTCAAAGATTGATTTGAAGAGTGGATATCACCAAATTCGCATGAGGGAAGGTGATGAATGGAAGACAGCGTTCAAGACAAACGAAGGTTTGTATGAATGGCTAGTCATGCCGTTTGGTTTGACAAATGCACCGAGTACCTTTATGAGGTTGATGAATGAAGTCCTAAGGGAATTCATTGAGAATTTCGTCATTATGTATTTGGATGATATACTGATTTACAATAAATCAGAGGCTGAACATATGAAGCATTTGGCTATTGTGATGAAGAAGCTACAGCAGGAGAAGTTGTTGATTAATATAAGGAAATCTTCATTCATGAAGACAGAGCTCATTTATCTGGGTTTTGTTATATCTGCAAATGAGTTGAGGATGGATCCAGATAAAGTGGAGGTAATTAAGAATTGGCCATCACCGAGGAATATTTTTGAAGTGAGAAGTTTTCATGGTTTGGCTAGTTTCTACCGGAAGTTCATTAGGAATTTCAGTGGAATTAGCGCAGCGATGATGGATACAGTGAAGAAGCGGCATAAGTCTTTTCACTAGACAGTAGAGGCTGAGAAGAGCTTCAATCTGTTGAAGCGGAAGATCACGGAGCAACCAATGTTGGTGTTGCCAGATTTCCTAAAGACATTTCAGGTAAAATGTGACGCAAGTGGATTTGCCATAGGATCGGTCTTGAGTCAAGAAGACAGATCGATTGCATATTTCAGCGAGAAGCTCGATGAGGCAAAGTTGAAATACTCCACGTATGATAAGGAGTTTTATGCTATCATACAGGCATTGAAGAAGTGGAGGCATTACTTGATCCCAAAAGAATTTTTATTGTACAGTGATAATCATGCATTACAGTTTGTGACTCAACAGGAGAAGTTGAATCAGAAACATGCAAAATGGGTAGAGTATATGCAAAGTTTCACATTTGTGATTAAACACATTTCAGGTACTGCTAACAAAGTGGCTGATGCTTTGAGCAGGAAATGTTTGTTGTTGCAGGAGTTCAGAGTCAAAACATTGGGTTTTGAAAATCTCAGGGACATGTACGCAAGTGATGCAGATTTTGGAGAGGCATACGAAGCAACTGAGAATCTAGTTCTCAGAGATAGGAGTCCTTGGATAGATTATATGATCCAGGAGGGATTATTGTTCAGAGGCAATCAACTGTGTATTCCAAAATGCTCCATGAGGGAGAATCTGTTGAAGGAGAAACACAGCGGTGGATTAGCAGGACATTTTGGTCATGACAAAACATTCATGAAGCTGAGCGAATCATATTTTTGGCTAGGCATGCAAGCAGATGTCAAGAGATTCATTGACAAATGTCGAATTTTCCAGCATTCGAAAGGAAGGAAGCAGAATGCAGGTTTTTATTAGCCATTACCCATACCAGAGAGGCCATGGGAGGCGATAAGCATGGATTTTGTATTGGGGTTGCCAAGGACGCAAAGAGGTGTTGATTCAATCTTTGTGGTCGTGGACAGGTTTTCTAAGATGGCACACTTCATCCCATGCCAGAAGACCAGCGATGCAACACACGTCGCAAATCTGTTTTTCAAGGAGGTCATTTGACTTCATGGATTGCCGAAAAGCATAGTTTCGGACAGGGATACAAAATTCATAGGGAATTTTTGGAGGACCTTATGGAAGAAGATAGGAACTAACTTGGCGTTTAGTTCTTCTTATCATCCTCAGACGGATGGACAAACAGAAGTGGTCAACAAAAGTCTGGGAGACTTGCTGAGAAGCTTGGTGACAGAGCACCACAGCAGGTGGGATAATATATTACCACAGGCAGAGTTCGCATACAATGATTCAGTAAATCGGAGCACAGGCCGAAGTCCATTTCAGATTGTGTATGGGACACAACCGAGAGGAGTTTCTGAACTGAGGGATTCAGAATAGATTGTGACTAGCAGCGCTAGTACAGAAGAGTTCGTTGAGGCGATGAAGGAACTTCACGGCCAGGTGAAGGAACGACTGCTGAAATCAAGCCAGGAATACAAACGCAGAGCAGATCAGCATCGGAGACAACTTCAGTTTGAAGTTGGCGATCTAGTTCTGGCACATTTGAGGAAGGAAAGGTTCCCAAGGGGAACATACAATAAGCTGAAAATGAAGAAAATCGAGCCATGTAGGGTCTTAAGAAAATTCAGGGAAAATGCTTATGAGATCGAGTTGCCGGATGGCATCAGAATATCTCTGATATTCAACATCTCAGATTTATACCCATACAGGGCTGGAGAAGCAGAGACTGGAGATAAGCAGCCAATGATCCAGTGGATGAAACAATTTCCAGTTGTAGAGAAGCCGTAAATGGAATGTATACTGGACTAGAGAGTGGGTAAGAGGACCAGGCGAAAGCAATACTTCGAGTATCTGGTCAAGTGGAAGAATCATCCAGTGGAAGATGCCAGCTGGGAAAACGAAGAGAAGATACAAAAGCATGGACAGACCGTGCAGGATCTCATGGACAGGAGCCCATGAAAGTTTTCAAGCCGAGGAGTACGATGCAGGAGCATTGCCAGCACATCAAGCGAGCCAGCGCGAAAGCGGAGGACAGCTGGACCAGCCAGCATAAATTTTTGAAAATGCTTTGGAATTGTTGCGCGATCTTAAATGATTCATTTAAGAAATGGCGCACTTGTATATTGTAACGGACCTTGAGCGGATAGCTCTCGTCCTTAGATAGATAGTCGGCATTTAATATAGTTAATGCTAGTAGATAGGTTTTTAATTCTAGATTTGATAGCTTAGAGTCCAAGAGGGAGAACGGATATAGACACCCTCATTGTATCATTGTAACATAACCCTTAAGCATAAGAATCAACAGAAGTAAGAAGAGAAGAGCATGCAGAGAACTGTATGAAAAACACCCATGTACAGGCATTTGAATTAATAAAAGAGAGCTTTGATTCAAATTCATGGTTTGTGTTGTTTCTCTGTGCATTGATATGCTCATGAATGTTTATTTCCTATCATACATTTGCTTTTACGTGTTGTGTATGTGATTTCATGGTTGAATTGAAATCTGAGGGGGTGACAGAATGAGTTTCAATTGTTTCTCTAATTGAGCCAGAGAATTCCTGCAAGGAGTGCAGTCGAATCGTCCGCAAGGAGTGCGTTGACGGAAGGGTTCAATTAGAGATAACCTTTGTTCTCATTTCTTCGAAGGTGCGGATAGGCACAGTATCGTGCAAGGAGTGCGCAGGCCAAGGAAAAGCCTCAGGGTTGTGAACCTGAGCAAAGCTTTGAAAGACGATTGCTGCATGAGTGCGCAGAGTCTAGAGACTTCAACACTCAGTCGAGGTTGAAGGGTTGCCACAAGGAGTGTGTGCAAGAGATTTCTTAAAAGACTTGAAGAGTCGAGAGCAAGCTCAGGAGTGAGAGGCCTTCGAATTCACTGAAGGATAAGTGTAGGGAAGCTGCCATTGAAAGTCCGAGGGAAGCCTCGCAGGTTGGCGAACAGGAGGATGAGTCTCGTGGGGAGACACTTCTTCATTTTGCAGAATTAGCAAAGGAGGAACGGACGGACGAAATCCTTTGAGGAGATTTCGCGAACTTTCGAGGGTCGTTGGATCTCACGGAGGTGCAGGGAGGTTACAGTGTAAGTGTGGAGGAGGTTCGAAGCTCAGGAGGGGCAGAGCCATCGATCCTGAGTCATAGGGACCGTCAGATCTACACGTGGCATCGTGTATCGGGGATTCGCAAGTCGAAGCTCCAAAATTGTGCAACAAGAATTGCGATATCGCGATCCGCGATATCCCGACAGGATCAGAACCGTCTATTGTGTGGGACGCGTGTCAGGAGATCCGAGGAAGTCGTGAATCGGAGTATCGGGGGTTTCGAAAACAGGATACTCAGACAGTTTGAAATCGCGATCCGCGATATCCTGACGGGAGAGTTGGGTGAGCCACAACAGGAGCTAGTGGAGAACAGGTGGCACAGTATCGGGGATCGGGAAAAGGGAAGTCCCGAGTCCATCGACATCTGAATTCGCGATCCCGCGAATTCTGAAATCTCGATAGGGGTGACAAGGAGTTGAAGAGACAGCCCACACGTGCATCGGAGTTTCTTTGCATCGGGTATCGGGAGTCGAAAAATCAAAGTGCACGACCCCGTGAGTAGCGAAACCGCGATAAGAGAAGTCTCGATAGATATAGGAAGAGGTTAGCGTTGACTAAGGTATCGGGTCTCGGGGATTCGAGAGCCCAGTGATCGACCGTTAGACTCGCGAAGTCACGAGTTTTGATTCCTCGATAAGTTAAGAAAGGGGGGGGGATCACGTGAAGAGAGAATCTGTGGGGTGCAGATTTCCCGATAGGGAAATAGAGGAACCTTGGAGTTCTTCGGGCCGAGAGGAAAGGAAAAGATCCTGTGTGAGCGGGCATGCTCCGAGGAGTGCGGCTGCGTTACTTGGCCATGTGAGATGATGAAGGGAATCTGGGTCTCATGCCAAGAATCCTTTGTCTTGATGTCTGTGGCTATTGTCTTTATTCATGTTCCTGGTTATGTTTCATTTTCCCTCAAGATTGTGATTCTCGCTATCTAGGAATGTCCAATCACAATCCTTTTTGGTGGTTGTCTTCCAGTTTCTTTTTGAACATCATAAGAACTCTAAAAAATCAATTTTGTAATCTGGCTTGGTTTCCCAATGAGTAGGCTAACAAACTCTATGAAAATCTGCACTCATGGCATCAAGTAGAGTAGAAGGAGCCTCTCTGCTCCTGATATTCTCTCTGTACATTTTGTCAATATTAAAATAGAATAGATATACTTACTTAAAAAAAAGTTTTGTCCTATAAAATTTGACCAAATCATTTAAAAAAAATGAAATTGGTGAATATTTGTTAGCACTAAATATGAATAGAAAAATAAAACCCTAAATTTTTCCTCAAAGTAAAAATATTCATTATTTTCATTCTCTATTTTTATTCTTAAAATAATCATTTATTAATTTTTTTTTAATTCCACACTGTTACCAAAAGGCCAACCATTATTAATATATATACAAACGAAAACAAAGTACAAACTTACATAATATCTATTAAAGTTGAAAAGAGAAGAGAGTTTGCCAATGATGAAAAGGAATTCAAGCTTTCTAATACCAATCTTAATCAATGAAAATCAATTATTCTAAAATATGAATTTTGATAAAAAGGAAATCCAAGGCTTTCTAATACCAATCTTAATCCATGAAAGTCAATTATTCTACAATATGAATTATTCTAGAATATGAATAGTCAATTATTCTACAATATGAATTATTCTAGAATATGAATTTTGATAAATAAAAAAATCCAAGGCTTTCTAATACCAATCTTAATCCATGAAAGTCAATTATTCTAAAATATGAATTTGACTAAAATACAAAAGAAAGAATCACAATTTGCTCTCTAAAAAGCACTTGCCGTGTTTAACTTTATAACCATGTTTTTGGGTACGATTCCTTGAACTAAATTAACATTTTCATATATTTTCTTTCGTTTGACAATTTGTCATAAACAAAATTTTGATGATTATTTTAAGTGTTGACCGACTCTACCACATATGGCGTGATCCAAGGTTTTTTAATAAAATCTAGCCGTGAGAGTCTAGTGTTTCTTTATTTTCTTTTCCCTAAGTAGTTTTAACATAAAAATATTATCTTTCACATTCATTAAATTTGATAAATTTCTAATATTTTATTTTGTATTGTGATATTTCATTTATTTTTTTATAAGTTTTATATTTTGTTTTTTATGATAGGAATTAAGTAATATAAGATTGGACAAAATTTTAATTTTTTTTATATAAATTGTATTTCTAAATACATAAATGAATTCAATGTGATAAAAAAAAAAAAAATCATAATTTCAAATAAAATTAAAAAATATATATATCCTTAAAAAATAACCAAAACTTAAAACTTTAATAAAAAGTTTTTAAAAATTTAAAATTTTTTAAGTATATTTGTTTAAATTCTTATTTCTCCAATTTAAAAATAATTATATATTTTAATCTTTCACATTATTTGTTATAATTATAATTAGTGCTGATACATAGAACATATACAACATGGAGCTCATTACTACTAGGACATCTTAAAATTTATGGTGCTAGTCAAATAAGATGTGCATACATAATATTTTTGGTTAGACATATATATAAAAATAGGGTGTTATCTATACATTCTAAGTTTCAATAGTTTTCATCAAAATTTGGCAATACAAATATGGGTGAAATCATTTATTTTTATTGTCTAAATTGAGTTTTTGAATGGATTAATAGATTCAACCTTTTGAAAAACTCTTGGAGTACACACATTATAGAGTCAACAATTTAAATTTACATTTCTCTAACAATTTGTGATTGGATTTCGGGAAAAATAAACAAGAAAATATAACGGAAAAAAAGTGCCAAAACCTAAAATGTTTAGGCTAAGTGTTAAAATAATGGATGTTGAGCCAGTGGGAAACATGTCAACGAATTTCCTCATGCGGTCACATGCACATGTGCATGCATGCAATCTATTTATTTATTGTTTGTGTAACTATGTGATCGATTCATGATCAGTCTGTGTAATTGAATGATAGATGTTATATATACGAGCATACCCATAGAGGTAGAGGACAATGCAAGTGCAAGCGAGTACATTGTGTGAGGAGAGGATGGTTGTATGCATGGGTTGGCTATTGTAATTTTCCCTTGAATAGAGGAAGATCGATAATTATTTCCCGTGGTTTTTTTCCGATTTGGGTTTCCACATAAATCATTAAATCATTGTCAACTGTATGATTGATGTGCTTGGTTTCATGCGTGTTTGATCTTGCTTAGTTTATGCTATTATTATAGAATAGATTTGTTTTTCTTCCGTTGTCCAACAAGTGGTATCCAAGCCAAGGCAAATTGAGTAGGTGTCACAAATGAGCAAAAAAAAACTATGTACAAGTTTCTTGTGAGCGCAAGAAGACATGATTGAATGTTAGAGACGTGATTGAGTGTAATAAGTCATCAACACTCCCCAAAATCAACGTGCACAGTTTACGCACCACAGAGCACCAACAAATCAGTGCTCCCCTTCCACACAAATCAGTGCTCCCCTTCCACACAAAAAGGAGCGTTGATTTCAAAACTAGCGCTCCCTTTCCACGCTTAAGAGAGCGTAGATGTTTAACAAAAATAAAATAAATTGCATGGGTTAAAAGGTGCGAATGGTATGAAGATTTTTTAAAAGGGAGAATATTTTATGAGTGGATGACGTCTGGTTAAGTGGAGGATATTTTGTAAGGTGGACCTTTGTTATGCACATAAAACAAAAGGTGGAGGAATCGAATTTATGGGGAGGTGAGCCTTTTATTAATATATAAGGTGGATACCTTTGTTTAATAAAGTGAACACTTTTATAAAAGGTGTGTTTAGTTTTTAGGTATAAAATATTTTTTTTGAAAATCTTTTTTATTAAACTTTTGTGAGGGTTTATATTATTATTCTCTCACATTTAAAAGGGCTTGATTTTATAAGCAGTGGTTTTGGGAGTTTTGTGTTAAATCATGAAAGTGCAGAGTTTTATGTTTGACATGGAGAAATTTAACAGTAAGAATAGCTTTGCGCTATGGAAACTCAAGATGTGGGATTTGTTTGTGCAACAAGGATTACAAAAGGTGTTGGATGGAAAGTAAAAAAAACCGACAAGTATGACAGACGAGGACTGGGAGGATCTGGATGCAAGATCCCTCAGTACTATTCATTTGTGCCTGGTAGATGAGGTGTTGTTTAACATCGCTGAAGAGGTGACAACAGTGGGTTTGTGGACCAAAATGGAGAGTCTGTATATGACAAAGAACTTGTCAAACAAAATCTTCTTGAAGAGGCAGTTGTATAGCTTGCGGATGAAAGAAGGTATGAAAATTGTTGATCACTTGAATGATTTCAATACTCTTATTTGTCAATTAACTGCTATGAAGTAAAGTTCGAAGATGAAAACAAGGCGGTTACGCTATTGTGTTTGTTTCCTGAGTCTTGGAATAATCTGGTCACAACTATGTGGTTTAACACAACATATGCCATTGATTATGACACTATTGTGGGAGCTCTGTTATGTGAGGAATTGAGGAGAAGATCTAGTAAGGAAACCTCAACAACAGAAGCAATGGTGATCATAAGTTGATCTACAGAAAGAGGGAAATATCAGAAAGGTACAACGAGGTCTGAATCAAAAGAAAGTAAGGGAAAAGCAAAATATTGGTTTTGTGGGAAATCTGGACATCTCAAGAAGGATTGTTGGAAAATACAATAATCATCCAAAGAGAACTCCACAATAGAAGTAAATTCAGCTACAGGTATGGTTGATGAAGTTTTGTCTGTCTGTTGTGTCTCACCACCTGTGTTTCCATAGAAGGTGCAGGGTGGTGATGGTTGAGTCATCGTGAAATAATAATAATAATAATAATAATAATAATAAAATTGTTTACTTTGGAGTTGTAGAAATTATTGATTGCATGTAAATGGGCATATGTTTGTAAGACCTGGATGCGTACCCCTGGTTTATCAGGTCACCTATGAAAATTCTAGACGTAGATTTAGGTAGATTGAATATGTTGGGGGGAGGCATGTATGTTGAATTAGCCTTAGCTCGGTGAAAGAGTTAATGAGTTAAATTTGTTTTTAGGTCAAAGAAGGTGGTTTTTCAGGTCCATGTGTTTTGGGTATCCCATGGTATTGTGTCCATGGATTTGCATATAATGAAGCCTATAAAAGGCTTGGTGAACTCCATTGTAAATGGACCTAAAAGTAAGCAGTGAAGGTTTATTTGGCCGGATTTGGTCAAAGTTGTTCGAATGCAAAGTTCGAGGTGGAACAGTGTGTCCAGTTTAGAAAGGTGGGTCTGTAGAAAGGTTGATGTGTTGGCAGGTCAATCAAGTGTTTGAGAATATATGATGAAGGTAAGTTCATATCCATGGAACTTGGAAAGTATTGCAAGGAAGTTGGGATCGAATAAGCATGTTCAGTAATGCCAAGTTACAGAAATAGTTGTGGACAGAAGCGGTTGTGCTATCTGGTAACTCAGTCACCATCGGTTGCAAAAGACAAGAACATTCAGAAAGAGGTATGAACCGGTCATCTAGTAATTACTCAAATGTGAAATTATTCAGTTGTGATGTTTATAGTTTTATATCAACTTTCTAAGTAGGACCCAGATCAAACGGGTAGATATTTGATATGGTGATGGTGTTAAGGGGTGTAGACTGGGGGATCCTACTACCCAAAGAATCATCATGGACAAAGATGCAATGTTTGATGAATCTCCTTTTATAAGGGGATGCATATGGAACAACCAAAACGGTTAGTTCATAATCGCAACAGAAGATTTGTTTGCAAACTCAAAAATCATTGAATGGCCTAAAGCATGCTAGGCAAATGGTACAAGATGTTTGATTCCTTCATGGTGAGACAAATTTTACAAGAAGTGAGTATAACCATTGTGTTTATAGTATATTCATTATCTTGGTGTTATATGTTATGCTTGTTGCAAGAACAGACATGGTTGAGATCAATAAATTGGCTCAGTTGGTTAAGATGTTTGTTATGAAGGATCTGGCAACAACAAAATAAATCTTGGGCATGGAAATACACAGAGACGGGAAATATGGTAAGCTTGGTTATCACAACAAAAGGATGTGGTGACGATACTCAGGAAATCTAGTATGAATAATATGAAATTGGTAAAATCCCTTTGGCTTTCCATTGTAAATTCTTTTCAAGTTTATGTTCTAATTAATGAAGAAGAAAATGGTTATATGTCTCAAGTATTATATGCTATTAGGAAGTTTAATGATTGCGATGGAGAAATGGTCATCATTTCACATGTAGTTGGTGTTGTCAGTAGACACATGGAAAAACCAGTTCAGGAGCATGGAAATGGGTGCTTCAAACACATAAGCACAAGTATCACCTACAGTGCTTGCAATGATTTGATCTATGGTTATGATTCATGAGATTTGGACAAGTGCATTGGTTTATTAAACAGCATACTGGAGTGAATCGTGGAGGCATGTTCACGGTATTGTTAGAGAAGTTGGGGAGTTGTGATGGTGTTTGGCTTCTTTTGCGGGAAAGGTGATGGATGAATTAATTAAGGGCATGATATATCAAGTAAATTGTTGTCAAGGTGGAGATTGTTGGAAACATGTCAATGAATTTCCTCATGCAGTCACATGCAGATGCACATGTGCATGCATGCAATCTATTTATGTACGTAACTGAGTAATCGATCCATGATCTGTATGTTATATATACGAGCATACCCATAGAGGTAGAGAACAATGTGAGTGCAAGTGAGTACATTGTGTAATGAGAGGATGGTTGTATGCATGGGTTGGCTATTGTAATTTTCCCTTGAATAGAAGAAGACCAATAATCATTGCCCGTGATTTTTTCCCAATTTAGGTTTTCACATAAATCATTGTGTCCAATGTATGATTGATATACTTGGTTTCATGGATGTTTGATGTTGCTTAATTTATGCTCTATTATGAAATAGCTTTGTTTCGCTTCCCCTGCCCAACAGAGTCTGCAACTTATTTGCCAAGTCTGGATGCAGACTCTACAACCTATTTGTCAAGTATTGGTACAACGTATTTGTCAAGTATTGAATGTTTTCATCCTCAAGTGCTCTATTTTAATGTTTTAAGTTTCTGTTTGTGATGCATAATTTTCATCCTCCTACTCTAATCCTCAAGTTCTCTATTATAAGGCTTTAACTTTCTGTTTGTGCCGATCGTTGTGGAAATTTTGTAGTATTTAAAATAGGCCGTGTCAAGTAAATTATTGTTGCCAAGTTTCTCTCCACGAATATAGTTACTTATCAAGTTTCTTTATGTTAAATGCACTGCATGCTTATTGCTGGCGAAGTTTCTTTAGGTCAGTCTTTTAAGTTTCTTCTGGCATTAGTTGTCGACTTTTTACTCTTTTATAAAAAAATTAGACAATGTCCAGTAAAATACTGTTCCAGTTAGGTTTTCCATCCATTCAATACTCCTACAATGCCGGAGCTTCAATATTTGGTCCTATCTCTTTAATGTATTTGTATTTTTATGGGTGCCAAGTTTCTCTATGTCAACGTTTTAAGTTTCTGCGTGCCAAGTTTCTCTCTGTCAACGTTTTAAGTTTCTGCTTGCGTTAGTTGTTGAAATTTTTCCTCTTATATAAAATAAAATAGACATGCCAAGTTTCTCTCTGTCAACGTTTTAAGTTTCTGCTTGCGTTTTAATTAAATATTGTTCGCCGGTAGGTTTACCATCCATTCAATGTAATCATTGAGCTGGTACAATGCTCCTCGTTGAATGTTTGGTCCTATCTCTTTAATGTATTTTAATGGGTGCAGAAACTTGGATGATGCAGCATCGATTTTTTTTTATAGTACAATATATGTTTAGTTTGTGTTGTTTAATTATTTTAAGTTTTGGTTTTTTTAGTTGAAACTGTGTAATAAAAATTTGTATAAAATCACAATTTTTTGTTGTTTAAATTGTAATTTTAAATTTAAAAATAGATTTAGTTTGTTGAATAATCTTAGAAGCACTTGGATTATACAAAATTAACCACTTAAATCCACAAATCCAATCATTTTTGACAAGATTTCCAACTAAATTAAACAGAAAATATCTTAGAAAAAAACCAAAAATAAAACAGTTGCTTAATAGGTTTCAATGAGAAAAATGAGTTAAAATTTTTCCTAATAAAATAGACAATGTCCAGTAAAATATTGTTAGCTGGTAGGTTTACCATCCATTCAATATAATCAATGAACTGGTACAATGCTCCTAATTGAATGTTTGGTCCTATCTCTTTAATGTATTTCATTGGTTGCAGAAACTTGGATAGTACAACATCCAATTTTTTTTTTTTTAGTGCACCAGATATTTTTAGTTTGTGTTGTTTAACTATTTTAGGTTTTGATTTTTTTAGTTGGAATATTGCAATATAAATTTGTACCAAATCACAATTTTTTGTTGTTTAAATTGTATTTATAAATTCAAAAATGGATTTAGCTTGCTAAAAAACTTTTGGATCATTTGGATTACACAGAATTAACTACTTAAAATTTGCAGATCCAACAATTCTTAACAAGATTTTCAATTAAATTAAATAGAAAATATCTCAGAAAAATGTCAAAACTTAAAACAATTAAACTATTGCTTAATAGTTTCAATGAGAAAAATAAATTAAATCTATATCTATATATTTAAATAAAATAACTTATATAAAAATTATATATGAAAATTAAATATATTTTGATAAGTATATATGAGTTTTGAGATTTTTCAAATAACATAATAATTACAGATCATTATTTATATTTCAATAAGAAATTTTTTAAATTAAAATTTTGTGATATTTTTATAATAAAGTTGGATTGATTTTGATTTTTTATCATTAATAAAATATAAACTATCAAATTTATATTTAAATAATTAAAAACAACATAAATATTTAAATAAAACTTTATATAAATCATAATCTTTCAAGCCATCTATAAATTATAAACTAAGCAGTTTATGTGAGGAGGGACTCTTAACCCAAATTAAAAGATTCCCTGAGGAGGGACTCATAAGCCAAATTGAAAGACAAGAGAAGGGAAGATCTTAATTATAAATTAACTAACATGTAAGGGAATTAATATCCAACATTAATTAATTAAAGATAATATGTAAATCCGAGTAATACCAACTTTTGTGATCCTATAAATAGGATGGAATACTCCTCCAGATGTCTGTGATTTGGAAGGAGGCTCCTTCACCTGTAGTTTATTTCTGAAATGTTCCATATTCATGTCGATTTGTTTGTAAAACGATCTGACTTTGCCCACCGGATGAAAATTTTGATGGAGTCTATCCTACTTGGCCGATTTTGATGAATTATATCTAACGATCTAAAATCAATGGCGATTTCCCATTTTGTTGCTGCGTTGCCTACAGTCCCAAAGCCAGTTGGCCCCTTAAGCTGTGTAGAACCCAATTCCTTTTCTGTAACAACGAGAAAACCCATCTTCAGAAAACAATCAATACCCGTAGTATCTCCTGCCCACAGAATCGTCTGCCTGCAATCTGTTGAAGAGCTTCCACCGAATCTCCAGAATATTGTAAGACTGTTCGAGGAAGTGCCCGAAACTCGTTCAAAATTCAAGCAAGTCTTGCAGTATGGGAAAAATATGAAGCCCCTGGCTAAAGAATTTAAAAGGAGGGAGAACAAAGTTGAAGGGTGTGCGTCCCAGGTTTGGGTGAGAGCATTCATGGACGACATGAAGGTGTACTATGAAGCGGATTCTGATTCTGGTCTGGCAAGAGGCGTGGCTGCTCTTTTGGTTGAAGGACTCTCAGGGTGCTCACCTGCTCAAATCGTGGGTCTCACACCGGATTTTATTCAGATGTTGGGTTGTACGCAGAGATCGACACCTTCCAGGAATAATGGGTTTCTCAATACGCTTAAACTGATGCAGAGTAAGGCGCTTCAATTTTACATGGAGGTTGAGAGTGCAGGTAATTCAAATGAAATCCAGCATGCAGAGCAGGGCAGATAGAACGAAGTAAGTTGAAACTTGATACCAGAGAAGAATGTCCCTCGGTCTCTGTTATGGCCGTAGAATTGAAATTTGTACTTCAATGCCTGAAGATATAGCTAGTCAGACTAGGTATTTTATACAAGTGCTTCTATGTTCTTTATATGGATTTCCTAAACTGTCAACCTAGTTTGACGGCTGGTGATTAGTCCATAGGTTGTATAATTTTTTCAGAAGGTTCACATGGTTTTCAAAAAAATAGTCCGTAGGTTGTATAATTTTTTCGGAAGGTTCAGATGGTTTTCAAAAAATAACTTATTTAAAGTTAAATTTAAAAAATTATATATATATATATATGAAGAGAGTTCATATATTTTCATTGGCATTTTAATTTTTAAAAAATTTAGCAATATTGAAATATTAACATCTTATTTTTTAAAAATTTTCTCACTCTTTAATAAATTACATATCATACCAAATCAAGGACATTTTAAGCTGTAATGTGGGGTAGATATATAGCCTATTTACATTATTTGACAGGTTGATTCATTCACAGTTATAAATCATGCAAAAAAATTATTTTCAATTATTATATATATATAAATAAATAAAGAGAGAGATAGAAATATTTTATTTAATGTGGACATTGAAATGTTTTATTTATGGTTTATATTGATTTTTTTTTTAAATCTACATGTCAACTCTATATTAAATATTGAAGGAATTGCACATTTCCCTCTATATTAAGCATTGAAAGAATTGCACATTTTCCTCATCTTGAGAAGTAGAAAAAATCTATTTGCCAAATAAGAATTTGTTTACTTTTAATTGTAAAATTATTTACTCCATGTTGAGTAAATAATATAAATATATAAATATGAAAATAATTAAAGGTGCACAAAAAACTTCCTACACTAATCAATGAGAAAATAATGTGCAAAAATTATATAAACACAATTGTAATAATCAAAAGACACATAAACATACAACAATTTAGTGGGGAAAACTACCACACACTCTAAAGCACACTTAGTTTATTATTCAGCTACTATATGGTTAAGATACATTACTGGTCCTTATTTTCTAAGTAGAACTAAATGAACACAAATTATTAAAATATGTTTAACACAGAATTATTAAAACATGTTTAACACAGAATAAGAGAGATACAGTAAAACTAATTTTCTATTCAATAAGGAAATACACTGAAACTGTAAAATGCAGTGGAAAACAAGCTTGTTGGCTTATCTCTGAGAAGAGATGTGATGGTTGCACTCATTCGCCAGAAGATGATTGCAATGAGGATCTGAAGGCATTTTTACAATAAACGTGAATGTCAAAAACCCTAGACATCCAAAAACCTAACCCTAGGAGATGAAGCGCCAAAAGTCATGTGGGCCCCGTTTGGGTAAGTTAGTACATCAACTTCTCGGGGTCGTAACTTTTGCATATGATCTCCATTTTAGGCAGGGATGACTTTAAGGATAGAAATTTATTTTTAAATGTAGAAACCTTGGCAAATATTATTAATCCTTCATATGTCAACTATAAATGTTTGGCGATATTTTTTTTTAAATATTCAAATTTCTAAGTATTTTATATAGGTTTTATAAAATTTTGGCGATTTTTAAGGTAAAATAAATTTATCCTATAGAATTTGGGCGAATCATTTTTAAAATAGCGAATCTCATTTTTGGAAAAACCATGGAAAATTAGCCCATGAGCGAAATTTAGCCCTTAAAATCATCCCTGATTTAGACACAAAATGGCACAATAGAGTTTGATGAAAGACCTAACGCATTATCTCTTAGGTCTTGAAGTTTGGTAGAGCCCAGAGAAGATCTTCCTTAACCAAGGGAAGCATGTAGTTGATTGAAGAGGTGTGATATGTTGGAGTGTAAATCTATGAACACACCCATGGAAACGAAGTTGAAGCTCCTGGTAGATACCTCGTCAGAATTGGTTGATGCTACTCTGTACAAACAGATTATTGGTCCATTGATGTATCTAACGAATACTAGACCAGATATACATTTTGTTGTAAACACCTTTGAGTCAGTATCTGGTAGAGCCCAGACGTATTCACCTTGTAGCTGCAAAACATGTGATGAGATACCTTAAGGGTACGTTGGATTTTGGTCTCTGTTATACTAGAGATCATGACTTCAGGTTGTATGGATATATTGATTCAAATTGAGCTGGAAGTGTTTCTGATAGAAAGACCACTTCAGGATGTTGTTTCAGTCTGGGGCAGCCATCACTTCATGGCAGAGTAGGGATAATTCCATCATTGCTCCCAGCACGATAGAAGCAGAATACACTGTTCCATGTTCTACCAGTTGTGATTCCATATGGCTTCTGATATTGTTGACATATCTATTTGATATGGAGATGGAAGCCACCATGATCCTATGTGATAACTAGAGTTGTATAAAGATGATGTCTTCCATGATGAGTCGAAGCACATAGAGATCTGGTATCACTTCATTCATGATATGATGTAGAGAGGATCCATAAAGCTACATTATGTTAGCACGAATGAGTAGATTGCAAATGTATTGACCAAGCCTCTGTCTCGTGTAAAGTTCCAGCACTTTCGAGACAAGCTTGGTATAGTCCGAAAGGACCTCCCTTGAAAGGGGGAGTAATGTTGATGGCAGCCTTGTGCTAGAGATTTCCAGCTTCGTGTTGATGGTGTTGAGATTTCATCCTCATGCTGAAGATTTCCAGCTTCGTGCTAATGTTGTTGAGATGCCAGCCTCGTGTTGAACATTTCCAACTTCATGCTGATGTTGTTGAGATGTCAGCCTCGTGCTAAACATTTCCAGCTTCGTGCTGATGTTGTTGAGATGCCAGCCTTGTGCTGAAGATTTCCATCTTCGTGCTGATGTTGTTGAGATGTCATCCTCATGTTGAAGATTTCCATCTTTGTGTTGATATTGTTGAGATGTCAACCTTGTGCTAAAGATTTCCAACTTAGTGTTGATGTTGGTGAGATGCCAGCTTCGTGCTAAAGATTTCCAGCTTAGTGTTGATGTTGATGATGCTCCAGCCTTTGTGTTGTGATGTTGTTGTTGTTGATGTTGTATCACCTTTGTGTTGCTATTGATGATGATGATGTATTAGTGTTATACTAAGCCATGTTGATGCAGATGATGATGATGCCATTCCAGCTCCTTGTTGTGGATGATGATGTTGATGATGATAAAAACTTTCGATGATTTATAGATATGCCAGTCAATTTTCCAGATATTGTTGATGGTGTTTCCCTCTCTCTCTCTTGATGATGTTGTAGAATACCCTTCTTATTAAGGGGGAGTGTTGAAATATTGTAACTGCAAAGAGTAATATGTTTATTATTGAGTTATTATTCATCAAATCAATCCCTTTTTGTGGATTGATCATGTCAAGATTTGTACTTGATCAAATTCCCTTTTGTGAATTGGTCAAACCCTAATTATATTATGCAAATTAAGAAGTCAGCCCCTAGCCCTAATTAAAGTGGTTTTAACCACTAAGAAGAGAAGTCGGCACTGCCCAGTGAAGGGACACCTTTCCAACACCTTCCATCTAGTATAAATAAAGGAGGTCAGTGCCTCATTTGTTCACTCACACATTCATTCATCAAGTGTGCAAGTTTGGAGAGCTGCAGTTGGGAGAAGAAGGAAGAGAGAGGCGCATTGCTCAGTGTTGGATATTCTCTAGTATTTTGGTTTATTGTCTTGGCATTATATTGGCTATCTATATTAAGGAATTTTTGTTGGGTTTTCTCCCCCATGAGGGTTTCCCAGGATAAATGTTGTGTATCTTGTGATTGTGTTTCTCTCAGTGATCCTACCTATGCCTATGGGTATCTAGTAAATTGAAAAGAAACCTAATAATAGCTCAAAACTTAACAATCTCACTCTCCCTTCCTCTCTCCCTCCCTCCCTCCCTCTCTTTCTCCCCCTCCCTCTCACTATCTCTCCACTAACTATCAGTCTCACTCTCTCTCCACCCCGTCCTTTTCCACCCCCCCTCTTTTTCTTTCTCTTCCCCCCTATCACACTCACACATTCTCTCTCTACCCCCCTCCTCCCTCTATCTCTCCCCATCCATCCCACTATATCTCCTCTCTTTCTCTCCTACATCTACCACCTATTTCTCTCTCTCCTCTACCCTCCCCGCATTTCTCTCTTTATATCTATATATCCTCCCTTCCCTCTATGGCCCCCCTTCCTCTCACAATCAGTCTCACTCTCTCTCCATCCCCTCCTCCATCCCTCTCTCTCTCTCTCCCTCTAATCCGTGATCTTTTCGCCCGGTGACTTATTAAAGGATTCTCTTAAATGAGCATAAACTAAAGTACACCATAAAGAAGGAAAAGATCAACAGGAAAGAGACAGAAGCATTCAATATGAACAAAAAACATGATAACGAAGTTTTCCCCTAGTGGACTACGTCTCCGAGTCCTACTCTCAAATGGGTAGGCCTTTTTATTAACTCCACAAAAGAATTGGGCAAAATCCATAAGTATACCTCATTCTGGATTTAAGCTATATAATATTTGCTCAGATCAAAAAAAAAAAAATCACCACTGCGTTTGTGGCGTCGAATTATCTAAAAATGATTGTCTCCACGCCTCAATCTGAGTTTGGCACTTTCGAACCCAAGAAAAATTTTGCCTCGATTTTTTTGCCTACACCTATAATTAATTACTGGGCTTTGTCTCGAAATGTGTGCCCTATCTTGAAATTTGTGTCTCTTTTGTACGGTCGTGCCCTTGGTTCTCCCCCCATACTCTAGCGGAAACCCCCTTTAAATACAAAATCTGGGCGATTTAACATTAATGGGACCATTGGCATATTGGTTAGTGGAGGCTATATTAAGCCATTGGTTAAGAGGAGGTTCCAGGGTCGAACCCACAGACTCCCGTTTCTTTTGGGGTGTTTTTTTAACAGTTTAGAGGTTAGCCTTTTAATTGGTGGAGATGCTACCAGAATGGCGGAGATTCTGGCAGAGGTTTAGGCAGACTGTTATTTTTGGCGGGCGGAGGAATATGTCACCAATCTAGTGGAACCGCCACCATATTTGGTGGTGT
>ML789100.1:8899-31853 GCA_009831015.1 Picea engelmannii | reverse complement strand
TATATATATATATATATATATATATAATTTTTGGTTTTTGGGCGTCATTGGTCATTTTCCCACTGCCACGTGGTAGCCAAACATTGTCTTGCGTCACCTCCTTGTACGATCACCCTGCCACGTCAGCCTTCCACGTGTTGTACGGATGCCACATCAGCCTGCCACATATTGTATTGATGCCACATGTCTTGTATGGTCTACCACGTGACACATTTTCATTGGTCCACATGTCATCCTGGAAATTTCAAAAACGAGTGACATGTGGCAGCCTATGTTGTTGCCATGTCATCATGACATGTGTCACCCTCTGCGCTTTCCACGTAAGTTGTACAGATGATGATGTCATCTGTACTAATGCTGACATCAATAGTATGGATGTTGACTCATCCCTACTGACTGGGCTAGGTTTACCAAAACTTTGACAGTGAATATATTTTGATATGTAACTTCATTTGACGAGTCGTTTACACCGTTAGAAAGATTATGATGCACTCTTTGAGATCATTCTATTTTCACTAAGTTTTGGGAACTTTGAATTTTTTCCCTTTCTTTGTCTGCTAAAGCCATTCTTAGTGTTATGAGTTGTCTATGTGAGTTCTGAGTTGTTCTTGTCCTTCTCTGGATCCTTTTTGGATCATGCCTTCCCACTAAAAGCTTTTTGGACCACCAAAATCTTTCATCAATCAACAGGTAAGTGAGGTAAGAGTCCCCTCACTTTTTCCTTCTCAATCCACTTTGCCTTGCTTGGATGTGTGCCCTTTAAGCCTACTTGAAGATAATCAACATCACCCTGGCGTGAAGTCCTCGTCCTTCTTTCCAGGATGATGTCTTCTTGTAACTCATCCAAGTACTCAGGTGTAAACTCATCAACTGAAGGTATTGAAACTTCCTCATCCTGATCCATGATCATGGGAGGCTCAAAAAGTTTCAAGTTCTCAACGTTCACAACTGAGTAAATCTACATATAAGGTGGAATATCTAAATGAAAATCATTAGTGAAGATTTTCTCCAAGATAGTGAAGGGTCCATAATGAATGTGAAGCCATATCCGGTCTCCAACTTGGAACTGATGATCAACCTTGTGCTTGTCATGTCGAGCTTTATACTGTGCTTGACTTTTCTCCAACTGTTCCTTGACTGCCTAGTGTATATGTTGGATCCTCTGGATGAACTTGCGGGCTCTATCCTCTGTTCATTCACATCAACATATCTCCCATACATCAAGTCTAAAGGAACCTTGGGTAGGTACCCAAAACATGTCTAAAAAGGTGAACTCTGAGTGGATGAATGTAAAGCTCAGTTATAAGCATGTTGTACATAGGGTATATGTTCATCCCATAACTTGGTATGCTTTTTGCAGTAGCCTCAAAGAAAAATTACCACTGTTATGTTTACCACCTTTGTCTGTATGTCAGTATGGGGATGGAAAGCAGTGCTCCCCTTCAATTTGGTGTCCATCATTCTCCATAAGCTAGTCCAAAAATCCCCAAGGAATCGAGTATCTCGATCCAAGACAATGGATGTGGGTAGCCCAAAGTGAACCCAAACATACTGAAAGAAGAGATTAGCAATCTTCTCAGTAGTGATCTGCTTTTTACATGGCATCAAGATACACATCTTATTGAACCTATCCACTACAACATACAAATAATCATGACCCCCTTTGGTCATTGGTAAACCCCCTATAAAATTCATGTAAATTATTTTCCATGGATTGGATGGAACATGAAGTGGTGAGTATATCCCCAGTTTTCTATTATTGGGCTTACAAGTAGAACACATCACACACCCCTTTACATATTTAGTTACAATTTCTTTCATTTGAGGCTGGTAACAAAACCTCTGCAAATGAGCCATAGTTTTTCCTACCCCAAAATGCCCAGACCCAAGAGAAGTTTGAGCTTCTCGTATTACATGGACTCGTTCACTTGTAGGAATACATAGCTTTTCAAGATGGTAGAGTAATTTTCCCTGCAGATAATAGTTCTCTACCTGTGCACCATGCGTTAACTTCGCATATACTTCTTTAAAATCTTCATCGATAGCATATTTTTCTACGTAGATATCATGAGATAACGAAGTATTCTTCAAAATAATAGAAGAAACAATAGGTTGTTGAGACTGCACCAGTATTAGCACTATCGAATCTTCAACAGCCTTTTGAGATCGAGACTGATGCCAGGGGATACTAATCTTCTCCTTCAAAGTGTCAAAATATTTTTGTTGCTTTCCTTCCCACTGAAAAGTGTTATTCACACTGGTTAAGGCATGCAAAGGATTTTCTATAAAGGAGAAGTTGGGAATGAATCTCCTCCAATACTAGACTGCACCTAAGATGCTTCGGACCCCAGTTACACTTTTTGGCTTAGGCCAATTTACAATTACATCAATTTTGGAAGGATCAATTTTCAATTGTCCTCCTCCTACAATATGACCTAATTATACAAGTACAGTCTTGCCAAATTCACATTTAGACATTTTTACATACAACTTTTTCCTTTGAAAAGTATCTGATACTTGTTTTACATGCCTCACATGTTCATTCCAAGCCCCGCTAAAAATAAGAATGTCATCTAAATACACAATCACAAAGTCATCTAGGAAAGGCATGAATACATCATTCATCACACACATGAAAGTTGTTGGAGCATTACAAAGCCCAAACGACATAACTAACCACTCAAATAATCCTTCTTTGGTTTTAAAGGCAGTCTTTCATGCATCATGTTCTACAACCCTAATTTGATGATATCCATTGTGCAAATCCAACTTAGTGAAATAAAAAACATTCTTCAACTGATCAAGTAAATCATCTATACGAGGAAGAGGGTATCGATTTTTCACCGTGATTTATTTAAGGCCTGGTAATCGACACACATTCACCATTTTCCATCTTTCTTTGGCACCATCATGATCGGAGAACCACAAGGAGATGAACTAGGCCTGATGACCCCTTGATCCAATAAGCCATGTACCTACTTCTTGATCTTTGTCATCTCCACAACTAACATCACGTACATGCCCACATTAGGAAGAGGAGAATCGTGTTGAAGATGTATCTCATGTTGGATTTCCCTCTTAGGAGGTAATCCATCTGGTTCCTGAAAAATATCATCATACTTAGAAACAATATCAATTAATTCATTTTTTATGAGATGGATCACACCCTTGGAAAGTGTCGGATGTCCCAACATCTTTCTCTTTGACGACCATGAGTACATATCTCTTATTAGTGTTTATGAGTCTTTTCATTTTCCCTGCACTAACAAGTGTTGTATTTACCCTCATGCTATGAGCTCTAACGATATATTCCACTCCCCCTTTAGTAAGGTGGTATTTGTTCTCATGATGAAATAAGATTTATTTTCTATCATAAAGATGAGGACTTCCCAGGACTATGCCACATATATCAAGTGGTACAACATCCAAATCTACTTCATCAATCAACTTTGAAGAAATAGAAAATCTAACCCTACATTGTTTGGAGACCTTAAGTTTTTCTTTATCACATACCCAACCAAGATGATAAGGCTTTGGATGTGGTTTCATTACAAGACCCGTCTTCTTGACAAGTGCTTCATATATTAAGTTTACTTGGGAACCCAGATCAAATAATGTATCTATCTTAGTATGTTTAGATACAATTCTTATATGAAATAACTCATTCCTCTTTCGTTCATCATCATGAGATTCATTATTGGAACTTGAATTAGCATGAAGAGAATATTTACCTTGTACTCCAACCGTTATGATATTTCCTTCATCTCCTGAATCGGAACCAAGATCTTATTGCACTGTAGCAACGATTTTTGTCTTCCCCTTTCCACCAAACTGTTTTGGTTTCTTTTCTAGATGCAGTGTCCAACAGTGTTCTTCATCGTGACTTCTCTTCTTGCAATGAGTGAAAGATGGTTTTCCTCCGTCTCTCTTCATTGTAGTGGTATTCTTGTCCTTCATTTTAAACTTCTTGAAAGGTTTATGTGGGAGATTGGAAGGTTTCTTCGTGGGATATTCTTGAACATGTTTTCCCTTGTTCTCAAGGTGAGTGGCTTGCACACAAACTTCATCAAGACTGGTGGGGTTAAATATTAGTAAAGTATGACAAATATAATTGTGAAGTGCACCAATATGCTTCATTAGAGTTTCATAAGAATCCAAAGGAATGTTCAATGCAAGAGCTTCCTTCCTAAATTCTTTTGTGAAACTTTGTACAATTTGACCTTTACTTTTCCTTAAATTTTTTCATTCCATTATTGCTTTATCTAATACCCTAATGGATAGAACTACTTCCTCACCTCTAATTTAAATCTCGACCATGAGGAAAAAATATTACCACACTTACTTATGTCCTGAATCTTGCTCTCCCACCCTACGAGAGCAGTGCCTTCCAATTGAAGAGATGTCAGTTTCACTTTAACTTCCTCTTCATCAATATGATGAACACGAAAATATACTTCAACCTGTCAGATCCAATTATATATCTTTTCAGGATTAGCATCTCCATTAAACTTAGGTAAAGAAAATTTTTCATCAAGCTTTAATAACAGTTTCTTAAAAGAGGATTTATGGCTAGAATGATGAGAATGCTCAAAGGAAGAAGAACTAGAACTCAAAGGTGAAGACAGAGGCTCAAGAGGATCTCCTTTAGCCCATTGGTTTATCGAAGCATCATCATCTGCATGTGCTTCCTTTTTATTCTCTTTCTTCTTCATCCTCTTCTCGTAATCTCCATACATTCATTCGACCATTTCTGACATGGGATAAAAGACCATGTGAAAAATTTTCTCCTGTTCATCACGCTTGTCCTCTTATGCCATTTTCTTCCTTCGAGATGCATGGAAAACTTAGGGATTGAAAGTCTTAAGAGTTCATTCACCCTGCTTATGCTTGGCCCTAGTAAGCATTCATACTCAACAATTCAAGTCAAATATGACTTCTCTTATACCAACATGATCTGGGATCTTTTTGTCTGATCACTTATTAAAGGATTGTATTAAATGAGCTTAAACTAAAGTACACCATAAAGAAGGAAAAGTTCAACGGGAAAGAGACATAAGCATGCAATATGAATGAAAAAAATTGATAACGGAGTTCGTCCCTGGTGGACTACGTCTCCGGGTCCTGCTCTAAAATGGGTAGGCCTTTTTATTAACTCCACAAAAGAATTGGGAAAAATACATAAGTATACCTCATTCTGGAGTCAAGTTACAGAATCTTTGCTCAAATCAAAAAACAAACATCACCACTGCATTCGTGGCGTCGAATTACCGAAAAATGACTGTCTCCACGCCTCGATCTGAGTCTGGCACTTTCGGACCCAAGAAAAATCTCGCCTCGATTTCCATGCCTACACCTGTAATTAATTATTGGGCTCTGTCTTGAAATTTGTACCCTGTCTAAAAATTTGTGTCTCTCTCGTACGTAACGCACCCTTGGATATCCCCCCATACTCTAGAAGAAACCCCCTTTAAATACAAAATCTGGGTGGTTTAACATTAATGGGACCATTGGCGTACTGGTTAGTGGAGGCTATATTAAGCCATTGGTTAAGCGAAGGTTCCAAGGTCGAACCACCAGGATCTCGTTTCTTTTGGGGTATTGTTTTAACAGTTTGGCGGTTGGCCTTTTAATTGGCAGAGATGCTACCAGAATGGAGGATATTCTGGCGGAGGTTTAGGCGGACTGCTAATTTTGGTGGGCGGGGGAATATGCCACCAATATGGTGGAACCACCGCTAGATTTGGTGGTATATTTAATATATATATATATATTTAAAAATTTTGATTGCTAGGCATCATTGGGCATTTGCCCACTTCCACGTGGAAGCCCATGACAGAGCCACGTGGCAGCCAAACAATGCCCGACGTCACCTCCTTGTACAGTCACCCTGCCATGTCACCTCTCTTCCACGTCAACCTGCCACGTGTTGTACAAATGTCACATCAGCCTGCCACATATTGTACAGATGCCACGTGTCATGTACAGACTTCCACGTGGCATGTTTTCATTGGTCCACATGTCGGCCTGAAAAATCCAAAACAAGTGAAACGTGGCAGCCTTTGGTGCTACCAAGTCATCATGATGACATCATCATGACACGTGTCTCCCTTTGTGCTTGCCACATAAGTTGTACATACTAATGATGTCATCATGAGAACAAAGTTGAAGGTTGTGCATCCCAGGTGTGGGTGAGGGAATTCATAGATGACATGAAGGTGTACTATGAAGAGGATTCGGATTCTGGTCTGGCAAGAGGCGTGGATGATCTTCTGGTTGAGGGACTCTCAGGGTGCTCACTTGCTCAAATACTGGGCCTCACACCGGATTTTATTTAGATTTTCGGTTGTACGCAGAGATCGACACCTTCCAGGAATAATGGGTTTCCCAATATGCTTAAACTGATGCAAAGGAAGGCACTTCAACTTTACATGGAGGTTGAGAGTGCAGGTAATTCAAATGAAATCCAGGATGTAGAGCAGAGCAGATAGAATGAAGTTGAAACTTGATACTAGAGAAGAATGTCCCTCGGTCTCTGTTATGGCCGTAGAATTGAAATTTGTACTTCAATGCCTGAAGATATAGCTTGTCAGACTATGTATTTTGTACCAGTGCTTCTATGTTATTTATATGGATTTCCTAAATTGGCAACCTAGTTTGACTGCTAGTGATTAGTCCATAGGTTGTATAATTTTTTCAGAAGGTTCACATGGTTTTCAAAAAATAACGTATTTAAAGTTAAATTTAAAAAAATTATATATATATATGAAGAGATTTCATATATTTTCATTAGCATTTTTATTTTTAAAAAGTAACCTATTTACTGGTTGATTCATTCAAAGTTCTAAACCACTTGCAAAAAATTATTTTCAAAATATATATATATATATATAAAGAGAGAGAAATAGAAATATTTTAATTAATGTGGACATTGAAATGTTTTATTTATGGTTCATATTGATTTTTTTTTAATCCACATGTCAACTCTATATTAAGCATCCAAGGAATTACATATTTAGCTCATCTTGAGAAGTAGAAAAAATATATTTTCAAATAAGAATTTGTTTACTTTTAATTATAAAATTATTTACTCCATGTTGAGTAAATAATATAAATATACAAATATGAAAATAAATAAAGGTGCACAATAAGCTTCCTACACTAATCAATGAGAAAATAATGTGCAAAAATTATATAAACACAATTGTAATAATAAAAAGACATAGAAACATACAAGAAATACATTACACAAAGTCCATGCTCTCAACAAGAGTATTCACCAATAACATAAGTATTTTGGGCAAATTTTGACAACATAACAGTGATCTTAATCCAGGTGGATATTGGTGGCCACCCACCTATTCCAACTGGCTCCTTTTGACAATTTTAGTTCATCACATTCTTCTGTAATTCTTTGTAATAGTGGGTTCTACGCTTTTGGGGTTGTCTGAAGCTCTACACAGCTTCCAGGTGGAGATTGGTGGCAGCCCACCTAATCCAACTGGCTTAGTTTGGAATTTTTCATGTCAATACATATTTATGTGCTTCCAGGGCCGTTTTGGGGCCTTAAACAGTGTTTTTTTGGCTTGCCACATCAAAATGTAGACGGAGTCAGAGTTTGATGGCATAATGTGTAGTTCTCGAAATTACCTTTCTAACAGGCTATCACGTGCCTAAAATGGAGGTCGTATGAAAAAGTTACGACCCCAAGAAGTTGAGGTACCAACTTACCCATCAGGGCCCACATAACTTTTGGTGTTTCCATCTCCTAGAGTTAGGTTTTTCGATGTCTAAGGTTTTGGCATTCATGAGTAATATTAAAAAGGCCTTTGGAGCCTCATTGTAATCATTATGCTCAGAGGGATGCGTGAAGTAGCCACATCTCTTCTCAGAGAAAGTTACCACCATTCAAGCAAGTTGTTTCAGTTCTACAAATTTACACTTTCAACCTATTTTATTTATTCAATGGAATTTATTGTTCACTGGATATTTGTTGTTGTTCTCTGTATCTATGTGTTATTGTATTCAGTCTGTTATTCATTTCGTTCAAATCATAAATCTGGATAAGTAGTATCAAAGTGGTCTTCTCTTCATTTATTTTTCTTTGCTCATGTCCCCAACAAGATCTGGGTACAAGAAGTTGGGAATCGAACGAGTCGATCCTTTTCAAGATCGGTCGCACTGAGCCCGAAAACAACCCATGGGGGATGAAAAGAAAGATGATGGAGCAGGATATCCTTTTAAAATGTTGTTCGAGGAATCCTTTGAGCGGTAAAGGAACGAAATGATGGACAACTTTGCACAGATCCTTCGACAGTTTTCCACAAGAGACGCGTCTTCATCAAATGACCATGCAACCCCCTTCAAGGTATAGGTAAATTTTGATATTCCATTATTTGAAGGACTAATAGATGCGGATGTTGTAGATAAATGGTTGAATCTGCTCGAAGGGTATTTTTTGGTCCACATTTTTTCCAATAGGGAAAATATTACTTTTGCACTTCTCAAGGTCATCCCCCATGTTAAGGACTGGTGAGGTACTTAATCTGAGCAAAGGGCCATAGAGGAATATGAAATATTTGTGACTGCCCCCAAATGGGATTCTTTCAAGGATTTCTTTAAAGAACAATATTATCTTGTTGGAAGCTATGAGGACCAGTGCACAAGATGGACCACCCTGCGTTAGGAAAGGGACCAAACAGTACTAGATTTCACCAATATTTTTCATACCCTATGCACCAAATTGGGTATCAAAGACTCTAAGTGACATCTTTTGATCAAATACCGCAGTTTTCTGCATAGATACATTCAAACAGAAATGGATTTTATGGACATCGCATAATTGGGTATGGCTTATAGATATGTTGTCAAGATCGAGCAGAAATTTAAGAAGAAGAGGCGAGAGTTTGGATCTGAAAACTCCTCATATCCGAAGCAGGGAAAAGGTGGCCCCAACCCACAAAACAAGGGATGGAGCAAAGATGGCCACTCTCACGACAACCATTCCAAGCTACAACATAAGAAGGGTAATGAGAATTTGAAGAAGGACACAGATAAATGGTGTGAATACCACAAAATCCCTTGGCACAACACCGAAGAATGTTGCTCCAAGCAGTCATTGGTGGCCAAGATGAAAGCTTATGAGTCAGAGGAATATTTTGACTCTGAATCAAATCTAGAAGGAGGGAAGTGGATTATCGATGTTGAACCCAGTGCCACAGTTGCTACCACCAAAGTCCATCCAAGCGAGCCAAAAGAACCAGAGGAAGGGGAACACCTCTTTCACTCACAAATGTCAGTAAAGGGGGCTCCGCTTAATTCCATTATCAATAGTGGAAGTTGGAATAACTTGATCTCAGTAGAGGTCATCAAGCGGTTGGACCTGTCGATGACATCACGCCAGCATCCCTACACCATTGAATTTCTTCTCAAAGGAAGAGATCTCCACGTCAACCAACAATGTTGTTTGCACTACGACATCAAGCCTTTCAAAGATGAGGTATTGTGTGATATTTCTCCCCTTGAATTTTGTGATGCTCTTTTAGGACAACCATATTTGTGGAAGCGACATGTTGTGTATGAGTCTGGACCCTGCAGTGTTATTATTACTTTGGGTAGACAATTGTACAGGATACCAGAGGTAGCACCGCCTAGCGTTATTTCTTTAATCTTTGCTAATCAATTTAGTAAGGTCATTTCACAGACCAGGAAGTTTGTCTTCTTTATGATCCATGCTCACAGTAAGAAGAATATTGTTGCCACATATGTGGCCTCTACACAGAGCCTCTCTTTGTAGCAGAAGCAAGTGAACGGGATCGTGGAAGAGTACAGAGGCATCTTCTCCTCACCCATCGAGGCATCGATGCACTACCAAGTCAAGCCTCTAATTGATCTAACCCACAATGCACCTCTGCCTAATGGATCGGTTTATCGTCTCTCGCTGATGGAAAATGATGAAATCAAGCGTTAGGTCCAAGAGATACTTCAAAAGGGGCACATCAGACCCATTTCCTCCCCTTGTGGAAGCCCGATTGTACTAGTGCAAAATAAATACGAGACCTCGCAGCTCTACGTTGATTACAAAGAATTAAACAAAATCACAGTCAGGAACCAATACCCAATTCCCATAATTGATGACCTTCTTGAAAAAATCAAGGGGGAAAAGTTCTTCAGCAAGATTAACCTAAATTATGGCTACCACAAGGTTCCCACAGAACCCATTGATGTATGGAAGACAAATTTCAAATCTAAAGAAGGTCTCTTCGAATGTTTGGGCATGCCCTTTGGCTTAACAAATGCACAATCCACTTTCATGAGGTTGATGGATGATGTATTGGGACCCTTCACCAACTCTTTTGTGGTGGTATATTTGGATGACATCCCCATATTCAGTAGAACTTGGGAGGAGCACATGCATCATATTCAATAGGTTTTGAGCACTCTGCGGCAGCACAAGCTATATTCAAACTTGGAAAAATGTTCCTTTGGAATGAATAGGGTCCAATACTTGGGCTACATTGTTGATGAGCATGGGGTACATGTTTATCCAGCTTGTTGGCGATGGAATTCACTCCTTGATTGCTTACAGGAGAAGAGCCCGATGTCCATCAGTTTATGTCACGGTTTGTGTATGGAAGAGGTGATTGAATGGAAGTAAACTCGAACGATATTGTTTCGACTCCGAAACTAGGCCAGGCATGCATGGGTAGGTGAGGTCTTGGACATAATTCAGACAGTGAGTTGTAGTAAGGGTGAGTAGGGGGAAGACTTGTATCAAAGAGATGTAAAGGTCTGTTGTCAACATCAGGTTTCTAGCAGACTGTAGGAGAATGCATTTAAACGCGAGATCTTCTTACATGCAAACGCAGAAAATTGGGGAATACAATAATGTCACAATAAAACCTTTATCATAACGCAACTGCAATAATTCATGTGAATCAATCAATCATGAACTCCCTTAGTATGAGATGAAAACTAGATGAAACAGGGAAACTATCTTTCATAAAACAAGAAATCTTACGTACATATGCATAACCAAAAAACTAGAGCGTTTGTTAAAACATTACAATCGAGAGCTTCGCTCTACCATCGATAGATTGAAAAGTATCAAAACTAAGTGTATATATCCCTGAACATTTTTCCAACAGAGGCCTACTGGACTTTCGGGATGAGGATTCTCTTCAATCAAATCTGGCCTACACTCCTCTGTCATACGCCACCTTAATTTTGCATGGCTCACTCCAGGGGGTAGCTGAGCCCTTAAATGCTAAATTAGCATGTGCAGGCTCCCCTGGTGAGTCGAGGAATCAGCGTGGCTTCCATGAAAAGAAACGGTATAGAGGACTGTCTCAGGCAGGCTTTCGGCCGGGGCACCCATGCTTTGCAGTTAATGAGTGAGGGGAGGTTTCAACCACCCTCTTTCTTCTTCATTCATTCCCAACAGGTATCAAGATCTAGATTACGTCGAATTGGCGTCTGGAGAACACAGTATCCCCCTTATGAAACTCAATTCGGCGCCTTTGGCCTCCTTTTTGTGAAGCCCTTTCTATTTTCTTGAGTGACCATGGGCCATGACCCCACGCCTATTTTCTAGATTGCTTTCGGCGTTTCGGGGTTCGTGGATAGGAAGGAGCAAGTTTTCCTGCTGTGAAATCGCGATGAGAAAAATGCTGGGAGGACCTAATCGCACACCACGTGTTCATCCATGGTGAACGGCTAAGATCACTCTCGACACTTTGGGGCCCGTCTCGTCGAATGATAAACATTAGCGCCCCTCCTTTAGGTCTACTCCTTGGTGACCAGGCGCCAAAACCATGAGCCTAATTCTGGGCGCTTTCGGCGTTTCGGGATTCGAGGTTTCGAGAGGTGAAATGACGAGGAGCGCTTACCCCTCGAACTCTTGAATGCTGACGTGCGTCCTTTAGATGAACGGCCTAGATAACATTCGTTATTATAAAGGGGGCTACCCCCATTCACAGGCTCACTTGATGTGACTTGGTGCTAGGACCGTGGGCTTGGATCCAAAGGTGCTTCCGGCGTTTCGCTGATATGAAGGGGCTAATCCATGCTTCTTGAAATCATGATGAGCGAAACGGCAAGATGGCTTAATCTGGCGCCATGCATCCTTCAAATCTGACGGTCCTAAACTCACTCGACGCTGCTACGGGCCCCAGGTCCTGAACGCTCTCGTCACTTCGCGCATCGGGGATATGAGGGAGCTGCTCCTTGCACTTCGAAACCACGATGGGCGAAAAGGCGAGGAGCCTCATCGTGCACCAGGTGTCCTCTTCAGATGGACGGCTAAGAGTGCCCCTTGATACTTCGGGCCCGACTTTGTGTGCTTTCGGCACTCCGGGGTTTGGGGTTTCGAGATGTGAGATGATGAGGGACTTTCACCCTTCGAACTCCCGAACGCCGATACGCTGACTAGATATCGCACTATGTGTCACTGGATCGGACGATCCGGATTTAGTCTTAGCATATAGTCTCTTTCTTTGATGCTATATATCGATCAACTTGGTAGCCCCAATATCCTTATGCTCGTTGATCTGCTCTTATGGGTGAATCTGGGCCGTTGACAACGTAATTTCACTCGCTTACTTGATTGGAAGCCTTAAAACGAGATTTTTCCATGCTGCGCTTGGGCGCTCCTCGTACAACTTGCAGACCCGAATACTCTTGTGCCTAGGACAAGAAATTTCGCTAACATTAGGCTCCATGGGGGATAGATTCGTCCCTATGATGCTCTAAGAACTCATTCCGCAGCTTTAGTGCCTTGCTGTTGGGATATGGAGTCATGCTCAAAACATCCCGCTGCTGAAAATACAGGCCAAAAAATAAAAGTAACAAAATAAAGCTACATGCTCAAAGGAGCTTATTTATATACAGTCCTAATGCTAATAAAACATTTTACATGGGCTAGGTGAAAGAAAACTTCCACCATAGCCATTCAAGCAGCTTCCTGGATAGAAGCTCCTTCCTTCTATCGATGATCACCAGCAGATAGTGTAACTGTGACAGTAGAACAGCTACACTCTTCAACTTCTCCTCACAGGCTGAGGTTGATATGAAATAGGGTGGCTCCAAGGCATAAAGGACATGCCACTCCATGTATTCGCCGACAGGGTCATAGAATGAGTGGCGAATTTCGGAAAATTGGTAACAGGCAGCCTCCTCTGCTACAGAGTTGCTCACATGTGGTTGAATATCTTTGATAAGCACAGGTGAGTGGACAACTGACGTAGGCTCATTGATCTCAGGCAGTAGCTGCTCGCTGACTGGCGCTGGAATGAAATATGTGCTCAGTTGTTCCTCTGGTTCCTTTTCCTCTTCTTGGCTCTCCCCCGGCTCAGATTCGTATTCATCATAAATAGGGACCATGGGGTGGTTCTGCTTGCTGATTGGCTCTCCAGTATCTTTATAGTGATCAAATGTAGGATAAGCTTGTTGCTCATCATCATTATGATATACATCAAAAAGGGGTTTTCCTTCATTGATATGACCCTCCTCCAGAACAGTGATCCCATCAAAAATTTCCATTTCAGGGACAGTGGGACCTGCTTCTTCTAGTTGCTCATACGTAATCATTTTCTCTTTAATCCCAGGTAAAAATATATCGTGAGAAACCCCCTAGGGGAAAAGAGAAGAATCCTCTTCCGCAACTAACCCCTCTTTTAAAAAGAGAGGGTCTTCGTCATCATGAGAAGAGCTTCTAGGAACATCTGCTTCAACTCGATATCCAGGTGAGTCATCTACCATGGACCACATTTTCTCTATAAACTCATAATTTCCACAAGAGGCATGTTGATCGTTATGAACATCTAAAGGAATAGAGGCATCTGATATGATGTCATATGCTTCTGTTCTAGGGCTAACACAATTAATATCATTCAACGCCTCCATATTTTCCTGGTAAATGCTTTCCTCCACAGTGAAAGCTTCATCATGGACCTGGTCTTCAGGTCCAGCAGAGGCTTCATGAAGTGAAGAAAACTCCTCACAACAGTTTTCAAACAAACAATCAGTTGGATAGTAGTCTTTACAAAATGAATTGAAAGTTGTATGAAAACCTGTTAAAGAGCGGATGCTCGTAGCGGGAAGAGATCGACACCACTCAAGAGAAGATCCCTTCAATGAACACCTGAAGAGCTTAATCCGGACATCCTCATGTGTGATATTGTGTCAGTGAATAGCCTCATGGAAGTCCAGTAAATGCTCAGCTGGTTCCTCCCAACTTGTTGCATGAAATTTAGGGAGGAAATCTTCCCATTGGTCTCTATCAGGAAGTGCATTAGGAAACCCAACTATCTGGGAAAAGTCACAGAAAGCAAACCTTTGAGCCATAATTTTCTCCATATCGAACCAATGGATTCACCAATCGATCCTCGAATCATGGAGTCGCCAGGTGAAAGATGCGCAGCTTCAAATATGCTTGGTCCTTGTTCACCATCAAAGGCTAGATCTTAACGTTGTCGTTACCCCAGGAAGCTTCTCAAGCTGAGAAAGCAGCCGCTGAAACCTTCTCAAGAAAGCTCCTCTGGGTTATCTTTCAGGTGTGCTAACAATAGCTACAGCTAAAACAGTGAAGTGGAAACAATGGAGTCGCCAGGTGCACAGTAGCAATCTTTAAGGGCTCTGATGTCTGATGCACCTTCAGAATCAGAGACTCAATGTTGTTCTGCCCAGGGAAAATCTTCAAATTCATCCCCGGCAACGGCGCCAGAAATGTTGGTAATGGAAGTCACTCATGGATTGCTTGCAGGAGCAGAGCCCAACGCCCATCAGTTTATGTCACGGTTTGTGTATGGAAGAGGTGATCGAATGGAAGTAAACTCGGATGATATTGTTTCGACTCCGAAACTAGGCCAGGCATGCATGGGTAGGTGAGGTCTTGGACATACTTCAGACAGTGAGTTGTAGTAAGGGTGAGTAGGGGGAAGACTTGTATCAGAGAGATGCAAAGGTCTGTTGTCAACATCCGGTTTCTAGCAGACTGTAGGAGAATGCATTTAAACGCGAGATCTTCTTACATTCAAACACAGAAAATCGGGGAATACAATAGTTTCACAATAAAACCTTTATCATAACGCAACTGCAATAATTCATATGAATCAGTCAATCATGAACTCCCTTAGTATGATATGAAAACTAGATGAAACAGGGAAACTGTCTTTCATAAAACAAGAAATCTTACACACAGATGCATAACCAAAAAACTAGAGTGTATGTTAAAACATTACAATCGGAAGCTTCGCTCTACCATCGATAGATTGAAAAATATCAAAACTAAGTATATATATCCCTGAACATTTGCCCAATAGAGGCCTACTGGACTTTCAGGACGAGGAGTCTCTTCAATCAAATATGGCCTACACTCCTCTGTCATACGCCACCTTAATTCTGCATGGCTCGTGCCAGGGGGTAGCTGAGCCCTTAAATGTTGAATTAGCATGTGCAGGCTCCCCTGGTGAGTCGAGGACTCGGCATGGCTTCCATGAAAAGAACCGGTACAGCGGACCATCTCAGGCAGGCTGTCGGTCGGGGAACCCATGATTTGTAGTTAATGAGTGAGGGGAGGTTTCAACCACCCTCTTTCTTTTTCATTCATTCCCAGCAGGTATCGAGATCTAGATTATGTCGAATTGGCATCTAGAGAACACAGTATCCCCCTTCTGAAACTCAATTCGGTGCCTTTGGCCTCCTTTTTATGCATCCCTTTCTATTTTCTTGAGTGACCACGGGCCATGACCCCACGCCTATTTTCTAGAGTTCTTTTGGCGTTTCGAGGTTCGTGGATAGGAAGGAGCAAGTTTTCCTGCTGTGAAATCACGATGAGCGAAATGCCGGGAGGACCTAATCGCACACCATGTGTTCATCCAATCTCGGCGCTTTGGGGATCATCTCGTCGAATGATAAACATTAGTGCCCCTCCTTTAGGTCTACTCCTTGGTGACCAGGCGCCAAAACCATGAGCCTAACTCTGGGCACTTTCGACGTTTCGGGATTCGAGGTTTCGAGAGGTGAAATGACGAGGAGCGCTTACCCCTCGAACTCCCGAATGCCGACATGACATGGATATGCGTCGCGCATCCTTCAGATGAACGGCCCAGATAACATTCCTTATTATAAAGGGGGCTACCCCCATTCACAGGCTCGCTTGATGTGACCTGGTGCTAGGACCGTGGGCTTGGCTCCAAAGGTGCTTTCGGCGTTTCGCTAATATGAAGGGGTTGATCCATGCTTCTTGAAATCACGATGAGTGAAACGTCGAGATGGCTTAATCTGGCGCTACGCGTCCTTCAAATCTGATGGTCCTAAACTCACCCGACGCTACTGCAGGCCCCAGGTCCTGGACGCTCTCGTCACTTTGTGCATCGGGGATATGATGGAGCTGCTCCTTGCACTTTGAAACCATGATGGGAAAAAAGGCAGGGAGCCTCATCGCGCGCCAGGTGTCCTCTTCAGATGGATGGCTGAGACTGCCCCTTGATACTGCGGGCCTGACTTTGTGCGCTTTCGGCACTCCGGGGTTCGGGGTTTTGAGATGTGAGATGACGAGGGACTTTCACCCTTCGAACTCCCGAACGCTGATATCCCGACTAGATCTCGCACTATGTGTTGCTGGATCGGACGACCCGGATTTAGTCTTGGCATATAGTCACTTTCTTTGACGCTATATATCGGTCAACTTGGTAGCCCCGATATCCTGATGCTCATTGATCTACTCTTATGGGTGAATACAGGCCGTTGACAATGTAATTTCACCCGCTTACTTGATTGGAAGCCTTAAAATGAGATTTTTCCATGTTGTGCTTGGGCGCACCTCTTACAACTTGCAGACCGGAATACTCTTGTGCCTAGGACAAGAAATGTCGCTAACACAACTAAGATTCAATTCATTTGTGACTAGCCATCCCTGACAACAATAATCGAGCTTCAGAGATTCTTGGGACTTGCCAACTTCTACCGAAGATTTGTGTTGGGATTCTCCCATATTGCATGAGCCCTCAACCAAGTGACCAAGGGCGGTGGCAGGGAAAACTTTGCATGGGGTAAGGAAGAATAATGAGCATTTCATTATTTGAAACATCACTTATGCTCAGCTCCATTACTCTCCTTACTTGATCTACAACAACCGTTCGAGATTGAGACTGATGCATCCGACTATGATGTAGGCGCAGTTCTCACTCAGCATGATCATCCGGTAGAATACCATAGTGAGACACTCTCGGATATTGTCCAGAAATACCCCACCTATGACAAGGAAATGTATTCCATTGTACAAGCCTATCGTCAATGGAAACATTACATTCTAGGAAAGGATAAAATCATCCACATTGATCACAAGGATCTGTAGTTCATACAGACACAGGGGAATTTGAAAAACAACCTCCATCAGAAGTGGTCCACCTACTTGCAACAGTTCCATCTCAACATCAAGTATAAGACAAGAAGCATAAATCGTGTCATTGACTTCCTCAGTCAATCTCTCATGGATGCACTCACCACCATGCTCCATTCTTGTGGGCATGAGGCATCCGAGTGGCCCCAACTTTATTAGCAAGATCTGAACTTCGCCACCACCTGCCATCTCTTGGGTATAGACGTGAATGTCACCTATTTTCACATTAGGGATGAATTGTTATGTCATCTAAGCCATCTTTGTGTTCCTGAAAGCGATCTTTCAAATTTGATTTGGGAGGCTCACTACAGTCGAATGGAAGGACATTTTGGCGTGGAGAAAATTGTGGTTGTTCTTCAGAAACATTTTTATTGGCCAAAAATTTGATAGGACATCAACAAGTATATCATATCTTGCATTGTTTGTGCCATTGCCAATCCATCCATCAAGAAGAAAGGCTTATACACCCCTCTTCCTACTCTTGAGAGTCCTTTGGAATCCATATCGATGGATTACATGTATGACCTTCCATCCACCAAGTAAGGAAATGATTGTGTATTCGTGGTAGTTGATCGGTTTTCGAAGATGGTCATTATCACAGCCTGCAAGAAGAGCATCACAGTAGCAGATATTGCCAATATCTTATTCGAATGAGTGTGGGTCCATTTTGGGATACCACATACCATCATATTCGATCGGGATAGTAGGTTCCTCAACACATTTTGGTCGAGTCTCTGGTCATTGTTCAACACCAAGTTCACTAAATCCACTTCCTTCCACCCTCAAACCAATGGCCAAACATAGGTTATCAATCGGATGATTGTGTACATCCTCTGCATGTATAACTCTAAGCATCCACATACATGGGATGAGAGTCTTCCCTATGTTCATCACAGCTACAACAAGGATCTTCATAGCTTCACCAGCCATAGCCCCTTTCAAGTGGGGCTGGGATTCCAACCCTTAGGTCCCATTGATGTTTCACTACCTATTGCAACAACACAAACATATTCTTCCCATGTGCAGTCTGAGGCTGACAAAGCCACCATATTCATTGAGCATATTCAACACATCTACCAATAGGTCCATGAGATTTTGCATAAATCCAATGCTAAGTACAAGCAGCGCCATGATCAACATCAGGTACCGCACAAATTTTAGGTGGGAGACAAGGTCTGGTTAGATTTTCAAAAAGAATGCCTTACATGGCCCCATCGGAAGCTATGTCCACTTCTCTATGGGCCTTACACTATCACCAAGGCTGTGGGTGACAATGCTTTTGAGATCAACACTCCCCCCTTCCTTGGTTTTCACCTAGTGTTCAATGTGGACCTCCTCTGGCCATATTTTCCACCATTATTGGACACCTCGAAGATCGCAGAACAATTGACACCAACAGAGCTAAACCCTAACTGCATGGAACATGCATCCACTAATAAGATAGTGAACACAGGGTCAAGAGCACTCGCCAGCAGAGGATCTAGCTTTATTGGGTTATCAAGTTAGGGCAGCTCCTGCACCAAGGCAAGTGGCTCACCCAGAGCCAAATTCAACAGACAATTCCTCACCTAATGGAAACACTCAACGCAATGGATACCATTTCTTCCTAAGGGGGGAGGACTGATCCAAGTGGATATTGGTGGCCACCCACCTATTCCAACTGGATCCTTTTAATAGTTTTAGTTCAACATGTTCTTCTGTAATTCTTTTTAATAGTGGGTTCTACACTTTTGGGTCTATCTGAAGCCCTACACAGCTTCCAGTTGGATATTGGTGGTCGCCCACCTAATCCAACTAGATTATTTTGGAAGTTTTCATGTCAGCACATCTTTCTGTACTTTCAGGGTCGTTTTGGGGCTCTAAACAATGTTTTTTTGGCTTGCCACGGTCAAATTGTAGACCAAGTCATAGTTTCGCGACGTAATGTGTATTTCTCGAAAATACCTTTCCAACGGGCTATCATGCACCTAAAACGAAGGTCGTATAAAAAATTTACGACCTCGGGAAGTTGAAGTACCAACTTGCCCATCGGGCCCACATAATTTTTGGTGTTTCATTTCCTAGGGTTAGGTTTTTGGATTTCTAGGGTTTTGGCATCCATGAGTAATATTAAAAAGGCCTCTGAGCCTCATTGTAATCATTCTACTTAGACGGATGCGCCTAGCAGCCACATCTCTTCTCAGAGATAGCTACCACCATTCGAGAAAGTTGTTTCATTTCTACAGTTTTATAGTTTAAGCCTATTTTATTTATTCAATAGAAGTTATTGTTCACTAGATATTTGTTGTTTTTCTCTGTATCTTTGTGTTATTGTATTCAGTTTTTTATTCATTTCATTCCTCTCATAAATCCAGATCATATCTAAAATTCACACTATTTTTTTCTCCAACCCTAGAAATCAACAAATAGGCATAACAAAACCATAAACCATTTATGATTTTTCAATTCTACATGATGAAAACCACCAACAATTAATTGGCCAAGTGTTGTTTCATAACATGCATTGCCTACTAGTGATATGGATTTATTCATTTCCACTACTCAATAGTGTATTCTTTGTTGTAGCTCTCCATTTATTTTGTGCTCCACTACAGAAGTGCAAGGTGTATGACACATCTGTCCCAACATTATCCCACTTGTTATATACCTTGTAAGAGTATAACTGAGAATGCATCAAATTATGAGCTCATAGACTCACAACACCACTTAAATTTACCTATGCTCATTGGTTTTGTCATTGCATCTACAACATTCTACAAAGTCTCAACTTTTGGTAGTATCACATTTCTATCCTCTACCATGTCCCTAATAAAATGGTATTGGATATATATATGCTTTGTCTTCACATGAAAGGTTAGATTCTTAGCTAAAAAAATGGCATTTTTACTATCACATTGAACTATAATAGTTCTCTATATTATTCGTACTTCTAAACCAAATGGCCTCCAAGTTAGAAAAATGAATAGAAACCATATATTATTCCCATGCAATGGACAAAGTGACCACATCTTGTCTCTTTCTCATCCAACTTGCTGCTCCACCAAACAATTGAAATGCATATCTTCTTGTAGATCTCATTCTATCTACATCCCCTACCCAATCAAAATCCACATAGCCTTGCATATCCACTAAATGTGGGTCCCCTGAAGAATCACTATGATAGAAAATAGAATATTCAAAAGCACCTCGCAAATACCTAAATACCCTCTTCGCTATAGCCCAATGTTCACATCGACGATTAAGCATGGATTGACTCAAGATTCCCACTACATGGGAAATGTTTAGCATAGTACAGAATATAGCATACATCAAAATACCAATTGCACTATCTTAAGGAACAAAATCTATATCCTCCATCTCTATGGTTGTTGTAGCACATTGCTCAATTGAAATATTAGTTGTCTCAAAAATCGAAACACTCAATCATCTACATTTTTCCATGTGAAAGCATTGTATTACAGATTTTCCATACTTACTTTGGCTCAACCAAATATTGAACTATTTTATCTATCTCTCTTAATATCCATTCATAAGATATATTTTACAACCCCCAAGTCCTTCATATAATATTTTGTCGAAATAAGAGACTTCAAATTACCAATCACATCTTTATTGTTACCAAAGAAGAACATGGCATCTGCATATAGAGTGATAACAAGAAAATGACCACCATCAAATTTGTAATACACAATGATAGGATCTCACAAATTATCACAATCCCAACTCAAAAGAATCAAACTTTTGGTACCACATTTTGGGAGACTATTTGAGACCATATAAATACTTTTTTAATTTGCAAAACCAAAGACTCTTTACATTTTTCAACATAGTGCTCTAGCTATGTCATATACATCTCCTTCTTCAAGTCACCAAGTAGGAATGTTTTTTTCACATCCATCTACTCGATCTCTACATCAAGATTTGTTGCTATATATAATGGAATCCTAATAGAATATGTTAACTTAGCAACTGGGGAAAATATCTCACAAAATTTTATCCCCTCAACCTAGGAATATCCTTTCGCAACCAACCTTGCCTTGAGATTCTCAACATTTCCATCTAAACCTATCTTCTTTTTGAACACCTATTTACTTCCAATGATTTTCCGCTCATTAGGAAATTGTACCAAGTCCCATGTATCATTATTTCTAAATGAAACCATTTCCTCATCCATGGTCAATATCCAAGACACCTTAGCTTCCATATCCATTTCCTCTTTCACAATTCTAGAAAATCAAGAAAATATGCATATCAGATGGAGTATAATTATACCTATCTAATTTCCTTGCTTGCCCAGTAGACCTCCTTAAAGTTTGAGATGGAGTTTCTTCCAAACTCTTTGAACCCTCCTCCTGAGGTCCATCATGAACTTATTTTTCATTTTTAGGTTTAAATTTCTTGATCTTGGATGGTAGTTGAACCACTGAATTCCTCTCATCCTCTTCTAGTCGCACCACTAAGGAGGGACTACCACCCCAAATTTAAATTTAAGAGAAAGGGAAGATCTTAATTATAAATTAAATCACATGTAAGGCATTTAATACCCAACATTAATTAAAGATAATATGTAAAACCAACTTTTGTGATTCTATAAATAAGATGGAATGCTCCTCGAGATGTATATGACTTGGAAGGAGGCTCCTTCACATATAGTTAATTTCTAAAATGTTCCATGGTCATGTCGATCTGTTTGTAAAACGATATGACTTCTCCTACCTAATGAAAATTTTGATGAAGTCTATCTTGTTAGAGACCTATAATCATAGGTAACTCGATTCTTCAGTTGTTATTTAGCGTTGCCCCGTGATGAAGACATTTGGCTTGCTGGTCTCTCGGTTATTTCCATTTCCCCTCCATCCATTCCGCTCGATCCTCCATCACCCTGTTGTATTTTTCATCCACCGATGTGCCCCTCTCTCCCTTGCCCATTTGTCCCGTTGACCACAGCTCGCCCGCCACTCGTCCCTGCATGAATAAATGAACTTAGGATAATAATTAAATAATATTAAAGGGTTAGTGACATTTTTTAATGCTTGTTAGCCTAATAAAGTTGTTTTGAGAGGATAATTTAAAATAAAATTAGTATAGTTAGTTAATTAAAATATGTTAGATTAATTATTAATTAAGTTAGTTGTTACATTAGTGATTAGGTTAGTGTTATTAATTAACATTAATAAAAACTAATAAACAAAACATAATATAAAACAAAACAAAAACATATAAAATAAAACAATTAAAATACAATACATATAAAACACAAAAAACAAATCAAAAAATGTTAAAACAAATCAAAATAAAACGTGAACACGTATATAATAAAACATGTATAATTAAAATAAAAAATATTAAAAAAAAAAATTAAAACTTAAACTTATCCTAAGTTTCCCCACCCACTTCCCACGCATTTTGGAACCCCCCCTGTTTTAGGATAAATCCGTAAGTGCGGACACAAACCGATCTCCCCAGATCCACCTGGATCTGGAACAAACAGTGACAGAATACTACTCTTTCCCTAGTTCTAAAGTATTGAATGGACAAGAGAAGAAGGATGATGTA
>ML789099.1:300713-321652 GCA_009831015.1 Picea engelmannii | reverse complement strand
TGAGTGAATTGTTTTCTTCTCTTAGTTCATATAAAGCACTAATCAATTCTTCTTCATAATTGTCTTCCTTTTCAATTATTTTTCCTGTCTCATTTCCTTCATGGAATTCTATTTCAAGATGTCCATGTTTTTCACAATTAACACAAAACAACATACCTCGGGTGATTATGTACTCTTCATCTTCTGAATCTTCTTGACATGGTGAACATAATTCTTCTTGATTTGTTTCTGCATCTTCTTTGACATTTTCTGAATCTGTGATGGGTGAATAATATATGTCATGTAACTTATCCCAAAGTTATTTTGTTGATGAAAATTTACCAACCTTTTCTTTTACCAGATTAGGTAATCCTTCCCAGATGAAATCCATTGCTATTTTGTTATATTTCTTCAATTCCTTCTTGGCTACAGTCTTTGCCCTTTTTGAACTATCATATCCTGTAACAAATGATAGCCAAATATAATGCCCCTGTGTCTGTAAAAATACTTATGTCCTTATGCTCCACATCTCATACTTAAAACCATTATGACCATTAAACATTGGTACTCCATTCTCAGAATAATCCATGATCTCCTTCCAGTGGTTAAATTGTTTCCTTAAGGAACCGGCTCTGATACCAATTGTTGGATTACTAAGAGAGGGGGAGAATCAATAATAGAGCAATTTAATCATTTTTAACCATATAATCCAAGTGTTATATCAATGAATAATTATCATCCAATAAATGCAGAGTAAATAAACAATGAACAAATGAACAATCATACACATACATAGTACACCAGTGTTTTACGTGGAAACCCAAATCAGAAGAAAACCACTGAATGCTTTTTCTTATATGTATTGAAGAATTACATTCATTGGAAGCACCAACTTCCTTTGTTTTCCAGTTGCAACTGGAAGGAGGCTCCAACCCTCTGGTTTCTCAGGCTATAACCTGAAGGAAGACCCAACTCCCCAATTCTATGGCTACAACCAGAAGGAGGCTACAATCCCCTGTGTTCTTCGGCTACAACCGGAAGGTGGCTACAACCACTTGTCCTTGCCCCATCCAACCTCCCTGAAGTAGAAGTAAAATGATGGAACCATTGTCACACTATCATTGTGAGATATATCATTGTAGAATTGTACCAATAAATATGAACCATGCATCAACCTGTACCTCAACCTATAATAAACCTGTACCATAAACAAGTGCATCAACCATGCTCCAACATGTACCAAACAAACTGTAATCAACCTGTACCATAAACAAGTGCATACAACAATGTACCAAGTATGTACCAATAATTTGTGTCAACTACTCATCAGTTATGACTCATAAATATGTACCAACATCATCAACTATACACCTCATGTATGAGCCAACTCATCAACTACTTGTCTCAACCATGTACTCAACATGTACCTCAACCAAAATCTCTCATCAATTTCATCATACAAATCTGATTTGTAGATCTGTAATATACCTGGTGTATATGATCACATTCTTGCAAACCTTCCTTAACTTTAACAACAAGAGACTAGTATTTTCATCAAACTTTTCTTTAGTCTCACATGCCTAGTTTTGGATTAGTCAACAACCCTAAATTGAAGTAATCATAACTTTGTACCTGTAAAGATAAAGATATGAAACTGATACACAATGTTCTTCAGTGTGTTTTATGCAATTCATCCAAGTTTCACTACTTGGAACCTCTTAGAAAAGGAGTTATAGAAAAAATGGCACACCTTGCTGAATTTTGGCTTATTCTAGAGAGAGACCTTGTGGAGCGTGCCCCACATGAAATTTTGTTGAAATGATATGAAATGGTTACACAGCATAACACATACTATACCCTAACCAACACATTTGGTTTCACTTATTTTGGATATGTTATGAAGAAGTTATGACGTTTTTACCTGAAACACCTGTTTTTGACTAGTTTTAGGACTAGCCACAAACCCTATTTTCCACGGAGTGTAGCTTCAAAAATACAACGACCCACCGACTGAATTTTTTACCATGTATACTTGGGTATGTTTTCTCAATGGAATAAAAATTTCATGGTCTGAATAATTATAGAAAAAAATTTATAGCGAAAATGGTGAGATGACCTATAAATAACATACCTTAGAAAGCACCATCAAAAGAATTTATCCTTCCTTGCATTTAGGCCTTGTTTTCTTCACCTTCCCTCAGAAATTAGGCTTATATATCCTTGGTTACCTTAGACACCTATAGATATTCAATATTCTCAAGTGTAATTAAAATTAGAGAGCATTGTCTCTTATTTATACTCTCCAAGTAGCTTCCTTAAAAACATCTTCTAGGTCACTTGGCCCACTTTCCTTATTTTAGGGTTAACCCACTTCTGATTTCTCCATTAAATTTATTATTGAAATAATTTATTTTGTATTCACTTTGAATTATAATACACTCATCACTTCACTTTATTATTTACCTTTTAAAATCTCTTAAACCACTTTGACTACTTTGACATTTTGGGGCTTCTAGATGACATATGAGGGTCCTCCAACTTCATAAGGCCATAAATCTCAAACTGTGGAGAGTTATGTGACATTCCACATACCACCATAAATGGAATGACATCTAATATCCATCTATAATAGTATTACCTTCAAATATAGCAAAAACCATACCGTTATCCATCAAACAAACTTGGTTCCATTACCCAAACCTAGGTTCTCCAATTTCACATGGTCATAACTCTCTATCCGTGAGGCGTTATGTGACATTCTACATACCACCGAAAATGGAATGACAAGAAATATCCATATAGGATAGTTTCCCTGACAAATTCATTGTCCTTCATCTCATTATTCCACAATTAAGCATGGGTTCTCTTGCTCCGCAAAGCGTCTTCCCGTGAGGGCTTTCACCATAAGGGGACCACTTTGGAGTTCATCCATATTTACTTCTTATAAACGATTACAAAACAATAATGAGTCATATTTACATCAAACAATATTGGGTCCATTACCCAAACCTTTGTGCTACGGGGATTTCTTCAAGGGTTGACATCAATGACAACCAACCTTAATCAACAACATCATCATGTATCAATGACAACTCATTGATCCATCTTCATCTATGCATCATATCAATGATCCATATTTATCAATTGGTTTCCACTTTGACATCTATCATTATCACCAAGGACAATACATATGCATTGTTCATCAATCATCAATCAATCAATTACTTGAAAACAATCAAACCATTTGCATCAATGGCACATGATCCAACAATCTCCCAAATAATCAAACCATTGGCATCAATGACAACATGATCCAACAATTGGAAAGGTATTGAAGAGTGTAAGACACTTGTCAACCCATAATTTTCATTTGGGCAAAAAATTGTCTCATAAATTAATAAATATATTTCTATAGGAGTAAAAAAGAGTGGAATTGCAACATGTAGTTGTTGTAACCTTTCACTCAGAATTCAGATTGAGGCATGAGTACACTTGTTGGGAATTTTTTTATGGGAGGAATGCATAAAGAAAATCAAAATTTGAATTGGTGAAATGTGTCCTTCATAAATCGATGAAGAAATAACCTATATTTTATATGATGAAATATTTTATGCTATGCATATTCTAACAGTAATTATTAGATGCACATTTCTTGTAGAATTGGAGGTACAAAAAGAAAATTTAGTTCTTATATGAGGACTGGAGTTGTGGAATATGGTCAAATATCTTACAGCCATGAGGAATAGATCAGAGGTCTGCATGTTAGCATGGGGAATGCTGAGACAAAGTCAAATGGAAGAAGAGATAGGAAAGAGCCTATCACTATGAGAAGCCTGCATAGGGAAGTGTAGAGCTACAGAGATGAGAATGAAAGGATTATGAAGGCTCAGGAAGAGATACTTCATAGCTCTAACATGTTGCATAAGCAAGTTAACAAGGATTCTTGCACCAAGAAAGCAACTAGTTCTAGACAAGTATCAACATCTAGATCCCAAAGAAAAAGGGATGATCATGGAAATGATAGGCACTCAAAAAGCATGAGAAGGCACCTTCATTCTCCAAGGTAGTCCACTATAAGAACTCATGCAAATTCAGGACCAAGAAGCAACCCAAGTGTGTATCATGTTCGGAGGAAAAGAAGAAGGCCTGAGGTAGGCATATTGCAAGGTGAAATTGAGAAAATCAAGCCACCTACTTTCAATGGTGAGCACAAGAAAGGAGAAGAGGCAGAGGCCTCACTGTTGTAAATGAAGAAATATTTCCATCTGCATGATTACCCATCCTGGGTAGAAACTGACATTTCCATCTACCACTTGCAAGGAAAGGCAACCATATGGTGGGATCAACTTAAGAAAGCCAAGAACCTTGATGAGAAGATGATATCATGTAGGCATTTCAAGGGATATTTCCAAGAGAAATATTTTTCCAAGCATTATTATGAGAGAAATATGAAAGAGTTATTTGAACTCAAGTTGGGAACCATGACAATGGAGTAATATGAGAAGTGGTTCTTTGAATTGTTGAAGTATGTTGACTTCATCAAGGATGAGAAGGTTAAAATACAAATGTTTCTAAGTGGGTTACCATCCTTCTATAGTGACAAGATACAATATGATAATCCCAAGACTTTGGAGGAAACCATAAGGAGAGAAAGACACATTTATGAGAAAAGTAAATGAAGGCCAATTTTCCAAAAATCTTGGAATGACAAGATGAAAGGGAAAAAGGATCAAAGGCATAAAGGTTTTAAGACACCCTTTTTCAGAAATAACTCCCAAGAAAATCAGTAAGGTCAAGTGGCCCAAAATGAGCAAAATAATTCAGATTCATTTGGGAAAAGGCTAATGAAACAACATGTTCAATTTGGGGATGTGAGGGAAATCACTTATATAGGGACTTCCCTCACAAAGGATAAATAATGAGGTTTTTTCACAACATTCAGGAGGTTGAAACAATGAAATACACGGGAGGAAGCATGCCAAGGATTTATGCATCCTTGGACAACAAACAAGTTGAATATCAATCCCCCATGATTGAAGTGGAAGGTAAGACTGACAACCAACCCATGGCAATTTTGATTTATTTTGGAGCTAGCCATAGTTACATAAATGCTAACATTGTTGAAATATTTCAGTTGCAAAGAAGTAAGCATAAGAAATCTTGGTTAGTTTAGTTAGCCATAGGGGGCTAAGAGAAAGGTCAATGAGTTAGTTAAATATTTTCAAATAGACATGAATGGACTCAACACAATGGTAAATATAAACATCATACCATTACGTTCATATGACTCTCTAATTGGCATGGATTGGTTTGAAAAACACCATGTTTTCCTAGATTGTTACCACAAGACAATCACATGTCTTTATGAGGAAGGGTAACAAGGCAAGATTCAAGGCATTCCAAGAGTTGTAGATGTTAGAGATATTTCAGCTATGTATTTGAAGAAGAGCTTCAAGAAGGGATGTCATATGTTTGCAGCCCATATGGAAGAGGCAACCAAAAACAAAGTGGCAAGAATTGAAGACCATCCAGTCTTGAGGGATTTTGAAGATGATTTTAGAGAAATTATAGGATTGCCACCAAAGATAGACATTGATTTATCTATTGATTTGGTGCTAGGAGCTGCCTCAGTGTCTAAGACACCTTACAGAATGGGCACACTAGAAATAAAAGAGTTAGAGATGCAGCTTGAAGAAATTTTGAAGAAGGGGTATATACTCCGAAGTGTGTCACCTTGGGGAGCCCCGGTTCTTTTTGTGAAGAAGAAGGGTGGAAACTTAAGGCTGTGTATTGATTTCAAGCAACTTAATAAGGTTACCATAAATAATAAATATCCTTTACCAAGAATTGATGATTTATTTGATCGGTCGAAAGGTGAAAGAATATTTTCGAAGATTGACTTGAGATCAGGCTATCATAAATTAAGGATAAAGGAATAAGACATCAACAATACAACATCTAGAACAAGATATGGGCATTATGAATTCATGGTAGTGCCATTGGGACTATCAAATTCCCCAACAATATTTTTGTGTTTGATGAATGGAGTCTTCAGGGAGTACCTGGACAAGTTTGTAATTGTGTTCCTAGACGATATACTCGTCTACTCTAAATCCAAAGAGGAACATGAGAAACATCTAAGAATGGTGTTGCAAGTTTTAAGAGAGCATAAATTGAATGCTAAGCTAAGTAAGTTATTCTTTTATAAAAATAAGATTCACTACTTGGGGCATATAATATCAACAAAAGGGATAGAAGTTGATCCTGAGAAGATACAAGCCATTAGAGGATGGCCAGTGCCAAAGAATGTGATATAGGTCAGATAATTCATGGGTCTTGTCGGTTATTACCGAAGATTCATAAAAATATTCTCAAAGATTGCAAGTCCACTCACTTCTTTGAAAAAGAAGGGAGTGAAATTTGAATGGAATTCCAAGTGTGAAGAGAGTTTTCAACAGTTGAAGGGAATATTGACAAGTGCACCAATATTGAAGATTGTAGATCCAAATGCAGATTTTGTTGTGTTCACTAATGCATGCAAGGAAGGGCTCGGTGGATTTCTCAGTCAAAGGGACCATGTGGTATGCTATGAGTCTAGAAAATTAAAAGAGCATGAGAGGAATTATGCTACACATGACTTGGAGTTAGCAACAATTGTACATGCATTGAAAATATGGAGGCATTACCTCGTGGGTAAGAAATTCAAGCTAAGGACATACCACTGTGGTTTGAAGCATTTGTTTGGACAACCAACACTAAATGCTAGGAAAACTAGATGGTTGGAATTTATGAGTGAATATGACTTCGAAATTAAGCATATAATGGGAAAGGAAAATAAAGTGGTTGATGCACTCAACATGAGAGCTCATGAAGTGCATATTGCAGCCATCAACATGTACAAGAAATATTTGAAAGACAAAATTATTGCAGCAACAAGTTCATATCAACACTATGTGAAAATAAAAGAAACATTATATCAAGGTAATTTTCAGCAGAAATTTAATTATTATGAGCTAAAAAAAGACATAATTCTCATGTACAAAGGTAAGGTGTATGTGTCGAATTCTAGTGACATGAAAAACACAGTTTTGAAGGAAATGTACAATGTTCTATATGTCAGGTACCCAGGATATCAAAATACAATTGCAACGTTAAGAAGCCAATACTTTTGGCCAAGAATGAAGAAATAAGTGGCTAATTACATAGCCAGATGTCTAGAATGCCAAAAAGTGAAGACTGAACATAGGCATCCAACAGGTTTGCTACAACCATTTCCCATTCCAGAATGGAAGTGGGAAGTAGTTATAGTTGATTTTATTACTATGCTTCCCAGAATGGTGAAGCAACATGATTCCATCATGGTGGTGATGGATAAATTGACTAAAGTGACACATTTTATTCCAGTAAAGACTACACATAAGGCAACAAATATTGCGGAAATATACATGAAATAAGTGGCTAGGTTACATGGGGTACTTAAAGAAATAGTTTCAGACAAAGATCTAAAGTTTACTTCCAATTTTTGGAAGGGTTTGTTCAAGAGCTTTGGGACAAATTTAAATCTTAGTATAACATATCATCCAGAGTCAGATGGGAAAACAGAAAGGACTAAAAGGATAATTGAGGACATGCTTAGAATATATGTGATGGATCAACCATCAAAGTGAGAAGATTATATTCATTTAGTTGAATTTGCCTACAATAATGGGTATCATGCCTCATTGAAAATGTGTCTATTTGAAGCATTGTATGGTAGAAAATGTAACACTCCAGTGAGTTAGGATAATCTAGCAGACAAAGCAATTGTTGGGCCAGAATTGTTAAGGGAAATGGAAGAGCATATGAAAAAGATAAAGCAGAATTTAAAGGTTGCCCAAGATAGGCAGAAAAGTTATGCAGACAGGAAAAAAGTTTTTAGATATTTTAAAGTGGGAGAACATGTGTTCTTAAAAACAAAGGCAAAGATAAGTTCTATAAGATTAGGAAGTTTCTCGAAGTTGGTAGCAATATATTGTGGGCCTTTTGAAATATTAGAAAAGATAGGGCTAGTTGCATACATGTTATCTTTTCCTGCATCCACGAGAGTGCAGAATGGATTTCATGTGTCATTGTTAAATAAATATGTGTATTATCCTAACCACATAATTGATTTGAATGTGATCTAGGTGGAGTACGAAGGGGATTTCTAGGTGGAACTAGTACGCATCCTGGACCAGAAATTCAAAGTGCTCATGAACAAAGCCATAAGTTTGGTAAAGGTTCAATGGACCTGTTACAACCCTGAAGATGCTACATGGGAGCATGAAGAAAACATGTGGCTAGAATACCCACAAATTTTTTACAGTTTTGAAGAAGACATAATGCAAGATTCCATTTTGAGCATCTAGAGTTTCGGAACCAAACCTCAGAGTCCTAGCCAATTGCATTGAGGAAATTGATAAAAGAATGGCTCATTGCTTGGGTTGGCCTTGATAAATGAATGGTACATCCCTTAGGTTTTCACTGATAAATGAATGATGCATTCCTTGGGTTGGTGAGTTGAGAAAAACATGAGATTATGGTCACAGTTGTTGTTGGAGTTGTTAAATTGCATAATTTTTATTTCTAAGTATTGTGATGTAAATTTTCATATATTTATATCGGCATAGAGTGAAACGAGGATGGCACACAATTGTAGGGGAGGGAGAATGTAACATCCCCACTATAATCCCCAGTTTAATTAATGTTTATGTATATATAATATGTGGCTACGACTAAGCGATGTAATATGCGAATTGTATTTCCTTGTTTTATTAATAAAATGGGATGCCAATTGCTAAGGGGACATGGAAAATATATGGGGGATGAATTAATCCACAATAGGGGGGGTGGGGGGGCGAATGTCTAGGATAATGGATAAGAGTGGTCCAAGGGGGAAATACCCATGTATATTAATTTAACTCATTTTCCTAAATTTGCTAATTGTATATGAACCTTCCCATTTCTGATTGAGTGTTCCCAAAGCCAATCATTGAATACATGTAAGAGGGTGGGTGTGAGTGGTTACATCCAAAATTTATTAGGAACATGGGGGTTGAGTACAATTAGCTTGGGGAAGAGTGTGATTCAAGAAAGGCAAGACAAAGAGAGGAAATTTGTATGGGTTGATGCAACAAGTTTAGGAAGTCAAGTTTGTGCATGGGAAGTAAGTAGAGAGCAAGAAACATAACTTGAAGTTGATGCAACCATGGATGGAAAATTATAGAGAATGCTGGAGTGTAATTGGAGAAAATTGGAATTGGAAAACTGAAGAGCCAGGTTCTATAGCTTGAAGAGCGAACTCTTGTGTGAGTTTCACTGAAACAACTAGTGTTTGTTGTTGGTTTGTTGATAGTTTTCCTAGCAGCAATTTCCATGGAGTTCCCAACTGAGAGATTCCTAGTTTCCTATGCTAGAGAGACACTGGTAAAAGAATGGGATGCCCAAGGGACTGATATCAGTGAAGGGGTACATTCCTTGGGTTGGATAAGTAAAGAGGAAGAGAGCTGGTGGAAAATTGGGATAGATGTAGGAGAATATCGGTTGGGTTGATATTTTTATGAGTTGTGAGTGGATTGTGAGAGACCACCCTCTTTTGTGGATTGCTAGCCTCATCTTGAGGGTGACTGGCTATTGAGATTTGGAGTAGTCAGTCTATGGTTGGGTGGAACGTTCGTCCCAAGTAGTTGGTTGCAAAACTGTTGTGAAAAGATAAGTGTACTCGTATCTTATTGTTGTGTTAAAATATGTGTTTAATTTTTGTGCATGAACTCTATATATTTGGAAGTGATTTATATGTTGTTGTAATGAGTTGTTTAGCTACATTTCATATTAATTATTGGCATGTTGTAGATGTATATATTTATGGTTATATATAGTAGCTAAATTTGTTTTAATTCATGGTTGTAAGCTACAGGAAATTAACTAACTATAAATGAATTAATTTAGTTTATCAAATTTTTCGTTTTTAAAAAGTATTATGCACCGTAATGTCACTCAGATGGGATGGGGAACATTACAACAAATTCCACTGCCTCGACTCTACAAAAAATCCTTAATTAGTACTGAAAACTAATCCAGAAATCTAATAAGAATCCACAGACTATTAGAGATAGGTGATCAACCTTGTGAAGTATATCAAAAAATCAATACTTCTTGGCTCTCCTTATTGCCACCTTTAGTAGGATCCTACTATCAACAAGAAGTCCTTAGAAATTATGTATCGAGATGAATGTAATAGTAAAGCAATCTCACTTAAGAAGCAAGAGAAAACCTTATCATAATTTTTCTCTCTATCAATCCCCTTTGCATGTCCCTTGAAATATGTTTTTATTATTTTCAAAGTAGTTTTATAAGTTCAACTACTTTTTGTTAAGTCATTAACTAATTTTAGTTAATAGGGACAACTTATAAAATAATAATAATAATTAATGATAAGGATAAAATAAATATTAATTAATGGGTGGGGATCCCCTAAATGATATTTTGTTTAATCTTTGACATATCCCCCTCGTTCCTCCTTGAAAATATACAAATGTATGACGTTAAGCACCCATTAAACCATCAACACAACATATGTACAAATCATCTCATGAATCATTTGTAAACATCCTTGTGAATCCCGAATAATAAATGAATTTATTAAAATAAATACATCAAATTGTTGCCTCAGTCAAAAGATGCCATAATATGCCCAAAATAAATATATCATCAGCTGCTCTTAAAATAAATATGCTCAAAATGTTGAGTAATTAACTTGTTCCAAAAATAATACTGATGTGAAAACAAAAAAAAATGTTGAATAATCAATTTGTCCAAAACATATCGTTTTCCCAAAAATAGTATGAATTGTCCTCGTTAGTAAAAACATCATAATAACAACATAAAATCATAAGTCATACTTTTTAAGTGAGCAAATTTCCTATGTTTATTTTTCTTTGGTCTTTTGACTTCCAAACCTTCATCAATCGGTGCCTTAAATTTTGTTGTTGATGCTTATATATGCATATCCTCAAAGGAGATATGTTTACTTTCATTTTTTGGATGTTTTGGATGGGAGGTGACCAAATGTGAGGTCACCAACTGATCTGAATTGACATACTGGGCAATTTGTTTTTCTTTTCTAAGATTGGGTTCAAGAATATGAGATTTAAGCTTCTTTAATGGTTGAGTGGAATGAGAATGAGAATCTTCAAATGTAATATGTAGGGAAGACCGCTTTGGAGGAGGTGGAGGTAATGGCAAGGAAGTTGTGGTCCATCCTTGAGTTTGATGCAGAGGAGGGTTGAAAATCTCATTCCAACCATCATTATCTAGAATCTCAAGAGGTAATGAAACATGTGGTTGCACAAGAATTCTAGAATTATTTGGATGAGGTTGAAGGGGTGGTCTTGCAGGTGGAGGATAGGGTTGGAAAGCCCCTTGTTCTGCTAAGTTCAAGAAACCAGTTTGTAGGAGTTTATTAAACTCCTTAGAGTCAGCACATAAATGTATTGAGAAGCCGAGAATTTTGTTTCCCCAAAATTCATTTGGTCTTGTCCCTCTACCCATGTTTTCTCTGCCACCACTTCCTTTACTGAAGAAACTCATTTATAAATACAAGGTAAAGTCAAAGCATGCAAACAATAGCTTAATAAACATAAAATACTATTTTCATAACATAACTTATAATAGCTTTGTTTGAAAACAAACAAACATGTAAGCAACCATGGACATACAAGGAAAGTTAACCAAAACATCAGTTTTGCCTTTCAATTTGTGAAACAATTATTATCTATGAACATGGGAAAACAAATGTATTTAGAGAATATGGTAGGGATTTTAATGTATGGAAAATTCAATAATGTTAAGGGAAAGAAAATGGCACATGTTCAAAATAATTTAAAATATATGTGAAGCCTGGTTATCCTCCAACAATTTCTTTATTTATGCCTCATTGAGTGCTCATCATTGTTACTCTTCCATCATCAAGTATGAATCAGGGGGAGAAAAATGAATTTAAATGAAGGTGGAACTTGGGGGATAGGAATAATTCATGAAAAATGAGAATATGAAGGGGTTTGTCCCTGAGAAAAGCTAAACTTGTCAAGTATATCATTCCATAACATAATTTTGGTCAACATATCATCCACAAAAGACTCTTTCCCTTTGAATATTAATATCAAATTGAAAGATAAAGTTTTCAATTTTTATGTCATAGGGGGAAACATAGATGATGTTTTGAAATTATAGACGGAGATGGGAATGAGGGAATAACTAATGAAAAGTGGAAGTATGAGGAATCTGATCCTATAATATAAAACCTAACATATAGTTTTCAAAACCTATTGCATTTTATTATGATATCCAAAACCATCTACAAGTATAATCAACATTTAAAAACATATTCCATTCGTTTGGATTTTTCTTTCAACAACAACATCCGAGTTTTTTCAAACAACAAAATGTAATCAACCAAGTTAAGTTTGACTTCAATAGAAAATGTAGGTTCCTTTAAAACTTTTCATGTGAACAACTAGCAAATAAATACAACCTATACCACCATTTAAATCATTCATTTTCACAGTGAGAGTCAAAACTTGATTTGGGCAATTTTTATCTCAAGAGAACAAACCATTCACATACCATTTTAAGCCCAAAATATTATTGTAATCCTGTAGCTTATTCTTCGAAGCATTTGATTTCAAACTAAACCAATTCCAAACAATTTCTGTGTGTAAACAAAACATACAGATGTGGCCCCAAAAACACATTCAATGTTCCAAATGATTTTATGTATCACACATTACTTTCAAGGCAACCATATTCATCTGTCAAATAGAACCAATCAAACATACTTCACTCATTTTCTTTCATCTCCAATCATGACCAATAATTGAATTGGAAAATACCCTTTTTATACCTATTGTGAAAGGTGAATATTGAAGAGTGCTAGGGTTAATAGTTCAAAGAAACACAAGAACCATTTTATAATTTTAAACAAATTCTTCATTACACAAAAGTGTAAAAATTAGGATTAAGTACCGAGGATAACCCAATCAATGTCAATGCATGGGTTCAAAACAAGGTTGAGAATGTATTCCATTCTTTATTCAAAATAACCTTGGATAGAGACCAAAAATTCTCGGAGAGAGGAGTACAAAAATGAAACCCAAACAGAAGTTCGAAATAACAATTAAACCCTAACCCCAGGCAAAGAGTATAACAAGCCAACACATGGTTTCTTTCAAATGTATATCAATGCATCAAGGTGGCAAGATGGTTTATTACTAAGCAACATAAATTCAGCGTGAAAGGGTAAGGTTAATGAACAATATTCAGACAGTGTCAAATTAGCAGAAATTAAAGATCCAATATTCACACTAGAATATATCGAAGGAGAAAACCCTAGAAACTATTGTAAAAACCAGCTAGCTTCTACCATTTGTTTTGGATGAAAATTAAATAGTAAGACAAATAATGAGAGTGAAATGAAACTATTATCTTTTGAGGAACAAAAATGCTACATAATGAGTCCAACAAGCAAGCAACAAATTCATTCACAATCACATAGAGCTATATCCAAATTATCACTGCAAATTTCCAAATGTATTTGATGAAAATAAACTACTAAAACATACCTTCACCAACAACTTGTTTATTCCTTTCAAAAAATGAGTTTCGGTGCCAGGAAAGCCACAATTAGGGTCGAATAGAACAATCACTACAGAGCTCAATTCCAAGACAAACATAATGAAAATGTCAGAATTCTCAAGGTGGTAACCCCAACGAAAATTCTGTGTTTGTGCATTCAATGCATGAGACCTCATATCGATTCACATTAACTCATTTTCTAGGTCACACTTCCACCAATCAAGAAAGACAAATCACGATTCCATATTCCAAGAAAAATATAAAACAATTCACATGCTCCATATCCAAATCAGCAAGGGTTTAATAACTCTTGGAATGATGGAAAATATTTAATTTAAACCACATTCATTGCTAGTCAAATGATGTGACAAGGAATATACATCATAGTAAATGTCAAAGGCAAGCTCAAATAATAACACCATACCATGCTCCACGGAAGGGGTATCACCACTAGAATAGCGTGAAAGGGGCAAGTCGGAGCACACCTGACACAGTTTATCCATGTACATTGCCACCTTCCCAACCTCTCCAGCTACTTAGTGAGGGGAATTAACTCACGACATTTTTATTCACCGGGCCGAGTACCCGCACCAGCTCCTTTGGATATTTCTCTCGGGGTTGGGTTATCCCATCCATTTGCATCTTTTGGCTTCTACGCTTCTGAGCTTCGGACCTAATTCATAGTCTCCTCTCCTTTTCATCCCTCCTTCTTCCCTGCATTTTCTTACCCCCCGTCTCCTCTTCATTCTTTTGATCTTGAGGTAAAGAGGAAAATTGAAGCAAGGGCCAGAATGGTATAATACTTATGGGTGTGTTCACCGCCATAAACCTGACCTACAACCCTCCTCTACTCACTCTTCCACCTTAGACCTTCCTCCTTTGTCATCCCCCTGGGCTTGCAGGATCGAATGGTATGAAAACCAGGGTAATTCACTTGGTTTTTGACTCGAACTCAATGAGGAAGAGACTTTGAATCAACGGCCCCCTTCCCGCCCGGTCACCCCTCCGACCGCTCCACCTAGTCACTTTGCCTCCTCCCATGAATATTCTGCCTCTCCACCCTTACCTTCACCTTTTTGTGCACTCTACGATGAGCACCTGGGGATTAAGAGTGAAATTGCAAATATTTAGGAGCTCATATTTGAGGTTTGGCACAACTTGGAGGATTTGTTGTTCATATATGAGTTGCGGGAACGATGAGAGGAGCACCTTGAGGCAATGTTATCTACTCTCCTTCGCAAGACTCTAACTCCCAAGATAGTGGCCCCGACTTTGGATCCAGTGAGAATCGATGGAGGACAACTGCTCCAATCACCTCGGGCTCAATGTGGCGACTGGTTTCTCAGGTTTATAGTCAAGTTTTTTCCAATGGCGTTTTGGTTATCCTCTTTTGATTCATCCCTGCATGGCTTAGTTGTCTACAAGCATAGGTCTAGGCATAGAAATTTGGATATAGAATGTGATAGGCACTTAGTTTTTACACATGGTTATGGATTGACATATGGTTTCATTGGTTTCCCACCTGGGCGATGCAACCACCTCACTACTCGTTTAAATCGACAACTGTATATTTTTTGACTGTGCAAGGTCCTTTTAATACAAATCTCTTACTTACAAAAAACAAAAATATCACTATGCCATATGAAACCAATATGAAAGCATATAATATACCACATGTGTAGTTTTTAAAATGCATTTCCAACATTTAAACTTCATCATGCCACCTTTTCATATAACATATGAGAGTCTGATACTTAATATAGCATGCAAGGTTATGCTAAGTTGTTGAATATCACTTTACGTTGATCCATTATGATAGAACCCAAAAAGTACCACCATATTACTTACACATTGAACCTGTATATGCTATGAGATCATTGTAATATGACACCAAATGTTTGGAAATGTGTGAAATGAACAACAACTATTAACATATCCATTTTTTGTTTCTTATAACCAAGGCATAGAGTTATACCTTTTCAACCATCACTTCTAGAGAAAAATAAGTCAAGAAGACTGAAAATGTTCATAATTTAGAACAAATGAATGGCCAATTTCTTTTCTTTAACTAGGGGGTCCCACCTATAGTCAAGTATTTATAATAGTAGGTAATAATATATATATTTTTAAATAGTGCCTTGCAATCATTTGCAGAGTTGGTGGCTTAGTTGGCGATTTTATGAGTCAACATACTATATAAGGTGTTTGAAAGTTTCATTATTTCCACATAGAACACAATTGGGTCGGAAACCTCCAAGTACTTTAGCCATTGGCCAATGAGAAAGAATCCATGGATTAAAGAGAAAGTAAAGAACGTTTTCATGAGTTTTAGATACATCTTCCAAATGGACTTCAACTTCTATACCCATTTCTTTTCCTTTGAATTGATCCTCCATACTTTGATTAATTTGGAATCAACCCTAGGCATTGAATTGTATTTCTTCAAGTCCATCCTTTAATTCCATCTTCAATCCATATGTCAATCTTTTATCTCTAGAAGGATGAGATTCAACAAAAAAATTTCAAGGAGCAGGTGTTGAAACCTTTCTAATATTGTTCCTTCGATGATGCTGAAATTGAATAAATTTTTAAAACTATTCCAATTTTTTGAGTTTCTATATTAAGTTTCATAGATATCCCCATGGATTTGGATGCCTTTTTTAAACAATCTATAGACTGAGAACTATACAAACTGAACTATCATCTTTCCATCTAGAAAAGTAATCTACGACAACGAAACATTGTGATCTTTGAAAGAAAGTCTTGATGTTTGGAAATGTCTTCTCTAGGCAAATTTATGTTTGATAATCTGCCAAATTATCTTGGCTGGAAATATCCCCTTCACCTTAACAAGGGTATGGGTGATCATAAGGGTCTATGGATTCAAATTCCTCCAAGCCTTGATTCCATAAGGATCTCCATGGGTTATACAGTTTCTCAAGAGGATTTTCTAGGCTTCATTACTCTCTTGACCCAATTGGAAAATAGATAATGATATTAGGTTCTAATGGTTCCAATTAACTCTATGGAAACCATTTCCTCCATTAGAGTTCACCCACATAAAGTTCTTAAGAATCTTTTCCAATCGATAATATTATCAATCTGAAGGGACTAGCAAGAAGAGTAATTAACATGAGCAATCAAGGACTTTATTACAAATTTGGTAAGGGACTTATACTTCACAATACATTTTCCTATCTTCTTGGCCACTCCCTAAAACATTGGCTCCCATGAATCCTTGGGAGAAACATTAAAGGTAGAAGGGATTCCCAAAAAATTAAAGACTCAACTATGCATAATCTAGGTACATTCTTGGTTCGTCGCCTAGTCTGGAGTCTCCTCTGAATAAGGAAAAAACATTGAGCTTGTCCATCTGCATCTTGGACCTAGAAGAATCACCAAAAATTGCAAACAACCAATGGTTTTCTCCAACATTTCTTTCTCTTCCAAAATGGTTAAGACATAGTCATCCACACAGTGCCTATCTAATAGTTTGTCACGTTTAGGTCTAGGAAGTGGAATTCCTTTTATTAGACCACATGCCAATATATTCTAAAGTAGGTGACCAAGAGATTCTATAGCCATTGCATACATAAAAGTTGTCAAGGGGAATCCTTATTGTATATATTTGAAAATATCTATTTCTTTGAATTTGACTTTATTAGTAAAGAGACATGCAATTGCTACTAAGAAAAGGGTTTCCATTGATTTGAAAAAAAAAGGTTTGAGCCCCTCATTTTTGATACATGTAATGATGAAAGCAATTTCTACCCCATCATAATACTTTTAAAAATCAATCTTGATGAATGGGATCTCTAATCCTTGACTCCTAGCCCATTCAACACCTTTGAAAAGTGCAATTACATTGTATAGGATACATATTTATTTGTTGAAGCCACTTTTCTTGGCCTTAATGTTTTTTGGCAAGATAAGTTTCAATCATAGGGTTAGTGCCTTGGAAATAATATTCTAATAAAAATTAAGGAGTTATTAGATGCAAGTCAATGATTAAATCAAGGTCTCCAAGAATTGTAATGAATACCCAGTCCCATATTATTTGGTCACCTAAAGTCTGAGTATGAACAACTTCTTCGTATACTTGGAGCAAAGCTAGTCGTACAAATTTATATGTGGGTTTGTAGTACTCACATAGATATCCTTCATGATTTGGATTTTGTATTTGAGCAAAGCATCGAGGAGTGGTATTTTGAGAGCATAACAAAGGAGATAAGAAATTTTGTAGTCATTGTCTAGGTCATAGTGTCAAAGGAAATTCCATAGTGAGTGCCCCTTTCTTTGTACTTGCTCTTCATAACTAAAGAAAAAAGAGTAGATCATAGTCCTCACCTTCCAGCTCAGTTTTATCCCATATTGGGTTTCTTGGGATACATCTTGTGTTCATTTGTGTGGATGGTGTGTTCATTTGCCTCTTCTTTCATTTTTGTAAATTCGAGCACTATGCTAGTAATAATTAATCTGGGATCTAAGGAAATAAATTGCATAATCTAATATTTCAAAATATTACAAGATCTATTATGATGAATTGTTCTAGCGGATTATCCACAACAGTTTACAGATCATATTGGTATTAGAGAAGTTTTCTTTGGGGTATTTGTAGAAAGTTGTAGGATATAGGAATTGTCTTAAGAAGGAATTAATGAAACCCTAGCCATGGTCAATAAGTATGTTCATAAAAACCCTTAGGATGTAGCAGAAGAGAGATTTGTAAGGATGGAAGAGAAATTCACTGATATCTCTCGCAACACGACCCTCTCATGGCATCTCTAGAAAACCAATTTATACCTTTTGTGGAGGTTAGTAGCTCTAACTCATAAATTGGATCAGATGAGAAATCAAGAGATAGTGAAGACCCAAAAAAGGATCCTGAGAAAGAGAAGCCAAGTTCTAGTACCATCACTCATTTGAAAACTATTTAAAATGGAAGTGAAAGTGGATATCAAGCCTCATCAAGGTGAGATCAATGTTGTAGGTTGAATAAGTGGCTGTAAGAATTAGAAGTGTATTTCATTTTCCATAATATAGATCAAGAGCATAAAATTCCATTTTCATGACTTAAACTAGAGGGCCATGCACTAACCTAGTGGGAAATCCACATCGTGACACTTAGGCTAGAGGGTAATCCACCATTAACTAAGTGGGGGGATTTTAAAACCCTCATTAAGTCCCAGTTTTACCCCATTGGGTATGTAGAGGACCAATGGATTTGTTGGCATCAAATCATGCAGATGCAAGGGAAAAATGTGCAAGAGTACACCATTGAATTCAGGAAGATGGTGATCATGTTGTGTATCTCTCCTAAGAAACCAGACATACTTCTCAAGTTTTTGGGGGGTCTACACAATCATTTGTGAAATAAAGTGATTCTCTTCAAAGTAAGGACCATTGATGAGGCATTTGTCCAAGAACAATACTTGGAGAACATAGACCATAAGAAATGGTATCCAAGTGGTTCTAAATAGAAATACCACCAAGATTATTCCAAGGAGGGGAAGAAGAAGTGGAAAGAAAAATACAAGAAGATGATAGCCACTTCACATCAGTGCAAGGATCCAATCAACCACTAAAACCATTTCAGTATCGATGTTTGCACTGAATATAAGTGTTGGAAGCTACATATGGAGTTGGAATACAAAGAATCATAAGAATGATGCCAAGAACAAAGACATGTTGTGTATGGATTCAAAAAACCAAGTAGAGAGAAGCTAAGATGTGGATGAGAATATTGTCTACACTTCAGTGCAGAAAGAGGTCACAAGACAACCTCATAGTAGATGATATGGTCAACAATCTTGGGTTGTGGTTCATGATCATCCAAGCCCGTATCCATTAGGATGGGTGAATAAATATGCAAAGATAAAATTCACTCAATAGTGTAAGATCAAGTTTTCTATAAATGCATATTTTATTGATGAAGTGGATTTAGATGTAGTACCCATTGATGTGTGTGGTGTAGTTTTTAGAAACCCCTACATGTATATGAGGGATGTGATCTTCACGTGGAGGAAAAACCAATATCACTTGATCAAGGATGGGAAATATTACATTATCAATGCACACAAGGGTAAATCAAATATCTCACTTGTAATTTCCAACCAAGACAAAAAGTTGATTAGTTCTAGTAAGAAGTATGTATTTATTTTCTTAAGAGAGAATTAACCAGAGTAAAGGCATCCCTAGATGGATGTAACAGATAGTAGAAACAATAGTTGGAGGATTTTTTGTAGGCATAGAAAGGAGTGTTTGAGGAACCTAAAGGGTTTCCACCTAAGAGAGAAGTGGAGCATGAGATATAGTTGTTGCTCAACTCCCCATTACCAAATATCAGGTTGAATAGACAATTTTTTTCTATAAGTAGATGGAGTGAAGAACATATTGCAACAATTCTTGGAGTAGGGAGTAATTAAACTAGGCACCTCACCTTGTGGGTCACTTGTCATCACAGTACCCAATAAGGATGGAATTTGGAAAATGTGTATCGACTACAGATATTTAAACAAGATCACACTTAAGAATAGGTACCGTCTACCCAGGATCAATGATTTGTTAGACCAATTGCAACATACAAAGTTCTTGACCAAGCTGGATCTCAAATAAGGATACCACCAAGTATGTGTTAAAGAAGAAGACACCTAGAAGACCGCCTTCAAGACAAGGCAAGTTCTGTATGAATTGTTGATCATGCCTTTTGGTTTATGTTATGCACTAGCTACATTTATGATATTAATGAATGTGGTATTGCATCCCTATTTAGATTCATTTGTAATAGTGCATTTGGATGACATATTGGTTTATAGATCTACCTAGAAAGAGCACATCTTGTTGATTAAGGTTGGTTGTCATTGATGTCAACCCTTGAATAAAGCCCTGCAGCACAAAGGTTTGGGTAATGGACCTAATATTGTTTGATGAAATATGACTCATTATTGTCTTTTCATGGTTGATAAGAATTAAATATGGATGAACTCCAAAGTGGTCCCCTTATGGTGAAATCCCTCATGGAAAGATGCTTTGCATAGTAAGAGAACCCATGCTTAATTGTGAATAATGAGATGAAAGACAATGAATTTTTCAGGTAAACTATCCTATATGGATAGTGCTTTTCATTCCAGGTTTGGGTAATGGACTCAAGTTTCTTTGATGGATAAAGGTATGAGTTATGATATATTTTTAGATAATAATATTCTATATGGATAGTACATGTCATTCCATTTCTGGTGGTATGTAGAACGTCACATAACTCCTCACGGTTTGAGAGTTATGGCCTTACGAAGTTGGAGGACCCTCATATG
>ML789099.1:272517-296596 GCA_009831015.1 Picea engelmannii | reverse complement strand
GATATCTAATCCAAAATTCTGAGGGAAGGTGAAGAAAAGAAGGCTGAAATATAAGGAAGGATAAATTTTTTTGATGGTGCTTTCTAAGGTATGTTATTTACAGGTCATCTCACCATTTTTGCTATAAATTTATTTCTATAATGATTCAGACCGTGAAATTTCTATTCCATTGAGAAAACATATCCAAGTATCTATGGTAAAAAATTCAGCTTGTGGGTCATTTTATTTTTGGAGTTACACTCCGTGGAAATAGGGTTTGTGGCTAGTCCTGAAACTAGTCAAAAATAGGTGTTTCGGGTAAAAATGTCATAACTTCTTCATAATAGATCCAAATTCAGTGAAACCAAATGTGTTGGTTAGGTTACAGTCTATAGTATTCTTTTTAATAGTTTCATATCAATTCAAAAAAATATTCCGTACAGGGAACTCTCTACAAGGTCGCTCTCTAGAATAATCTAGAATTCATCAAGGTATGTCATTTTTGCTATAACTCCTTTTTTGAGAGGTTCCAAGTAGTGAAACCTGGAGGAATTGCATAAAACACACTGAAGAAAATTATGTATCAGTTTCAGATCTTTATACATTACAGGTACAAATTTATGATTACTTCAAGTTGGGGTTGTTGACTAATCCAAAACTAGGCATGTGAGACTAAAGAAAAGTTTGATGAAAATTCTAGTCTCTTGCTGTTGAAGTTAAGGAAGGTTTGTAGGAATGTGATCATATACACCAGGTCTATTATAGAGCTACAAATAAGATTTGGATGATGAAATTGATGAGGGATTTTGGTTGAGGTACATGTTGAGTACATGGTTGAGAAAAGTAGTTGATGAGTAGTTGACACATGATTGGTACATACTTGGTACATGGTTGGATGCAATTGTTTATGGTACAGGTTGATTACAGGTTATTTGGTACAAGTTGGTGCATGGTTGATGTACTTTTTTATGGTACAGGTTGAGGTACAGGTTGATGCATGGTTGATGCATGGTTCAGATTTATTGGTATAGGTTTACAGTGATATATCTCATAGTGACAGGTTGACAGTGGTTCCATCATTCTACTTCTACTTTAGGGTGGTAGGACGGAGCAAGGACAGATGGTTGTAGCTGGAGAACATAGGGGGTTGTAGCCTCCTTCTGGTTGTAGCCAAAGAATTGGGGAGTTGGAGCTTCCCTCAGGTTTTAGGCTGAGAAACTAGAGGGTTGGAGCCTCCTTCCAGTTGCAACTGGAAAACAAATGAAGTTGGTGCTTCCAATGAATGTAATTCTTCAAGACATATAAGAAAAAGAATTATGTGGTTTTCTCCCGATTTGGGTTTCCACATAAAACATTGGTGTACTGTGTATGTTTATGTTTGTTCATTGCTTATTTACTCTACAGTTATTGAATGATAATGCTTCATTGATATAACACTTTGATTATATGGTTAAAAAGGATTAAATTGCTCTATTACTGATTCATCCCCCCTCTCAGTAATCCAACACATCTCGCATATATGTAGGTGTTAGATATTCTAAAAAATCATAAGATATTGAATAACCTTAAGAAATGTGAGTTTTCATAGTAGCCATTGGTGTATTTAGGGTATGTGATTGGTGGAGGGGAACTCAAGATACATATTGTGAAGATGGAGGCCGTCATCAAGTGGCCAATTCTACTAATGTCACTAAATTTAGGATCTTTGTTGGGGTAGCATAGTACCTATGGAATTTCATAGCATCCTTTTCAATGGTAGGTACACCACTCCATGTCATAATAGCTAGTGGTAAGAGTTCCCAGTGGGGAAATAATCAATAGAAATATTTTGATGAGTTGAAATGAGAGTAAGTATGATAATGAAATGTGTTGGGCTTACTTCATGGCTTATGGAGTCATTTGTTCCATTTCTATGAGCCCCTTTGTGGAGGGTGCGCTTGCTCTTGAGTTACCACTTTCTAGGAACTACGTTTTTCCAACCCCTTAATCCACCTTTTTATTATCCTTTTATTTATTTGCAAGTCCGAATTATAAGGTTTCAAGATTTAACATTCATTGCTTTGAGACTGGGGTAAACGCGAAAAGGGTATATCTCAATTATGGACTAGATTTTAAGAATCCTTGATATTATTTCTTTCTTTCTTTAGCATCATTCTTTCTTCATTATTTTTTACTAGAAACTGCAATCAACCTTTGGGCCTTTAACCCCTCTTCTCATGAGAAAATGAATCATGACCCATTATCAAAGGTTAGTACACTGTGACAGGTTCTAGGATGGTAATTGTTAACTATGGTGCGAAAATAGAATGTTACCCTTTTGAGGCCCCCCCAATAGTACCCCTTTTCCTTGTGGGTGAAAACACGAGAGTATAGTACAAATGATGGCCACCAAGGTGAAATAAAGAAACAAACATAACTTCTTGAGCTTATGATCCATTGCCCAACTTTAACCAATTATCCTCATTCACATGACCCATATATTAATCACAACACTCTATATGAAATAAGGACTAATATACCTCACGGTGATGTTGCCTTACCATCTCCCAAAGACTGTGTTGATTGGATGTGATGAGATTTGTTGATCAAGAGTGAAAGAGGAATATGAGGGGGGGATGTTAGGATGCCATGAGTGGACATGATCGTCGAGATTACTATATTCATCATGGGACATGAGACATGATCTCCTCTAGTTACCTCTAGGCATGGGNTACAAAGGGAAATATCGTGATATTGAATACCTATGATATATTTCCACCTTGTCTCATTTGGAGGGTGTGAGCATCTTCACGCAGACACTTACACCACAAGAAAACATTGTCAGTAGGTTATCGTAAATATTTATCACTCCTTAGTTGATCATTCTCAGGACTTAATCAACTCGTATCGGTCTCCAAAAGGTTAGTTTTCACTACTTTGAACTCAGGACCTAATCCACCTGAGATGGGGATTTGGATAATTAGTTGTTGTGTGTTGTTTCTCTCAAGACCATTTTAGCAGTGTGATCTTTTTGCTCATTCATCCTTAGGGAGTCTATTTATCGCTACTTTGAATCATTTATTTTAAGTAGAAATCCAACTGCTTTGTTGGTCAAGAAGGGTCCTAGGTCTTTCCATAGAAAGGGTGGAGCCACTTCCTCAAAGGCATCAACTAGACAAGGCTAGTTCATCAAATCCAATAGAGCCAGACTATGTAGATTTGAACACTTTTGCATAAGGAGTTACTAGAGTTGAATATCTTCAATTTGAAGGCTTCGTAAGAAATTTTAACCCTCCCCTTATTGTACCTCACGGTCTAATCCTTGTGTAAATTTCGAATTATCCAAGTTTAGATTACATTTCCAACCCATATCTTCAATGGTCCAATATGGAAAAAAATGATAACATTTTTGGGTCATGGGGCACCCATACCCCCACATCGACCATTGTTGGAAGAGTCTCCCCTCCTCATTCAACTACCCAAAAAACTAGCACTAACCCAACCCATGATTGAGGCATAACCTATTAGCTCAATACCTTTACTAATTAGGCCCACTCAAGATATGAGTACTATACTATCTACATCCTTTGTTTATGGTTCTTTTTTGTTTTGAACGTTGATTATGGGCATGCCAAATGTTACATCTAGTTCTACCATTTTATTCTCACACCCTAGTTTTGTGTATATAATTATTCAACTCCTTTGAAAGGTTTCTTGTGGGGCGGGAGTCATATCCCTCCATCTAACCCATCTATAGGAAGTGGAATTTTCCATTTTCCATTTTCCATGAATTTCTCTAGGGATAATCCTTTCTTAGGATGGGGTAATCAAGTGGGTAAAAGTTTTCAATCTTCCATCATGTCGATAGGCTCAATTTTTTTTTCTTTATTTGGAAATATTGGGAGCAATTATTCCCCCTCTTCTGAGATGCCGACTAGGGGAAACCCCTTCCAGATTTCATGGAATTCCATGTAAGGATCCTTTTCTTCACAAGGAATGTCTACAGGATGTAAGTTTTAAACCTGTGAATTAAAGCAATGCATATAGATTCTTAAGCAAAACCGAATTTAATCAATGACTCATACACATAGTACACAAAGATTTATACCGAAAACCATCAACCGGGGAAAACCTCTCTTATATTCATTATATCGAATTTCACCATTCACCATACAATATATACAATGTTTTTAGGTATTTCGTAGATACCAAAACCATAATCCCTTAATCCAAGATTAATTTAGAAAATCACTAAAAATAGAAAAAAAACGCCCAAAACAAAATTTCGGGGCGTTGCGCGTAACTAGGGGGGGGCATACCTGCCCCCCTGGAACCCCCCTAGGGATAACCCAGTGCACACGAAACAAATAACACTACTAGAGGGATCATAAGACACATTTGTCGAATCTGACGCGCCCACACACACACATGCAAAGAATATAACACATACCCAACATTCTCCCACTTGTTGTTTTCTTTGCATCCAGGGGTCCGCAGGATTATATAGTCAACAATCCAGGGCAGCAATGCCCATTGTTACTCTACACCAAGAGAAATTTTCTGTGCTCACAGACTTTGTCAATAAATCTGCAACATTCTTCAAAGTGTCAACCTTTTCCAGCAACACCTTCTTTTCCTCAACCATGTCTCTTACAAAGTGATACTGGACATCAATATGCTTTGTCTTCAAATGATAAGTTGGGTTCTTTGCCAGAAAGATTTCACTCTGACTGTCACAATATAATCTCATTGCTTGTTGTACCAACCCAATACCTGAACACAATCTCTGTAACCATGCTACTTCCTTTCTTGCATGAGTGGCTACCATGTATTCAGCTTCTGTAGTTGAGAGTGCCACTACAACCTGTTTTTTTCTCATCCATCTAATTTCTCCTCCAAATAGGTTAAACACATACCCACTTCTAGATCTTTTGTGATCCATATCTCTAGCCCAGTCTGCATCAACAAATCCATGTATGTCCATCACTCTGTCTAATCCTGGTCTTCCTTGGTAGCACAATCCATAATTGGTAGTGCCACGCAAATACCTGAAGACCCTCTTTACTGTTGTTTAATGCTCCATCCCTGGTTTTGACATATACCTACTCAAAAATCCCACTGCATGTGCAATGTCCGGTCTAGTACAGACCATTACATACATCAAACTGCCAATTGCACTGGCATACAGAACATGGGACATGTCCTCTTCTTCTTCCTATGTCTTGGGACACTAATCTGCAGATAAATTTACACCTATAGGAATAGGAACCTTGATCAGTTTACTTCCATGGATATTAAACCTCTGCAATATCATCTCAACATATTTTCTCCGATTCAACCAGAGATTCATGTTTGCATGATCACTTTTAATTTCCATTCCCAGAATGAAGTTAGCAGCACCGAGATCCTTCATGACAAATTTGGAGGCTAGTTGCGATTTCACCTCCTTGATAACATCCATGTTATTCCCTACCAACAACATGTCATCAACATACAACACTACGTAAATGAATTGATTACCAACCTTCTTGGAATATACACAGTGATCATCCCTACTTCTCACAAATCCCAATCCAAGGATGTATGTGTCAAAATTTTGGTACCACATCCTAGGTGATTGCTTCATACCATATAGTGACTTCTTTAGCTTAAAAACTAGCTCTTTCTTTCCCTTCACTACAAAGCCTTCTAGCTACTTCATGTAGATTTCTTCTTCCAGATCCCCATGTAGGAATGTTGTCTTCACATCCATCTGTTCCACTTCAAGATAAAAATCAACAACAATAGATCAAATAAATCTAATAGAATTTAACTTAGCAACATGAGAAAAATCTCACCAAAGTAAATTCCCTCTACCTGGGAATAACCTTTTGCTACTAACTGAGCTTCGTATTTCTCCACTTTTCCTTCTACATTAAACTTCTTCTTAAACAACCATTTGCTACCAACATATTTTCTTCTAGTTGGCAACTCAACTATATCCCATGCCTCATTCTTATCCAAGGCATCCATTTCTTCAACCATGGCCTTCTTCCAGAGTTTACTATCCTCTGAATTCACTGCTTCCCTGACAATTATGGGATCATCATCAATAATAGATAAATAAAAATTGGAACAAAAATCAGGTGGACTATACCTTTTTGGTTGCCTTATTTCTCTCATTGATATCCTCAATACTAGGGTATGAGGTTCTTCTTCTTCTTATGCTTCATCTTCTTCAAATGATTCAAATTTTGCATCATCCAACTCAATCTCTATTTTCTCAGGTTCTTCTGGCCTTGGTAGGAATTCCTGTTTGGAAACATATTTTACCTCTCTGAAAACAACATCTCAATTGTAAACAGTATTATTAGTATCTAGGTTCCAAAGCTTAGAGCCTTTCACACCATATTTATAACCAATAAAGATACACTTTTGAGCCTTTTTATCTATCTTACTCCTATTTTCCTTTGGAACATGTACATAAGCAACACAACCAAACACTCTAAGATGTTGAAGACAGGGTTTATTTTCAGTCCATACCTTGGGTGGATTTTTACCATCCAACGTTGATGAAGGTGATCGATTGATCAGGTAACATGTTGTACCCACTGCCTCTGCCCAGAATTCTTGTCCTAACTTGGAGCCATTGAGCATGCTCCTTAGTTTTTCCATTAGTGTCATGTTCATCCTTTCTGAAACTCCATTCTACTGAGGAGTGTATGGAGTAGTCTTCTGCTTTTATATACCACACTTCTTACATAATTCTTCAAATTCATTTCTGCAAAATTCTCCACCATTATTTATTCTCAATACCTTTATTTTCTTTTCTGTCTGATTTTCTACTAGGGCCTTAAACTCTTTAAATTTATCAAATACCTGAGATTTCTTTCTAAGAAAATAAATCCATGTGTTCCTTGAGAAATCATCTATGAATGAAACATAATTCATAGATTTACCTAGGGATGGAACAAGAATAGGTCCAAATGCATTACTGTGTATCAACTCTAAGATCCCCTTTGCTCTTGTAGCACCAGATGGAAATCTTACTCGATTATGTTTACCATATATGCAATGTTAACGGAAATAAAAATCCAGAGTGAAATTAGACATACCTTCAACCATACCTTTACTGTGTAGTGTTCGAAGGCCCTTTTCTCCAATATGCCCTAGTCTTTGATGCCACAACATGGTCTTCTTTTCAGGGATAGTATTGGTCTTTTCTCCTTCATTTCTCTGCTCATGGACAACAACACTGTTACAACCATTAGTATAATTTCTTCCCAACAACTTGTACAAATTTCCACACCGAACTCCCCTCATCAACACCATTTCCCCTTGTACCATCTTGCAAGTGCCCTTTCCCAATACAGTATCCACTCTTGCATCATCCAACTTTCTTACAGATATTAGGCTCCTCGCTAGTTTTGGAATGTGTAGAACCACATGGAGAGTTCTAATCATTCCATCTTTTAGCGGCAACTTAACCCTTTCACGTCCCATGATTATGGCTATTGAGTCATCTCCTAGGAATACATCACCACCATCATATTTTTCATATTCAGAGAACCACTCCCTGTGAGGAATCATTTGGTATGACGCACCTGAGTCGATCAACCATACATCACAGTCTGCATGTGTACTTGTAGATGCTAGGTAAACATCACCTCCTTCTTTAGTGGAGGTTTTCACTTCTGTGGAAGAGGTACTATCAAATCCCTTTGGTTTTTCAACTTTCTTAGACTTGCAATATTTCTTATAATGCCCTGTTTTACCACACTTCCAACATTTCCTAAAATATTTTCCTGGAGACTTAGATCTACCTGTAGATTTAGATATCCCCCCCGAAGGCTTACCAGGATTCTTGTCTTGGGTATGACCTCTTACAAATAAAGCATATGTGTTATGACTATCCATGATTTTCCACCTCATCTCTTCAGATAACAAGGATGAAACTACATCCTCATGCTATAATGTAGATTGATTGGTACTACCAATTGCTACAACCAGATTATCCCAAGAGTCTGGAAAATAACATAACAAAGTAATACACTTATCTTCTTCTACAATCGTAATGTTAACAGAGACAAGTTGACTTACCAGAGTATTAAAGGCATTTAGATGTTTTTTCATAGAATCTCCATCTTCCATCCTAAGATGATACAACTTCTTTCGAAGGAACAACTTGTTTACCAGGGACTTTGATTGATACAAATTCCCTAACTTATTCCATAGTTCCTTGGTTGTAGATTCTCCCAAGACATTCAACAACATTGAATCTGCCAGGCAAAGTCAAATAGTACTCCTTGCTCTTATGTCCAACTTCTCCCAATTTTCCTTTGCCATACCAGTAGGTGGTGTACTAGTAATTTATGTACTAGTAGGTTGTGTACTAGTTGTCTGTGTGCCAGTAGGTTGCGTACCAGTAGGTTGTGTACCAAGATCCACAATGATCCATTGTTCTTTGTCTACAAGAAGGTCCTCCATCTTGAGATTCCATAGCTCAAAGTTTTTATCGTTGAACTTATCTATCTCGATTCTATAAGAGCTCATCATTCCTCTTTATGCACTCAAGTAACCACTGCAAAATCTCCCACTAAACCCAGGTTTATCACAGACCCAAGATAAAATTGATCTTTCAAGACCGATCCAAACCCTCAACAACAAAGGCGTCCCTCTGAAGCCAAAAATGAGCTCTGATGCCACATGTAAGTTTTAAACCTGTGAAATAAATCAATGCATATAGATTCTTAAGAAAAACATAATTTAATCAATGACTCATACACATAGTACACAAAGATTTATACTGGAAACCCTCAACTGGGGAAAACCTCTGTTATATTCATTATATCGAATTTCACCATTCACCATACAATATATACAATGTTTTTAGGTATTCTGTAGATTCCAAAACCCTAATTCCTTAATCCAAGATTAATTTAGAAAACCGCTAAAAATAGCAAAAACTGCCCAAAATGTTTTTTGGGGGCAATGCCCCGGGGTACCGTCTGATGTTGAACGTTGCGCATGACCGGGGGGGGCATACCATGCCTCCCCTGGGACCCCTCTAGGGAGTTCCTGACGCACACGACACAAAGAACACTACTAGAGGGATTGTCATATGCAGTTGTCGAATCTGACGTGCCCACACACACACACATGCAAATAATATAACACATACCCAACACAGGGGGAAACCCTTTCCAATATTTTGGAAACCTGATGAGTGGATGTTTTCCTCTTTGTGGACAAGGACCTAAAAGTTTCTATGAGAACCCCATCCAACCAGAAAGATCTTCTTGGAAACCTGGTACCAACAAGAATCCAAGATATTATTTTTTTAGTTCTAACCAACTCGGGGGTTTCAACCTTGGAAGTTGGAATTCTATGTAACAACCTCGAATTCCTTTTCCAATGACATTAAACTTTCCATTTTTTTCTAAAATCCCAAATGATTCAATGTGCCACAACCCTAATTGGCCTCCGGTCCTGACCAAAATCTCATCATACAATCTGAAGTTTGAGGGGAAAGTATGAAAGGATCTTGGAGATCATGTGATGACGTTCCATTTACGGTGTTAATTAAACTCATTTATGGATGATTCCATCAGTTTCAGACTATTTCAACACACTCTTATTGGGGTGGTTGTGAAATGCTATATCGATCTTCAAGGAGCATCCTTTCACAATTTTCATGATTTAGCTACGATTTTCCTCAACCATTTCCAACTTCATGTCCAATACGATGTCAACACTAACCTCTTGTATACTTTTAGGCAAGATAAAGATACATATATATCTGAACACATCCAAGGATGGAATAGAAGGAAGAGGATTATAAAGGATTAGATCCTTCATAAGTTTCTTTTTGGATGGTTCAAAAAGTCTTTGTTTCCCTATATCTCCAAAGACATCTCTCTTTCAAGAGTGACAACCAAAGAGGAAGTTCTTTTCAGAGCCCAACACTTAGACCCAATTTATTCTCAATTTGGTGTTCTATATGATATACTTCCCAACGCACTGTGATTGAATATTGATCCTTAGGGACCCAATCCCAAGACACATGTCGATGGTTTTGTCAATTTGATAAGTAATGCTACCGTAGATCTCATCGCAAACTAGATAAAACATATGATTATTTTTCCACATGTGTTGGTCAAGTTCATGCTTCAATCTCTCCCCCTCTCCAAACATTCGATGTATATGTTGTGCAATCAACTAATACAAAGGGTAATCAATAACTTGAAGGAAAAAATAAAAACAAGGGAAATAAGAAGAGAGGTGGGAATAATAATAATGTGAATAAACCCAATAATAATGTTGGTGGGGAAAACAAGGAAAAGAAGAAGGTTAAATTTCCTTGTAAACTCTGCAAATATGATCATCTAATGCACCAATGCCCCAAACTTGAAGAAGCCCAAATTTTGTCGGCATAGCAACAACTTGTTGTGTTAACCAACACTTTCCCTCAAAGACAACACATGATTTCAGGAACTTCGAGTAACGTTGGAAATCCGCAAGGGGGAAGCCTTTCACAACAATAATCCATTGATTATTTATATGTTGGAATCAAATATTCACCTTCATACCAAGGCTTGTAATTATGATAACACCAATTCCACCTCAAAGGAAAAGCAATTCCCCAAATTGCAAAATCCTCTGCACAAAGAGAAATATGTGGGATACAGAATTCCATGCATACCCTAGGGTGTGTTCAAGCATTCGTTGCACAACCAGAATTCACTAGCTTCCCAAAACTACGCGATTGTAGAAGACTTGGCTCAGGAACTATGCATTATGTTAGTGTTGGAAGTACTCCAGAGTTTCCCTGCACAACAAAGTGCATTATTGTACACTATTGGGGCTGTGGATTCCTCTAGTTCTCAGGTAATCATGTTTGACACTTCTAATGTCAAGCCTCACCTTCCTTATCACAATGTGTTTCAGATAATTAATGTATAGCACATAAACCATCTTCATAGTGGTCATGGATGAAGGTGCTTCGATGTGTGTCATGTCTTTGTCTTATTGGAGAACCAATGGCTCACCTAAGATTTCCCCCTCTCCAACCTTTTTAACGACATTAAATGGATGATATTTCAGGCCACATGAGATTATTTCCTCCTTTCTTCTCCAGTTAGGGAGTAAAACCATTTCCATAGAAGTAGAAGTAGTTGATGCTTCATTCGATTACAATATTTTATTGGGATGTAGTTGGACTTACTCTATGAAAAATGTCATTTCCTCGATTTTCAGAGTGCTTTGTGTCCCTCATGAGGCGAATATTGTGATAATATATAATATGTCATGTTATCACACAGATTGTAGGTTTGGAAAATCCTGACCCAATCCACAAGACTGAGACAGTTATGGGAGTAATACCCACTATCACCTTAGATAGATATGCCCCTTGCTTTAGTGATGATAAGTCACCACAAGGGGGGAATATCGATGACCCTGGGGGCATTGAGATGGAAAGTGTTAGAATGACCAGTGAAGCCCCTATAGGTCAAGTTTGAAGGTGGAAAAAGGCTTGGAAAGAAGTCTTGTTGATGAAGGGAGGTTTCCAAAGTGTTGTGTACCTACAAGACAATGTTAAACCTGCCAGAGACAAGACAATTGATCGAGATACAATCCAAATAAAAAAGGCTGCAATCCAGGAAAGATCACTTTCCTAAATTTCAGCAGTATATCACACTTATATAAGAAAAGTAAATAAGAAAATTGTTGCAAAATATATTGCCAAAATTCAAGTAAAAGATATTAAAAACTAAGCTAGCAATATCTAGTTTAACTTCCACTGAAAATAACAAGGCTTTGATGGAATTTAGGGATATTTATTAGGTGTTATCAGAAATTTATTATTACAGACAAGTGGCTGTAGCAAAAAAATTCTACAGCAGAAAATTCCAACCACAAAAATCAACAAGTAAACCATAAAAAAGATAGCCAATGAGCAGTGGAATTGTAATCTAGATTCACAAGTAACTTTCAGCGGTGGAAAAGTGAGCAATAGATAAAAGAAAGTGATTTTTGCTGCAACCCTAATGGATGTAGCATTAAGTTGACTACAACAAGAGAATTCCTTGGCCAAACTAGACGCCCTTAGGGAACAAGCAAGCTTATGACACTAAGAAAATATTCCTACTTGAACAAATACAATATCTCTCAATTTCACATAGACCAATGCAATGATTTTATTTCTCCAATGAAAATTAAGATTAGTCCCATGTCAATGGGTTATGGAGTCTTATTGTGTAATGTTAGATCTACTACTTCTCTAGGTGTGTAATACATTTTACTCCCTAGAGCAAGCAAATCCAACAAGGTTAATCTAGGAGGGTCTAAGCCCTTTTACTCCTCCTAGAAACCTTTGCAAATAGCTTATCCACATAACAATAATGATAGAATTGGTAGAGGGTGTATGCCATCATACTCCTCCAAGGGTTTAGACAATAAAAACCATGAAACAAGAAAGAAACACCAACAACATGCAAAAATTCCTTACCAATTCCAAGAGATATGTAAGATAAACCCTTACCTACCAAGAATATTTCATCACCGTAGCAAGATAAATGAATTCAAGAGGTAGTGTACCACTTCCTTACACAATACAAGTAAATATTATCCAAATAGCATCAAAGAGAGATATATGTGATTTGTGCAAGAGGGGCGAATATTTCAGCCATGTATATGTAATTCTCAAGCGAGATTGTTACGATAAAATGAAATGTCATGACCTTTATTTATACAAGGTCTCACTAACCAATTTTTCCACTTAACTAAGGGTAAAACAAAAATCAGGGAGGCCAACCTCATAATTTCCCCCCTTAGAAAATATAATTTAAATTTACAATTAAAAGAAGCCCTAAATGATGATGTCATGCCCTCTAAGAGTGATGTTTTGGCATCTTGAGCAATTCATTGAGCCATTGAGGGAAACATTGGGCCTCCAAAGTCCTGATATCCATGTGCAAAGGCCTCCCTCCATAAAAACCATGCCAATTCATCATCAAATCCACTGGCAAAATCAAACCCTAGCCATCAAATGTGACGTCATTCCCTAAAAGGTGACATTTTGAGCCTCCAAGGCCAAATGTTTGGAAAGTGGAGGGTTAGTCTCATTCTCCAAGGTTTCATGCATCCAAAGGAAACTTTCATCATCCAAATATCCAATGAGAGGGGGTGCAACATCCATCTTGTGGGATCCATGCCCCAAGTGAATGTCCAACTAACCTTGTGCCTTCACGAAATGACTTCCACCTGTCAGGGCCCTACAAAGAAAAGTAAATTATCCCTCCAAGGGCTCACAAGTCACAAGCATCATGTCAAGTCAACCATACATAATAAAATAACCACCTGAACATGTGCATCAAATCCCCCCTCTCAAAATAAACAAATGTTGAAAGACCTTATGCAACTTGCCAAATTTAGGTATGGGAGGGTTGTCATGGTGACCTATTGGGTGAATCATTCCCCAAGTTAAGGAGTGTTTCCCATGTGGCCCCTCTCTAAGTTATGTGAAGAGTGTGAGGTGGATGTGGGTAATACTTTTGGGAATGGGGTTTTCTTGACATACAAGGGCTCATATTGTCTCATTTATGGGTGCCTTTGTAAAGGGTGTGCTTCCCTTCGTCCGCAATGCATGATATTTCCAAACCCTTTTTCCAGTTAAAATATTAGAGTTATCCCAAGTTGAAGCTAAGTCGAGACTTCTACCTAAGCATGAAAAATATTTCCCACCTTGAATCTACCTTGGTCACACTATGCTTCCCCAAGTTGAAGACGATGTGTGGTACTTCTACTTAAGCATGAAAAACATTGCCCACACATGCTCTACCTTGGTTGGCATGTTCAATTAGGTATTTATTTTACATGTCCCTCATTTTTTGTGAGAAACATTTCATTGTTCTCGGGATCCCTGGGCGAGCATCTATACGATTTATGATTAGATTTTATCTTTTTTCAGCTACAAGTCTCTGGGCCTTTAGCTCCTTTTTCCCATGAAATGAGGTACAATCCCTTCTTGGGTCAATGTGGCCCAAAAACCCAAAAGATGAGGAAACAAATGGAAATAAACATGGAAAGTGGCAAGTTTTTGCAGGATCGGTACAATGAATCATTAAGGAGACCCCTCAGTAACCACCCTTTCCCCAAGGGTGACCACTTACTAGGACACAATGTCAACCACCAAGGTGAAATAGGGAAAAGAGCATAATTTCCAAGAAAACATTTTCAAAATCAAGGAAGAACCCTTTGCAACATATTCAAATGTTTTATTTATTAAAATGACACTTACCACAATGTTGGACTCATTGCCTCATGGAGCAAGAAATGTCTTCCTCTTTGATCCAAGTTGGTGTGGTGAATGGTGCAGCCATCAATCTCATGGTGATGGGTGGTGTAATGTGGGGCTCTGCCTTTTGGTTTGTCTCTCGGTACTCCATGTTTGCAACTTGAGGGCCATGAGACATCATCTCCTTAGTTATCCCTCGAAATGGGGGATAACATGTGGCTCCTACTTGTGTACATGTTCTCATCGTAGAGTGCATGAGAACCACAACATTCCATGGTATGACCTATGCGTACACACTCAGAAACAACAAACTGTGAAATCCAAGGTGGCTCACTCACCCTTTATTCATATAATCAAGATCTAAAAAATCAAAATTGACAACTAATATTAGAAAAGAAAATTTTGCATCTTTCCAAAATTTCTAAACTAAACATGTAATACAATGCAAGCAAATGATATAAATCAATAATGAAAAAATGCAAGTAGAAAAAAATTTTAAATGACAATGAAATGCAACTAAACTACCATGAACAAGCAAAATGCAAATGAAAGAAAGCAAGATGACCTACCTACTTACTTGGGGCTTAGGCCCTGAATAAGTCAAGTTCCACCTGGGAAGTAATGTTTAAGGAGGAATGCATTTACCGACAATGACATCCTCCTCCCTTTTGAAGTAGTCAAATAGAAAAAATCCAATCCAGATCTTTCCTCTATCTTGAAGACCCTAACCATAAACGGTCAAACTTTTGATGTATTCTAGTTTCTCCCTTATTTTATCCCACGTAAGAACCAAATCTCCTTGCTTGAATTCTCTTGGTCTTGTTTTGCGATCAAAGGTTCCTTTGACCTTATCCTTGTTTTTTACCATTTGATCAAAATCCATTCTTCCAATTTCATCCAATTCCATGAGATGATCAATCCTCCCTTGTAATGCCTCTTTATCTTTGGCAATGTGTTGGGCCAATTGTAAGGATGGAATTTGGATTTTTATTGGAAATCAAGCTTCCATCCCATAAACTAATTCAAAAGGGGTTTTCCTGATAGAAGTTTTAGTAGTTTCGCGGTCTGCCCATAGGGCATACTTGAACTTGCTATCCCAACGTTTCTTACTTTCTCTAACAATATTCTTCACAATATTCATGATATTCTTGTTGTTGGACTCTGCTAACCCCTTTACCTGAGGGTATTAATTTGAAGAGTGTGAAAAAATAATCTCATATTTGAAACAAAACTCGTTGAGTGCCACTGAGCTGAAATCCTTGGCGTTGTCAGTGGTAATCTTAGTAGTAACACAAAATCTAGTGATAATCCTTTACTCGAGGAAATTCATTACTACTTCCTCTATTTCCCTATTTTTTGGAATGGCTTCCACCCACAAGTTGAAATAGTCAATGGTGGTTAAAACCCATCGATAACCATTGCTAGAGTTTTCTTTAAACTCATCAAAGAAATCTAGCCCCTATTGTTTGAAAGGTGCCTCTACGACCATTGGTTTAAGAGGGAGGGTAGGGAGGCATTGTTTTTCAGCGAAAAATTGGCATGGCAAACAAGATGTGAAATATTGATGTGTGTCGGAGAAGATAGTGGACCAATAATAGCCTACCCTCAAAATTTTATGAGCAGTGATGCGGGAAACAAAATGACCTCCACAATACCCTGAGTGAAATTATGAAACCAACTTGTTTGCTTCCTCCTTATTCACACATCTGAGAATTACCCCATTGATATTTTTCCATCAAAGACCATCTTGTGTCAGACAATACTTCATAGATTTGAGCCTTAGATCTCTTCTCTTATGATCGACTAAATGATCAGTACAAGTAAGATTTTTCAAATAGTAAATAATGTTTGAATACCATTCGTCATCCTCAATTTCACTTATGATTGTTGTACTATGTTGTCATTGATGTCAAAGGGTTGATGTCAAGTATTTTCATAATGGCGTGTTTGTATCATTGATATATTGATTATTGGTTATATGGTTATTGATGTAATTTTTGTCAAAGGGTTGATGTCGAGTGGTGTCATAATGATGTGTTGATATTAAAGGGAGTTGTATCATTGATGTCATGTCATGGTTGATAGGAATAACCAAACGGATAAACTCCAAAGTGGTCCCCTTATGGTGAAATCACTCACGTAAATATGCTCTTGGATAAATTTATCTAAGTGGTCCCCTTATTGTTACACACTATTTTTGGCAACCCCATGACCGTTAATGATGTACACCTATCCTTTGTCTTTAGAAGGATCAATGGCCTGAATCCTTGAAAAAGAATGAAGACACATTTTCCCAGAAAATGAAAATTATCTAGTCCTTTGTAAAAACCTTATAAAAAGGGATTGTCACACCTTGATCAATGTTAAGGGTGTGACGATTTAGGATCGACGCAAGTTGCACCACAGTGGTCTGCGACGTTGTCGCAGTTTGCTCAGTTTTAAGGGAGCGGCGATCTTTTTTATGAAGAAAAAGAGTATCTTCTTGACGTTTCTAGAATAGAAGCTTCGAGGGTGAGGTGACCTCTGATCGGTTTGGATCTAAGTCCCAACCCTGTTCTAGTGGGATCATCCTAAACTCCTCACCCTATCCTTTTCAACTTATAAAAGGAGAGGAGTTATATGGGGAAAGCTAGTTAGCTAGTTCTTGAGTTGGTGAGTTCTTGAGCTTTTGGTATGGTTAGAGAATTTTTGGAACTTCAACTTAGTCACAAAGATTCAAGTAATGAGATATTAGTCTAGCCAATAATTTGGAGTGTTTGGGCCTATGTTGGCTTTGAGTTTCACTTTGCCAAGTTGAGATTGTGAGTGACTTTCAAATCTACAGTCTCAGAATCCATGGAGCAGAAGTGTGTGGGAAGAAAGGAACTGTTGGAAGGGACCCTACAACATCAAGGAATTGATTGTATTATCCTTTTCATATTTCTAATACAGTAATATATTTTTTTCCATAAAATTGTTCTTATTTTATTGTATGACTCCTTGATCACATACATAGGTTTTGTTAAGTATACATTTTTTCTTTCACTTCGTTGTCTTATGTATTTTTACAAGTTCATCATCCCATAAGTCTTGGAATGGAGCGAGGATTATGCTAGCGAGGATGACACTAGAGAGGACAAACGACATTTAAAAGGTATGTCATTTATCTCTTGTTAGTTAGTGTGCCTGATAATTGAAACTTATGGAAAGTTTTATATTATTTCTTGTTTTGTTCTAATTTCTTGTTGAAGTTAGGGAGATCAGTTTGTGTCGGCACTTACTGATTTGTCCGATAAAAAAATTGGCTACCATACTGGGGAACATATTTTTTTCCTAGTAGTCTTGTTTCCTTGCTTGTCTTCTTGAGTTTTTTTATTTTCTGAGTCACTAGGAGATCCAATCTAACTCACTGGCCGTTGAATTCATTGAAAAAATTTCACTGTTTTTTTAATTTTCCCATATTTTTAGTGTTCAACACACCCTACCTTTAGACACAGTGTGACTTCGTTGCACTTTAATGCTCTCTGGACTGTGTTGATCCAGAAACGTTGCACCAAGCTAGATTGTAGCCTGCGACAATCTCTTGAAAATTTAATTTTTGATGGTTTTTCTTGCCCAGATCTTAGATATGGTTTTGGGGTGAATTTTTGGGTTTGATTATAGTCTGATTACAGTCTTCTTGACAGTCTTTGAATCTTATTTTAGCCTTCTTTGATTTTTTTTAGCTTGTTTTCTTTTGAAATATTTGATCTCTTTCTTTGAGTGTCTTTCAGTTACAAAGCATTGTTTTTCTTTAGAATTGTTTAATGAAAGAACTTCTTTTTCTTTTATTGAATAGTTTGTGTTAAAAGAGAAAATTAGTTTGGGTTGCTTTTGTTTTGAAGAAACTCTCTATTGAATTTAGTGTATCTTTGAAATAAAAATCTTTAAATTCTTGTCTTGCATTGATTGGGAGCATCCTTGCATTTGAAGTAAAGAAATTGCATGGTTTTTGGCATTTTTGGTCTTGAATTCTTAAAAACTTTCCCCCCTCATGGTCGAGGGGGGGCAAGAATCGTGTGTTGGTGTACAATCACTTTGTCTCATTTCTTGAAGATCTTGATATTGATGAGTTTAATAAAATTTTGGGACATTGTGCATCTGGGAATGATAAACATTTCCTCCTTCTCGTAATATAGCTTTCATCGAAGTGAAATATTTGCATTCTCATTTCTTTGCATTGTTTAGAGTCGGTTTAAACATCATTTAGTCCATGCCATTTTCCTCTTGAGTAAACAACAGCCTTAAAATAAATCTCTTATAAAAATTGATTAGACATTTTTATATTTTCTGGTAGCAAACCTACATTATCTTAAGGTGTAGGTCTTTGGAATAGGTTGAAAGGATAACCTTCCAAAGATATCAAACAAACATAAAATATTGTACTAGGGAGTGGTGAATCCACTTATTACATTTTGTCCTGGGAAGCCCTTCTCACACAAGGGTCAGTCACGAGGTCGCATTAAGGCCAACATAGTTACTAACCCTACTTTGTTGGTCCTAGTGTAGTGGTTTCATGTATTATTGGTGGTCACTTGAGAAAACAACCCTGTGCATACCTTCTCAAGTTGATTTCGGGATCAGTTACCCTGCCCTTGCGTGTATATCGGACTATCGACTATTTCCCCAGCCATCATTGTTGTATTTGCTAACTTTAGTGGCATTTATTTAGGGTAATACATGAGATGATGATGAAGGGGAAGTCTGAATTGTACCTGGAATCAACATTGGCCAAAATCACTCAGGCTCCTTGGAGGGTAAATCCACATTTATTGTGTGGAAGCTTGCACCAAGGCATAAGTCTGTTAAGCAGGTCGTCAATGCAACTTTTCCACCCACTCTATCTCAAACCCTTTTTACATTGTTCCCACGACATTGGATTTCATAACCAACTAGTGTGTTCATTGTGAGACGGTTTTGTTTGTTTGTTTGCTTCCTAGATTTTTTAGTGTGTGCTATTTGTTTTCCCTTATAGGCCTTAGGATGGATCCATTTTTATGGCGTCAGTTCCCAGAACAACGAATGAAGAAACCCCTGCTCTGGGGGAACCTTTTGTTTTTCCTTCTTACGGAAAAGTTGGTCCTCCTTACATCGCTACTTTGAACATTTCAGGTCTCACAATTGGATTATCGGTATAGTTTTTTTCCACTCAAGTAATACCGAATGCAGAAAGTGCTTCGGTTGTAAGCACTTGCCCCCAAGAACATCAGCCTCATGTTGATCCTTCACCTTCTTCATCAGTAATATCTTCTTCTCCTTATTCACTTGCAAGGTCTTCTTTTGTTTCATCTTCTTCGCTGAGTGAAAGCTCTGAAGCTAATAACCCGGTGAATAAGAAGAAGAAGAAAAGGAAAATTAAAAAGAAGAAAAATAAGCAAGGGTCCAAACCTCCAACCACTTCCAGACATGTTGGAAAGAAACCAGTTAATGATAATCTTGTTGGGAGTGTTGATGATGCCAAGATCACCTAAACAACCCATAAGCCCAAGTACCCTTGCAGGCTTTGTAAGGGTATCCATATTCTTAAGGATTTCCCTGGTCTATCCAAGGTTATATAAGCATGGTATACACACCCTCACCAACCCATGTTGCCAACCTCTAAACGTCAACTAGTCAAGATATCGTTGGGAAGAAGAAAAGTAGAGTCAAGTTCCTGTGTAGGTTATGCATAGGGAGTCATCAAACTCACCTTTTCCCTCGTATGGAAGAAGCCTCGAAATTACTAGAAGACATGGTTGTTTCCCAGCCTCAACCCACCTATAGTTGATGGAATGATCAATCTGGTCCCTTTGACGGTTAGTTCGATTGATCAGGTAGTCAATCTGGTCACTTCATTAGTTGAACTAGTTGACAAAGTGGTCGATCTGATCCCATCCTTGGTCGATCCCACTCTCCCGTAGAGAGTGAAAACCAAGCAGTCGATTTGTTTCCATCCATCGAACCCATTATCCCCTTGGTGAATGCAACCCAAGTGATCGATCTGATCCTGTCATCAGTCGATCCTACTCTCTCGCTAGAGAGTAAACCCGATACTACCCATGTTTTTCTCGTTGATACACAATCTACCGTGCTTGGGGGTATTCCTCCTTCTCCTGTGGAATCCCCTCCAGGTAATGAGGTCATCCTTTTTTATTGGGGTGCACTAACTGGAACTCATCTTCCCTCTCACATTCCTTTCAAGATTACAGTACAGGTTTTTGGTCGGGATGTTCCTCATATGTTGATAGACGAAGGTGTGTCTGTTAGTATTTTGTCCTCTATTGCTTGGCAATATTTGGGTTGTCCTCAGCTTGTACCAGTTACCCAAAATCCATTATCTTTTAACAGAAGAACCAGTCAACCTTTAGGGACCCTTCCTTAGTTTCCTATAACTTTGGGAGGGAAAAATTTCTTTATTGACGTCATGGTAGTCCAATATCCCTTGGATTTCTATTTACTCCTTGGGAGAGATTATGTTTATTCCATGAAAGCTATCGTGTCCACTCTTTTTCATATGATATATTTCCCTCACGATGGAATAATTGTGACTATTGATCAATTTTGTTTGTTTGCCTTGACTTAATTACCAACCTAATGACCTCCCTAAAGGATTCTTATATGCATATGGTATCGCCCTCGCCAAAGGTCAATTATGTGGCATTGTCTCCCATGCCTTCAGTTGCCGATGAAAATGAGCCTCTCACTATAATCTCAATCTATTATGACTTAGATCCGGTAGTTGACATGGTGATATCTTCAATAGGTCTTTTAGATCCTGACCTCCTTACCCCTATCGCGGCCCTCAACATGTGTTACTTCCAGAGTGTGTTTCTTCCATCAAGTGAAGATATCTTGGAAGCCATGACCGCGTTTTGTCCCTTGACATGGTGTCCTTCCAGAGCATTATCCTCTTGGAAGCCATGATCAAGAAGATGAGTTTTGAGCATGGTTTTCTAATTTCAATCTCATTAAAAAATGAAACCAACTTTGAGCATGGTTTTATGATTTCAAGCTCGTTGAAAAATGAAACCAAATGTGAGGATAGTTTTGTGTCTCTGTGACAACCTCATTAAAAAAAGAAACAAAGGTTACTAGCATAATTCTTCTCCTGTGTCAAGCTCATTACAAAATGAAACAGAGGTATGGGGATTGAACCTAGATTCTCGAGCATAGTTCATGTTCATGTGTCAAGCTTGTTAAAAAATGAAATCGATTCCCCCCCTCTTCAATTGTTTCAAGTACTTTGTTACGTATAGTATTTGAAGCTTCATTTCATCCACTTGTGCCTTTAGACGAAACAAATCTTGGGGAGCAATGCTTACAACCTATGGACTTCATGTTGAAGTTAAGTCGTTAGCTTTTTAAGCTAGGGGAAAGCATAGTTTCCTCTGATTCAAGCTTGTGTAAAAATGAAACCAGGTCCAAACATAGTTTTGTTTAGTTTTAAGGTTGTGTAAAAATAAAATCTATCCCAAGCATATTTTTGTTTTGTTTTAAGCTTGCATAAAAATGAAAACAATCTCGAGCTTGGTCTTTGTTCTTTCTCGTGCTCGTAAATCAACGATAATGTAACCGAGTAAACTTTTATCACTTTTTCGGACCGATAAAGGTTATACAAAAAAGGAATCCCCTGGAGTTCCCTTTAATCTCTTTTCAGACTCTCTAAACATGAAAATATTGCCAAGTGATCTTGTTCTTTTCAGGCTCGTTAAAGTATTTGAAGAAAATGTTTGTTGAGTGATAGTTTATCTCTTTTTCAGTCTCATTAGACTAATTTATGAAAAATGACATTTTGGAGTTTCCTTTAACTAATTTTCAGACTCTCTAAATATGAAAAACCATTGAGTTTACTTTCTTTGGACTCGTAAAACAAACATCAAAAGGCCCATATGGGACCGAACCACTCCTTCCTAGGGTTCGTTAAACATACTCTGAGGGACTAATTCAAAGGATGAGCTTACAATTGAAGCATATGTTATCCTCCTCAAGCTTGTGTAAAAATAAATAGGTACTCACCAGAAATGCTGGGGGGGGATTTGGAAAAGAAATGTATCCAAACCTATATTCTATGGAAGAGTCTCTTTTGAACATGACATCCTTTCACTTGCTTTGTGTCTAGGTTGGAAAATTTTCTTGTCTCTTGATCATACTCATGTATAATATTACAATTTGGTTTGTGATCCATGTTGTTGAGTCATTGTTTCCAAGACATTTGTTGTGTCATCAATATGTTCAAAGAGAAGTTCAAACCAAAAATCCTTCTATTGAATCATCCATTTCTGCAGTCCTTAAGCCTTATATTACACTGGCCATCCCTAAGTGTTGACGGGCGAAATTGACTGTTCGTCAACTGGGAGAGTGGAACCGGTCCGGGGTTGTCTAAATAACCCAAGCCATTTGGAATGGACCACCTTGACGAGTTTAACGGTTTCGTTGGCCGCCCTAAGGTCTCGTATGGAAACCAAAGAGAAATGATCTGAGCTAAGAAATCTAAAGGGAAACTAGAAACTAATAAAACAAAGACAAATACCTAAAACTAATAAAGGAAACTAGAAACTAATAAAGCAAACTAAACTAACTACACTAATCTAACTATAAATTACTAACTATTATATATACAAGATGATTATAATAACTCAAATCAACTACTTGATTATTAGCTATGATCATTCTTTATTCACAAATATACACTATGGACAACCTACAGATTTGATTAAAACCTGCAAAACTCATGTGCTTGCTGCCCGGAGACACCCAAGGATCTCTTTTTGATTTTATGATTTATGAATAAGAAAGAAAGCTAACTGAAATTAAACAATCTAATATATATTACTGAAATTAAACAATGTAATATAAATCTAACTAAACTATCATTTATATTATACTACTTAATCAAAACAATAAACATCTAACTAATTGACCTAGAAACGCTCCAAGTCTGCCCTGTGTAGGATGACTTCTTAAGCTGGTTGGAGGAAGAAATTCACACCATTTAGTCCTTAAGCTTCTCGAAAATGATCAGCTACGCTGCTTCTTGAAGTATATTACAGGACAAACAAGACATAAAAGAAATCATAACAGTTTTCTGATGATAAACCTCTGCAATAAGGGAAACCTATTATGCAGCAAACTTATATAATAATTCAATCTATGAAGAAGACAAAGCTATCATTCATAAAATGAATCCACAACTGTTACGTTCTTTATCTCTTAGGAAGGAACAAGATATGGATAACAATAAGAAATTATATCACTTGTATTTGATTTAGATAACAAAGTAATACTAAACCATAGACAGAATGATATACAAAACTTGGAACAAAGTGTCGATATATTGAAAAGAAAAAGCTATAACAACGCATCAATTCTGCTCCAGTTTGAATCAACATTACATATCTTTGTTCTTCCAAAACTGATGATGTCTGATTATTACAAAACCATAGGTTTATATAAGTTTTCTCACAAGGTAAAACATCCTTTTGAATAATAGCAAACAGTTTACACAATCTGGGAATAATCCCAAAAATCTCTTAAACTAAGTAACTAAAAATGTAAATGAAATCTTTAAGATATCTTCCAACTGCTCCTCACATCCACTACCAATTCGAATTTTCCTGTAATAGACATAAAGATCAAGTTAGAGGAGTATTTTATTGAGAAAATAATAGAAAAAATGATTCTATAGACTTAGCTACAGAATCTTCTAATTCTGTAGCTGGTCTAGAATAGTAAATAGGACCAGATATATAATCAAAATCAAATCAAATCCAATCATTACAAATTAGAAATGATTTAAGAAAAATAACCTTTCAATCAAACCAAATCGAATAGAATACAATCGGGACAGAG
>ML789099.1:231932-247744 GCA_009831015.1 Picea engelmannii | reverse complement strand
GTAATATAAATGAGAAATATACCATCACAGCTGCTTGGACTTATGTCAATTTTGAATTGATAATTGCAGTGGCAGACTCGACGTTTTTGAACAGGACTGAACCCGTGGTTCGTTGCTTCTTACCGGAAGGTCGCACCTTTGTAATCTTACCAGTGAGCTTTGCCACTTGGTTTTCCAACTCGTAGATCCTGGATTGCAATGCGGGTACATCCAAATAGTATCTTTCAACCCATAACCCACATTGATCGCAAGGCGTAGCAACAGGCTGAACAGAAGGGGGTTTTGATGATTCCCCGAGGGTTTCATGGAGTGGCTCAATATCAGGAAAGTCAGGGTTATCCCGAAGACAAGGAGGGAGGTTCCTAACGAAGTCGTGAGGCGGTTTGCTACACAATACCTTGGAGTAAGGATATTCTTCAGAGAGAAAGCGTTCAATGTCTGAATCAGAGTCCTCGCTAACCACGATAGGCTATGTTTTGGCAAGAAGCTTAGATTTATTCCTCGCCAAGCGAGAGATCAATCTTGCATTTTTATTTCCTCGAGTATTAACACCAGTCTTCTCTCTAGTCCTTTGGGTTGTAGCTTCAGTAACTTCGGTTTGTTTTAGCACAGCCTTAGGCAAACTCGTAGGTGACTCGGGCTTAGGTCTAGGTAATAAAACATTATAAGGCACAGGGGTAGGTTTGTTCTCGGTCACCAAGGGATTATCTACCTGTGGAGGGTCAGACTCTCCAAAACCATTACGGCTGAGGAAATCATGTCAAGAATCACGACGTAACCCTAACTCGTAAACTAAAACCATTTTGATCAACCCAACATGAAAGAGGCTAGTGTCAGCCTGGCTATGCTTGTATCGTTAGCCATTTTGAACAGACTTCGGTGCAGATAGTGAGGCATACTTAGTTCAGAACCCATGAAAACCATTAATAAACACAGGTGGAATAAGAAAATAAACCCATACCTGCCTTCACAGGTAACGAAACGTTTGATAATCATCAAGAGATCATACCAGTGGGGTTTCAACATCTTTGCAGGCAACCCTCTGTCGCATGAGTTCACTGTGTGATATTGGAACAATAATTTCCATGGGACATCATCTACCTGGCAACTTTTTGACCATTTTTGTCCCTTGGCAGGCAAGCTGGTTGCCAGACTGAGAAATTCTTCAGTAATTTCAAGCTGGACATCTCCCACTTTGGCTCGGAAGCCATCGAACGATAATGCAAATTGCCGAGCCACTGTGAGGTCATATCCATCAAACTTCCTTATGAAAGCAAGCCACCCGTGTTGTTCCAGGTCGCTACATGCACCACTGAATGTCAACAGTGCTTGGCACCCGTTAGGCTCGGCCCTCACGACAGGAGCCATAACCTCTGTACATGGTAGGGTTCACAGTGAATGAAACAATGCACAGAGTTGAAAAACGATAGGTTTGATGGCTTCAAAGCTCGAATAGACCGGCATTAATTGCATACGTGCGAAGGTGGTGGGATTACCACCGCCACGCACTGTATTAATTGACTGAGTACAGTGTTATTAAAACATAATCGTTTATACCATGCGTATCGGCCAACAAATAGGTGTGTAATCATATTAACGTGCCAGTCAACCGGAGCAGAACCAATACTATGTGTTATACTCATGCCAAGTGTACTGTTCGATCCACCACTACATATCCATCGTGTCAATCAATCGTTCAACACCGAGGTTTAAAATTAATCAATGCCAATACATAGCTTGGAACTATGAATCTTTCAACGTATTATCAACTTACCAAATAATATACCAAGCATCGATTTGTCCAATATGATTAATCCATGCGCCTTCAAACCATTGTTATTTCTTGAATTAACTTCATAAACTTACCAATGTATTCTTTGCACATTGAAATGTTTGCATTCCAAAATTTCGAGAACATTATGATCCAAAATTCCTCATATAATAACTGAGCGAAAAGTCCATAGCAATAAGGATGAAAGCAATAAGACAAAATCCATTACAACTTTCATAAGATCAAAATAAAACCAATAAATTTTATGCCCAAAGGCTTGGCAATCAAACATATCCAGATGCGCAATCAAGGTGAGAGTATGCTCAAGGATAAAAGTTCGAGAAAACCTTTAGCAGTCATGTGATAAACTAATGGTGAAGTGTCTTTGGAGAAATCGATAAAAGACGACTACAGTCCAAACGATGAAAGAGGTATTTTCACACTTACAGTTGTGAAAATCAAATCGAGACCAAATTGCAATTGTCGCAAAAATGAAACAAATGTCTAGAAGCACAATGCGACGATGATTTGTCATTTAACGGGACAAGGGGTGTAGGCAGTGTTTTTTAAGAGCAATTAAAAAAAAATGATTGGCTGCCAACACTAAGTCAGTCCCGAATCACTTGTTACTCTGATCTACTTCAAATATTGTTACCTGTTTCATGTCATTTATGGGGGATGTATTAAGGCCCTCCTGTGACGAGTCTTTTCTTGTCAAATTCAACTCATTATACAGGAATTAGACTTAGAAACTAATTGGTACCTTGGAACTTGCATGCCTCAATGGCAAGTTTCCTCGCTTTTGACAGTGGGTTTTCATTATTGACCCCTAATTGGGAGATTTCACCAAGTGTTTGACTTCATCTCACAAATTCACACATGTTGGATTGTACTACGGTACCTTAGGATTCATTGACATTAATGGTGATTTCCCTCTCACTTGTTAACGGTATTCACTAATGACCAATAATCAAGCGGTTTCTACCATGTTCGACTTCAACACATGTATTTGCATGGTTAGATTCGTACTATAGAGTGGTGGAGATGAAGATCTTGAATCTTTTTTGATAGATTCGGGTTGCATTGGAGTATATTCAGATTGTATTGTTTCATAGATCCACATTGTATGTTTCGTGGCTATGTTCAAATTTGAGTCTTTAACACATAGATCCATAGTGTATTTTTCGTGGCTATGTTCAGATTTGAGTCATAATGGCATGGATCCACAATGTATGTTTGGTGGCCATGACCTGTCTTACTTGACATGGATATTTGCATGTCAGAATTTATGATTTGATTCATTTGTATTCTGAGTATGGGAATGACTACCTCAGTGATGATATATTATTGTACTGTATTTCCTTGTTTGTTGGTAGGTTTCCAACCGAGATGTTCCTTGTTCCCAACACATACTCGACACAGTATTTCAACTATCACTCTATTCTAACTTAATACTTTGGGGGGCTTACGGTTACACATTATTTTCATCACCCCTATGACCGTTAATGATGTACACCTATCCTTTGTCTTTAGAAGGATCAATGGCCTGAATTTCTGAAGAAGAATGAAGACACATTTTCCCAGAAAGATGCAAATTATTTGGTCCTTTGTAAAAACCTTATAAAAAGGGATAGTCTCACCTTTCTCAATGTTAAGGGTGTGACGATTTAGGATCGATGCAGGTTTCCCCACGGTGTCCTGCGACGTTATCACAATTTTCTCAGTTTTAAGGGTGCGATGAATTTTTTTATGAAGAAAAAGAGCATCTTCTCGACGTTTCTAGAATATAAGATTTGAGGGTGAGGTGGCCTCCGATCAGTTTGGATCTAAGTCACATCCTTGTTCTAGTGGAATCATCCTAACCACCTCACCCTATCCTTTTCATCTTATAAAAGGAGAGGAGTTCTCATGGGGAAATCTAGTTAGCTATTTCTTGAGTTGGTGAGTTCTTAAGATTTTGGTATGGTTAGAGAATTTTTGGAACTTCAACTTAGTCACAAAGATTAAGCTAATTAGATATTAGTCTAGCCAAGAATTTGGAGTGTTTGTGCCTATGTTGGATTTGAGTTTCACTTTGCCAAGTTGATATTGTGAGTGACTTTCAAATCTACAGTCTCATAATCCATGGAGCAGAATTGTGTGGGAAGAAAGGAACTATTGGAAGGGACCCTACAACATCAAGGAATCAGTTGTATTCTCCTTTTCATATTTCTAATACAGTAATATATTTCTTTCCCATAAAAACTTTCTTATTTTATTGAATGAATCATTGATCACATACATAGGTTTTGTTAAGTATACATTGTTTCTTTCACTTTGTTGGCTTATGTATTTTTGTAGGTTCAACATCCCATAAGTCTTGGAATGGAGTGAGGATGAAACTAATGAGGACAAACGACATTTAAAAGGAATTTCATTTATCTCTTGTTAATTAGTATGGTTGATAATTAAAAATTAGGGAAAGTTTTATATTTTGTCTTGTTTTGTTCTAATTTCTTGTTGAAGTTAGGGAGATCAGTTTGTGTCTTCACTTACCAATTTGTACGATAACACTTATGGTGAAATCCCGCAAAGGAAGATGCTTTGTGAAGTCCAAATGGTTAGGTGGTTGAGTATCCCAACAGTGTGGTTAGGGAACCCAAGTTTAATTGAGGAATAATGTAATGAAGATCAATGAATTTGCAGGAGAAACTATTCCATATGGATAGTATATGTCATGTCATTTCTGGTTATATGTGGAACGTCACATAAATCCTCACGGTTAGATAGTTATGGCCATGTGAAGTTGGAGAACCCTCGTGAGTTATCTAGAAGCCCCTAGAAGGTCAAATAAGTCAAATTATTCTAGAATCTCCTAGAAGAAGTTGACCAATCAAAGTGGTTAGTCATGGGTTAAGTGGTTGCAACAAGAAAAAAATTAAAAATAAATTAGTTGAAACTAGAAGTGGAGAGTTTACTATTTGCGGAGAAACTGGTTGTAAGTGGACAAAGTGGTTATAAGTGGGTTACCCCCAAAAGAAGGAAGTTGGGTAATTTGGTTAGAATATAACCCCTAGAGAAAGCTACTTGGAGAAGTATAAATACAAGAGAAAGAGTCTCTTATGAGTATGATATTTGAGCATATTGAATATCTATTTGTGAAAGGTTATTTGGGCAGGTATTATTGATAGAGAAAATTCGCGGCAAAAGAATTGCGACAACATAACCGTGGCAACATAATTGTGGTAGCAAATCTGTGGCAGTAGAATCACAGCAGTAGAACCGCGACAATAGAATTGCAGTAGCAAAACCGCAGTAGCAGATTTGGCAGCTGCAGAAAGTTGGTAGTTCGATAACCACATCGGATTTGCATATTGGAATTGTTTCAATTGTTGCATGGTACGGTATAGGTCTTGATGATTGCTACATGATTAATGGTATGGTTTTGGCACATGGTCTTGTGTAAGGGTTTATGGTATTTGGTTTATGGATACTATGGTGTATTGCTAGAGGTATTTTGTTGGTTAACTTGGTGATATTGTACATATGGTTGAGAGTTGACTTGATGTTTGATCTTTGTGAGTAGATCAGATTTGGATGATGGGATTGATGAGATAGGATAAGGTGACATGTTGTTGTGACAGGTTGGGTTGTGCATAGTTGATGCACTTGTCTTGGTATATATTGTTGGTATAGTTTGACAGATTGTTTTCTCTCTACAAGCTAGGTATTGTACTTGAGGGTTGGATTCCTCACATATCGGTTGGTGTTGAGATATGCAGGTTGGGTCTTACAATTGAGAGTTGGTGTTATTTTCAATTGGTGTTGATAAAACCTGATATTGTAGTCTCATGTAACATATAATACAAAAAGATTAAACATTATATTGTAGTCTCACATATCAGTTGGTGTTGATATATGCAGGTTGGGTCTTGCAATTGAGAGTTGGTGCTATTTTCAATTGGTGTTGATAAAACCTGATATTGTTGTCTCATGTAACTTGATATTTTGTGCTCTTTGTGTTCATTATTGTGATGGTTCAAAGTTCTTTATTGTTGATGTACGTTGTTGAGATATGTTTACATGAAAGCAACTAAGTGTGAATGGAACTAATGAGTAAATGGTGATTTCCAACTAAAGTTTTTAAAGAAGTGTAAAAAGAGCCTCACATTGATTCACCCCCCACCCTCTTAGTGTGGTCGGTGTGTCCAACAATTGGTATCAGAGAATGCCTTCACTATAAGACTTACAAGCTTGAAGGGGATCTATGGACACACAAATGGATGAACATGCAGATGAAGTTCCATTCTTTGATGAGAAAAATTATTCACCATGGAGAATAAAGATGAAAGGGTACTTGAATTCAAAAGAAGTAGGTGTTTGGGATACAGTTCTTGTTGGACCAGTTCCTTCGAAGAATTAGTCAAAATTTGCAACAAAGAAGAATAATGCAGTAGCACTCAAGACCATCTTCAATGGACTCTTGGATTTTGTCAAAGAAAGCATAGGAAACATTCCTCCACCATGGACCTATGGTTGAAGCTAGATAAGGTATATCAATATAACTCCATCAAGGACAATGAAGGTAAAGACTCTATGTTGAATGCTCTCCTACAAATAAAGAAGAAGATATAGTAGAAGTTTATGTAGATGAAGGAAGATTTGTTGAAGTTTAAAGATAATTTTTTATCTGATTTAGGCAATGTTAGCATGGAAATAGGACATTATTCAATTTCTTTTGAGTATCTTGAAAGGACAATGAGTAATTCCTAGAAAAGTACCCAAGGCATACCATGGAACTAAAGAAAATGCTCAAAGAACAAGAACAAAGTAAAAAGACTCAATTAGAAGAAAAAGAAGAAGAGATCAAAAGACTAAAGAATGAAATAATTAGTCAAGCAGAAGAAAAGAAGAAGGTAGATGATGAGCTTATCAAAAGCCTTGAAGTGAATGTCAATCTAAAAACCCAAATTGAAGAAGCCAAAAGGATAAAAGATCTATTGAAGAATCAAGTAAATGAAAAAGAAGAATCATGCCATAAGCTAGAAACATAAGTTATTGATCTTAGAAGGAAAGCAGAGAAGTAAAAAAGGTTCATTAACAACTCAACTATATTGGATGAAATCATGGATAGTCAAATATCACCAAATGATAAATCAGGTCTTGGATACAACAAGGAAGCAACACACTTTGGAGCTAACACCTCTAAGAAACATGAGGTAAGTCATTTATTCTCAAAAGGTGGAAGCAATGTTGCAAGTCAAGAACCTACAAAAAGCAAGGAAGCCTTCAGAAGAACAGAGCAAAGAAGACATCAAGAAGTCATCCCCACATCTCAAACGAAATTTAGAAGAGAGACACCTTGAAGGTGGATATCAAAGCAAAGGTATGAATGTTTTTTTCATGGTTAGTTCTTCTCATGTAATGAATATGGTCACAAAGTTTTCGATTGCAGACATTATGCAAGGAAAGATGTTGGAATGTTTCATAACACCCTAAGATATTGGAGATGTAATCAAGTGGGACACATTGTTTCTCATTGTCACACCATGAGATGTTACAGTTGCATTGGGCTTGGCTACAAAAATCAGTATTCCTGGAATTCAAGGAGACAATCAATGAGGAGTGCTTCATATAGCATGGAAAGATGAGCACATGTAACTTGGAAGGAAGAAAACGTTGAAAGGATGGAAGCTTAAAGTACAAGTATAGATAAATCATGAAACTCTCAGAAGTGGATGAAGAATACTGAAGAACCAAACATGAATGAAGGAATAAAGAATCAAGAAAGCTTAACTCTTTCTTAATCATACGCAGGCTCATGTGGGAGAAGTCACATACATGTGTGAGTTGTCTATGGAACATGCTGTGTACCTATGGAAGAAACCTCAAGAAGAGGATTGTACATATGAGTTGCAACATTGTTTGATTGTGTAACTTTTTTTTTGTAGGGTATGACATGGTTTTTTGCAGGTTTTCATGATTAAATACTTGCATGTGTGTTTGATGTATGTATGGTGATAATATATGGTTGAGTGTTGAAGCTTATCTATCTTGGATGCATGTTACAAACTTTAGTGTGTGGAGTGATGAATCATTGATAAGGTATATTGTTGGTTATTCTCTCAGAGATGTTATGGCACCTTGTCTATGAGAAATATCATGATGATGTGATGCTAGCTAGAGATATATCATTAATCTATTGAGGGACACTCTTAGTACATGTTTAGAGGTATTATTGGTTGCTTATTACTTTCTGTAGTGAATGGTTTTTGAGGTACATTTGTCATGGTACATGGTGTTGTTGGGAAAATACCCTACAGACTAGCAAACTAGGGTCAGACTTGCATGCATATTTTGATCATAAAGAAAATACTTTTTAACCTACAACCCAAAACTTAAGCCCCTCTTTCATAGCACATGCATGGAGAATGACTACTAACCTTGTTACCGACGTTCGATGTAGATCCTCCATTGCGCTTTGACCACTTTCTTGCGCTGCTCCTTCCAAAGATGACCTGCAATCAAGACAAACAACTATGCATGCATGCTACTTCTCTACTCGAGGGTTAGAAATTAAGCATAAATTAACCAAACCATAGATAACTCATGCATTGGGATGGGAAAAGTATTCTTTTGTTATTTGAAAAATGAATCAACTTACAATCAAAGTCGAGACCGGCCACCGCTCCTTGATCTTGATCCTGGGCTCCTCTTCTTCTATCCTCCAACTGCTTTGCGTTAAATCTCCTTTGGCATGAGGAAAGGCTAAAGGGTTGGGAAAATGGATTACGTAAATGGGCAGAGTTTCTTCCCTATATTTTTTCCTTCTCCAAATGGTACCCCTACCCCTTCTTTTATAGGATAAAAGGAGCTAGGGTTCTGGATGAACCCTCGGCCATGCATGGCCAGGAGTTTCAGTTAATTGACCCATAGCTTTTTGTTCTGTCGTCAACTTTACTTTTTTTGTGCTTTGTTAGGTACACGCGGGCTGTAGTGAGCCAGCCAGCGTGCATACACGTTCAGTAATGGATTAGGGCGTGTGGGCCTTGACACAAGAGGATTTCCAAAGAGTTGTTCAACAGATTTTTTGGCAATGAAGGGATATGAGTTGGCCTGATGCCAGGTAAGCATGTGTGGTGAAATTTAGGGTTATAACACATGGCTAGTACATATGTGAGCTCCATTGATATATATTATGATGTATTGTTAGAGGTATATTTGTTGGATGTCTTGGTGCATGCATTTGGAATGTGATTGAGCTACATATTGGGACATGTATTTGATGACTTGATGAGGTGGTTATGTTGTACATCATTGATGAGTCATAGATTGATCTATAGTTGGTGCATGATTGGTATATACTTGGTACATTGGTTGAGGCACTTGCTAGCAGTATGATTGGCACATGGTTTATGGTTGATATCTAATACATGTATGGGAACACATCTTGATTGTGGTTCATCTTGTTGAGGTTTAGTGTATGGTTGATGCACTTGCTTTGGTACATAATGTATGGGATGATACAGTTGAGAAACTTGTTATGATGCTTGGTCGATATATTGATGGTTGAGATACATGGTTGTGGCACTTGATTCATGATAGAGGCATATTATGAGTGATATGATATTTGTTTGAGGCACATGGTTGGCATGGTGTATGGTTGATGATGATATTGATGATCTTGATACACATTTGCCACATGGTTAATACACTTCAGTGATGATATTGTGTATGGTGTTGATGTACATACTTGATGTACATGGTTGATGTGCATGATTGGCACATGGTATGGCACATGATGTATATGGATGATGGTTTGTTCATGATTCACTATTTATTGTTGACATATCATTTGTTTCATGGTTGATACATGAGTTAGTATGTATGAATGGCATACACTTGATGTATGCTATGGAACGATTTTATATGGTTGATGCAAGGATAGGTTCAAGGATTGGTGTTCTCTTGATGTATTTGAGAAGTTAATCAATGTTCTCATTGAGCAAAAACACTTGCAACATAAGCATATTGGAGTAGTAGCATATTGTTCATCTTGCAGAGAAGATAGGGGGAGACATACCCACAGGGGTATTTATTCTTCTTCCCATGATTGGTCCAGGTGGAGAGATGATAGAGATGATTGGAAGCCATGTTACCAACATTGCATCAGAGTTATATCCTTTGTAAAAAAAGGAGAGATTCATCAGATACATGGAGAGCAACCCACAGAACAATGTAGCTAGGAGGAGCAGCCTCAGGGACAATTCGGTTAGGGGAAGAAACCCCAAAGAGATATACCCTTTGCCATTGATGTCAAAGTGTGAGAGATAGTCACATTTATATGATGAGATGAAAATTGATGAGGGGCGATGATCACAGAGGGATCATGAGCATTGCCATGTCTAAGTGTTTCCATCAATGATTGGTGTTGACATCAATGTTGGTGTTGCCATCAATGCCAAAGGGGGGGATTGTTGTACTATGTTGTCAATGATGTAAAAGGGTTGATGTCAAGTATTGTCATAGTGATGTGTTTGTATCATTGATATATTGATTATTGGTGATATGGTCATTGATGTAATTGTTGTCAAAGGGTTGATGTCAAGTGGTGTCCTAATGATGTGTTGATATTAAATGGAATTGTATCATTGATGTCATGGTTGATAGGAAGAACCAAATGGATAAACTCCAAAGTGGTCCCCTTATGGTAAAATCCCTCATGGGAAGATGCTCTTGGATAAAGTTCTCAAAGTGGTCCCCTTATGGTGAAATCCCTCACGAGAAGACTCTCTTGGATAAAGTTCTAAAAGTGGCCCCCTTATGGTGAAAGTCCTCATAGGAAGACACTTTTTGAAGTCCAAATGGTTAGGTGGTTAAGTATCCCAATAGTGTCATTAGAGAACCCAAGTTTGATTGATGAACAATGTAATGAATATTAGTGAATTTGTAGGAGAAACTATTCCATATGGATAATATATGTCATGTCGTTTCCGGTGATATGTGGAACATCACATAACTCCTCGTGGTTAGAGAGTTATGGCCATGTGAAATTGGAGAACCCTCATGAGTTATCTAGAAGCCCCTAGAAGGTCAAAGAAGTCAAATTATTCTAGAAGCTCCTAGAAGAAGTTGACCAGTCAAAGTGGTTATTCATGGGTTAAGTGGTTGCAACAAGAAAACAATTAAAAATAAATTAGTTGCAACTAGAAGTGGAGAGTTTACTATTTATGGGTAAAGTGGTTGTAAGTGGACAAAGTAGTTAGAAGTAGGTTAGCCCCAAAAGAAGTAAGTTGGTTAAGTTGGTTAGAAGATAACCCCTAGAGGACGCTACTTGGAGAAGTATAAATACGAGATCAAGGGTCTATTATGAGTATGATCTTTGAGCATATTGAATATCCATTTGTGAAAGGTTATTTGGGAAGGTATTCTTGATAGAGAAAATTCATGGTAGAAAAATCACGACGACATAACCGCGGTAGAAAAAATGTGGCAGTAGAATCATCGCAACAAAACCATGACAACATAATCATGGAAGCATAACTGCAACAATGGAATCACAATAGCAAAATTGCGGCAGCAGAATCGTGGTAGCAAAACCGTGGCAACAGATTTGGTAGCTTCAGAAAGTTGGCAGTTTGGTAACCACATCAAATTTTCATATTGGAATTGTTCCAATTTTTGCACGGTATGGTATAGGTATTGATGATTTCTACATGATTAAAGGTATGGTTTTTTCACATGGTCTTTTCTAAGGTTTATGGTATCTTGTTTATGGAGAGTATGGTGTATTGCTAAAGGTATATTGTTGGTTAACTTGGTGATATTGTGCATATGGTTGGGAGTTGACTTCATGATTGATCTTTGTGAGTAGATCATATCTAGATGATGAGATTGATGAGGCAGGTTGAAGCGACATGGTTTGTTGTCCATAGTTGATGCACTTTTCTTGGTATAGATTGTTGGTACAGTTTGACAATTGCTTTCTGTCTACAAGATGGGTCTTGTAATTGAGGGTTGGATTCCTCACATCTCGGTTAGTGATGAGATATGCAGGTTGGGTATTACAATTGAGAGTTTGTGCTCTTTTCAGTTGGTTCTGATAAAACCAGAGATTGTAGTCTCCTGTAACATATAATACAAAAAAATTAATCATATATCTAGTGCTATTTGTGTTCATTATTGTGATGGTTCAAAGTTATTTACTATTTATTTATGTTGTTGAGATATGTTTACATGCAAGAAACTAAGTTTGAATGGAACTAATGAGTAAATGGCGATTGCTAACTAAATTTTTAAAAGAAGTGTAAAAAGAGCCTCACGTTGATTCACCCCCCCCCCCTCTCAGTGTGGTCGGTGTGTCCAACAATGACAACATTGATATGTTTTTTTCTCCCATCTCAATACATTCTTGATTTATTTCTATCATCATCTTGGCCAACCCTTGGCCTTTGAATATCTTGGATGGATTAATCTCCAAGTCAAATCTTGTATTTGTGAGACCCATTTTCCTCTTGATCCAAGACAATCTTGTTGCGATAAGACATCCTTTACAACTGGGTAAGGAATGAAAGATTTAATCTTGTTATACCTCATGTATGTTCTAAAGTGATTGAGGGATTTCACAAGGGCATAAGCTTTCTTTTATGTAATGGTATAGTTTAGTTCTAAGTCTCTGAGAGATTTTCTCATGAAAGCAATATGTTGTTCATCTCCTTGATCATTTTTTCTGCAAAAGAACTCCTATGATGGTATCATTTGAAGCAAAGGAGAAAATGATGAAATATTTAGAAAAAATTGGGCTTATTAAGATAGGCACGATGGTTATTTCCTCTTTGATATGTTGAAAAGCCTTCTTATCATTAGCATCCCACTTGAAACGAGCATCCTTTTTTAACAAACTTTTTAGAGCTTCACAATTTCAGCGAAATTCGGGATTAAACTTCTTATGAAGTTAACCTTACCAAAGAAAGATTGTAAGGACTTATTATATTTAGGGAGAGGGATCTACTCGATGGATTCAATTCTAGAAGGATCCACTGAGATTCCATCCTTGGAAACTATATGTCCCAATAAATTCGCTTTATCTACACCAAAAATTGACTTCTTGGGATTAAGAGAAATACCATACTCTCTGCACCTTTGAAAAATTGTCCTCAAGTGTTGGATATGATGAGTTCTTTTCTTAGAGACAACAGTTAGGTCATGTTGGTATATTTCTATGAGTTTTCCGATTAAATCCCTGTTCGAAAGCATAGGTATTCCAACAGAGGATGAACACCTTCAGTAACCACTCACATAACCAGATCAAAGATCAACACATCGATGTTTTCACGTGGTAAAACCCCTACGAGGAAACATCCATGGCCCTAGCCAACACGGCCACTTGGAGCAGTTTATTAATGCAAAGAAAACGATTACAGAGAGATTTTATACGAGAGTTTCTCACAATTGATCATCGGCAAATTACCCTCCATGTTATTTAAATAGAGATCATGGACCAATCGGGTGTTAAGACACGGATCAATGGCCATTAAGATCGAGGAGAGTTTGAACCGTCAGATCACTCTATGTTGGGAACATATCGTGACCGTCGGATTTCCTAACTACAAATGCATACTAAAGAAACACACTTTTACCTAACGACATATTAGACCAAGTAGATCTTAACTAACTCCTAAGTGTCTAAATATCCGAACATCCCCCCTTAAGAACAACTTGTGATAGGATTGAAGGATTTACAATAGTGACACAATAGGAGAAGGAAGGAGGCATTAGAGCCTATCCCCCCTTAATGACAACTTCTTGAACTCCTAACATAGATCGAAGTTTGGAAAACTTCACTTCTGTAAGAGACTTTGTGAAAATGTCTACAACTTGATCTTCTGTAGGGCAAAAGAGCACTTCAATAACTTGATCATGAATTAGCTTTCTGATGAAGTGCATGTGTAGCTCGATGTGTTTGCTATGCTGATGTCGAACTGGGTATTTGGTGAGCTTGATGGAATTCTAATTGTCACACCAAAGGCTGGTTGGATGTTGGTGCTGGAATCCAAACTCTGAAAGGGGCTATCGAAGCCACAAGGCTTCCTGACTAGCATTTATCGTTGCTTGGTACTCTGCTTCTGCTAAATAAAAAGAAATAGCATGTTGTTTCTTACAGGCCCAAGTGACAGGTATTGAACCAAGGCTGAAAACATAACCTGCAGTAGAATTTTGATCATCATGGTCGTCAACCCAATCTGAATCAGTGAAACCAACCAATAAAGGAGTCCCCCCTGAACTGTAATGTATCCCAAACTGAATTGTACCATGGACATAGTGAAGTATCATTTTTGTTGCTTTCCAATGGCTTTCATGGGGTGTTTTCATATACTGGGAAACAAGACCAACAACAAAGGAAAGATCAGGACGGGTATGAGTCAAGTATAAGAGGCTACCAACTAACTAACGGTACAGGGTGGCATCAACTTCAGAAGAAGTATAGGTGGAAGTAAGCTTGACTCCAGACTGGAAGGGAGAAGGGGTTGGTTTTCAATCATCCATGTGAAAGTGACAAAGAAGGTCACAAGCATACTTAGACTAGGAAAGAAAAATTCCTTCATTGGTTTGTAAAACTTGGAGGCCAAGGAAATAGTGCAAAAATCTCAAGTTGATGATTTCAAATTTCTTCTTAAGGCTAGTTTTCACATGGTTTAAAAGTTTTGGGTCACTACCAGTAAGGATAAGGTCATCAACATAAAGGACAAGGATTATGATATGGATTCCTACTTTCTTGGTATAGACATTAGGATCATAAAGACATCTATAGAATCCAATGGTAATAAGAAAGTTTTCCATTTTGGCATACCAAGCTCAGGGAGCTTAATTGAGACCATAAAGAGATTTCTTGAGGCGACAAACAAGACTAGAGTCATTCTGGACATGGCCAGGAGGTTGTTCCATGTAGATTTCTTCTTTCAAATCACCATGCAAGAAGGAATATTTAACATCCATCTTATGGACCTCCCATTTATGTGAGGCGGCAAGGGCAAGAACAAGGCGGAAGGAATTCATTTTGGCTACAGGGGAAAAGGTTTCATTATAGTCAATTTCTTCAACTTGGGAAAATCCTTTGGCAACTAACCGAGCCTTGTGTATTTCAACACTTCCATCTGATGCATACTTAGTTCTGTAGACCCATTTACATCTGACAAGTTTTCTTCCTTTTGGAAGAGGTACAAGATCCCAAGTATCGTTTTCCATTAAAGAACGATACTCTTCATTCATTGTTATATCCCAATCTAGATGACCTGAAGCTTCTACAAATGTTTCTGGATCAGGAGTCTCAGAAACTTGATCCAAAAGAGAAGAGGCTCACTGGAACTGTGAACGTGTTTGACGTTGATCTAAAGGATCACCGAAAAGACCACCAGTTTCTTCTCGTGTTGAACGGACCCATCTAGGAAGTGGTGGAACTGGTACTGGTTCAGGTTCAAAGGACTCATTTGGAGGAGGGTGAGCAGGCGGAGGTGTATTTTCATCCTCATTGTCATCATATGAAGAAGAAATCAGATCAGAAGAAGGCACAAACACTGAATATGGCTCGCAGGACGAAGAAGGCACAACTGTCGAATTAGGCTCACATGCCAAAGAAGGCACAAATGTCAAATTAGGATCGCAAGCCAAGAGATTTTCATCAAATTTAACATCTCTTCTAATAATAATTTCATTACAATTTGATTGAAGAAGTTTGTAACCTTTGACATCTTCAGAATAACCAACAAATATACACTTCTCACTTTTAGGCTGTAATGCTTTCCTTTTCTCATCAGGAATGTGAGCCCATGCTATACTGCCAAATACATGGAAGTGACTTATATCTGGTTTAATTTTAGTCCAAGCTTCTTTTGGTGTTATATTTTTAAGAGCCTTTGTGCGAGTGCGATTTACTATGTAATTTTCACAGTTGATGGCTTCCGCCCAATACTTTAGACTTAATCCCTTAGATTGGATCATACAATTAGCCATTTCTTTTAATGTGTGGTTCTTTCTCTCAGCAACACCATTTTGTTGTGGTGTA
>ML789099.1:210383-224887 GCA_009831015.1 Picea engelmannii | reverse complement strand
TTTTCTGAGCTACTGTCTAAGTTTTGAAGCCCATTTTTGAAAAATGTTGTAATTTTGACCTCGTTTTAAAAAATGGTGCTATCGGTAGCACCACTTTTTGATTTGGGGGTTGATTTTGATGTTTTTTATGCAAAAATATGGGTTTTTTGGGACAGAGTTCTCGTTTTGAGGTCACAGTTCTCATTAAGTTGGTAACTATGTTGGACATCATTTCTGCTCCAGTGACCCTTTGCAAAAGGTACTACATGTTTGGCAGATGGTAATTATCCTAAAGTGACGCTTGGTTCAAGTTTATGAAATTGACACATATCCTGATATCACCAGTATTATTCCAGACAACCACGGGATTGGATACCCACGATGAATACCTGATAGGCTCAATTATCCTTGACTTGACCATGTTTTGCAACTCCTTTTGTACTTGAGGTGCAACTTTTGGATTAATTTTCCTGAGCTTCTACCTAAAATGTTTTGTGCCTTCCTTGAGGGGAATAATGTGTTGCATAACATCTTCTAGGTAAGCTTTCATATCTTCATACGACCAAGCAAAAAAATCCTTAAATTACCTGATGATAGCTATCAACTCTTCCCTTTCGTCAGAGGTCGTCCCCCTCCAAAACTTAACCATTTTTGGGGATTCACTAGTACCAATATTGGAATCAATGAATTAATTATCAATGAATTAATTATCAATTTTGATTGATGTCTTCCCCTTATACAAGTCATTTTGATCAAACAACCTTTCTAAGGGTATGATTCCCATAGGTAAGGGTCTGTCAAGTAGATCTATGATCTCAACGTTTGCTTCTTCAGCCAAAAGGATTATCCGAGCTTCTAAGAATTCACTCTCATTTTGGAGGAAATGCAGGATTTGGTGCTCATTATCAAAGACCTGCAAGTGCTCCAAGTTTTCAGGTATCGAGGGACTAAAGTTTACTTCCACTTTTTAGAGACCAATTTCTTTGAAATGTTGCAAAGTAGAAACAGATATTGCAAGGTTGTCTTCTAGATGATTCTCTTCTCTAGGGATAGCTTCAATTGAAAAGTCATCAAATTTTTTCATGGAATCCCAAATATGAGTCCCCTCTTACATGTAAGGATTTGATGTTCATATCAATCGCTAGTTTCAAACCCAAAATGAGGGCTTCATACTCAACTATGTTTTTAGTGAAATTGATCTCAAGTTTGTGTGAGAAAAGGGTATCCTCTTTATTTGACGATATTAGGACCACCCCAACGCCTAAACCTAAACTTGAGTGTGCACCATCAAAATCCAAACCCCAACATCCAACCCTTCTTTCCTCATCTTGAAACAAAGTTTTTTCCAAGATAAAGGTGTTGTTGATTCCTTCGTCAAGAACTTGATGGGATGAATCAATGCAGTGTTTGACTGGTTCTATAGTAGCCCCTTTATGGGTTTCATCTCTTGTGATAGCCTCTTCTAATCCACTTTTGATGACAAGAGGTCCCTTTTTCTCACGAGGTGGGGACATAATTTCCCGAACATAATGCAATAAAATATCTTCTGATTTTTTCATTGCTAGGGTTTTTTCAGTTTTTAGCCTTTCATTCGCAAGGGAAGCCATTCTTCTAGATTTTGGTCCCTCCCCCTTTTTCAATTTTTTTTTATTTTACCAACAACCCCGTTGGAAGTTTCTCTTTTCTCCTTATGCAAGTAGGATTTGGTGACATGGAGAAATTTGAGAGGTGAAGTGATAAAGTTTGTAACTTGATTTATTTGTGTGACCTCTTCAAGGAAATCCTCATCTTGATGGAAAGAGGAAGCTAAGTTTTCCTCGATTTCACACGCTCTTTCTTGGGCTTGAATCAAGGTGGAAGCGTGATTCTCTCCTATCAAAATCCACAAGGGTCCTTTATGTTGACATGTAATACTTGTGTAAAATATTATGATTGGGCTCGTAATCATGGGGAAAGCGTTTTACAAGGGTGTTGAATGAGTCATTAAAATCATGTATGTTTTCCCTTGGTTTCCTCTTGCATTGATAGAGTTGATCATAAATAGATATGCAATCTTTTATTTTTGTGAATCTCTTCATGAAAATATTTTGAAAGACATCCCAGTTGATAATCGCCCCCAGTGAAATATTTTTATACCACTCTTTGGCTTTCCCAATGACAGAATAAGAGAAAAGTCTCATCGGTACATCCTTATATTGGTCATAAGATTCAAAAACACTGAGAAAGGCATCCAAATTATTTTCGGTCATAGTCGAGTCTTCTCTTGAAAAGGTGGGAGGAAACTCTTTGAAACCCTTTGGGATCTTATGAGGTGATCCAAGAATATTTGTCATATCTAAAGGCTTGTATGCATCTTTGACCCACTAATTTTGGAGAGTGCTTGCCGAACAATGCATAGACGAAGGTGCAGGACTTGGGGAGGAATGAGAAGGTAAGGGATTAGGAACTTTGGGTACATTTTTAGGATGTTTAGACAGAGGTGGAGGTCTAGGGTAGCCCATCGACTAGGTACATGTCATGAAGGGTTTCAGGATGGTGTAGTCGTTAGATGAGATTTATGCTTATCTCACAAAGAAAGGAAAAGGGAACTTCCCTTAAGTGGAGTCGCTAGGCAAGCTAGGGGTTAAGAATTTGGGATCAAAGCTTGCCAAAGTGTCATTTGTGCATGAGAGAGGATTCAAAATCCTCCTCGACAACGATGCAAAAATGTTATCGCACAATGTTATGAAAAAATGTTATCCACAAGAGTGAGACAACTATGGGAGTAAGTACCCACTGTCACCTCAGATAGATACGCCCCTCACTTTAGTTATGATAAGTCACCACAATGGGGGAATCCCAGTGACCCTAGGGTGATTGAGATAGAAAGTGGTAGAATGACCAATGAAGCCCCTATAGGTCAATTTTGAAGGTGGAAAAAGGATTGGAAATAAGTCTTGTTGATGAAGGGAGGTTTCCAAAGTGTTGTGTACCTGCAAGACAACGTTAAACTTACCTGAGACAAGATAGTTGATAGAGATACAAGACAAATAACCAAGGGTAAAATCAAGGAGATACTGCTTTCCTAAATTGCAGTAGCTTATCAGACTTATATAAGCAAAGTAGATTAGCAAATTGTTGCAAAATATATTGCCAAAAGTCAAGTAAAATATATTAGAAACTAAGATATCAATGTCTAGTTTAACTTCCATTGAAAAGGACAAGACTTTGATGGAATTTAGGGGTGTTTATTAGGTGTTAAAAACAAGTTATTATACATCCAAAGGGTTGTAGCAAGAAAATTCTACAACAACAAATTCAAACCAAAAAAATCAACAAGTAAACCATAAAAAAGATAATCAATGAGCAGTGGAATAGTAATCTAGGTTCACAAGTAAATTTCAGCGGTGGAAAAGTGAGAAATAGATAAAAGAAAGTAAATTTTGCTACAGCCCTAATGGTTGTAGCATTAAGTTGATTACAAAAAGAGAATTCCTTGGCCAAACTAGAGAATTCCAACTTGAACAAATAAGTTATCTCTCAATTTCACGTATACCAATGCAATGATTTTATTTCTCCAATGCAAATTAAGATTAGTGCCTTGTCAATGGGTTATGGAGTATTCTTGTGTGAGGTTCGATATACTACTTCTCTAGGGGTGTAATCCCTTTTACTCCCTAGAGAAAGAAAATCCAACAAGGTAAATCTAGGAGGGTGTAATCCCATTTACTCCTCCTAACAAACTTTGTAAATAGATTATCCACTTAACAATGACAATAGAATTGGTGGAGGGTGTATGTCCTTGTATGCCTCCAAGGGTTTAGACAAGAACAACCATGAAAAAAGAAAGAAACACCAACAACATGCAAAACTTCCTTGCCAATTCCAAGAGATATTCAAGATAAACCCTTATCTACAAGGAATATTTCATCACCATAGCAAGAGACAATAATCCAAGAGGTAACACACCACTTCCTTCCACAATACAAGTAATTAGCATCCAAATAGTATCAAAGAGAGAGATGTGTGATTTTCCCAAGAGGGGAGAAAATTTCAGCCATGTATATGTAATGTTCAAGTTAGATTGTTGTGATAAAATGAAATGTCGTGACCTTTATTTATACAATGTCTCACTAACCAATTTTTCCCCTTAACTAAGGGTAAAACACAAATTAGGGAGGCCGACCTCCTAATTTTCCCCTTTACAAAATATAATTTAAATTTACAATTAAAAGAAGTCCTAAATGATGACGTTGTGTCCTCTAGGAGTGACGTTTTGGCATCTTGAGCAAGTCATTGAGTTTTTGAGGGAAATGTTGGGCCTCCAAAGGCATGATCTCCATGCGCAATTGCATTCCTCCATCAAAACCATGCCAAGTCATCATCAAATCCACCATCACCATCAAACCCTAGCCCTCAAATGTGACGTCATGCCATAAAAGGTGACATTTTGAGCCTCCAAGGAAAAATGTTGGGCAAGTGGAGGGTCAATGTCATCCTCCAAGGTTTCATGCATTCAAAGGAAACATTCATCATCCAACTTTCCAAGGAGAGGGGGTGCAACATCCATCCCGTGGAGTCCATGCCCCAAGTGAAGGTCCAAGTAACCTTGTGCCTTCACGAAATGTGATCCGGATTTTATGAGCAGAACAAAATGACTACATATTATTAACAGGTGCTTAACACAAAATAACAAAGATATAGTAAAATTGGTTTTCTATTCAATAAGAAAATAAGCTGAAACTGTAAAATGCAGCAAAAATAAGCTTGTTGGAATGGTGGCGGCTTATCTCTAAGAAGAGATGTGACAGTTGCACTCATTCGCAAGAAGATGATTACAATGAGGCTCTGAAGGATTTTTTACAATAAACAGGAATGCCAAAAACCCTAGACACCCAAAAACCTAACCCTAGGAGATGAAGTGCCAAAAGTCATGTGGGCCCCATCTGGGTAAGTTAGTACATCAACTTCTTGGGGTCGTAACTTTTGCATATGATCTCTGTTTTATGCGTATGATAGCCTGTTGAAAAGGTATCATCGAGGAAATTGGGGACTCAATAATTCCTTTGACTATAAATGAGAAGATCGATCCCAAAAATCCTTCATTTAGGCCCTCAAAATGGCCCCGAAAGTTAAAACTGCTAAAAATAGTAAATTGCCAAAATTGCCAAAACATTGTTTTGAGACGGTTAGAAAAGGTGGGTGGCCACCGATATCCACCTGGATCAATCCTCCCTCATTTGGAATCAATGGTATCCATTGCGTTGAGTTCCCCCATCAGATGAGGAAATTTCTGTTGAATTTAGCTCCAGGTGAGCCACTTGCCTTGGTGCAGGAGCTGCCCTACTTTGACGACTCGATAAAGCTGGATCCTTTGCTATCAAGTGCCCTTGATCTGTGTGTCCACAATATGATCGTTGGATGCATGTTGTATGCAGTCAGGGTTGACCTCTATTGGTGTCATCTGTTCTGCTACATCTGAGGTTTCCAATAATGGTGGGAAATAAGGGCGAAGGTGATCCGCGTTGAACATTGGGTGCCTGACAAGGAAAGGAGGAATGTTGAGCTCAAAATAATTATCCCCCATATCCTTGGTGATGGTGTATGGCCCATAACGGAGTGGGCTAAGCTTCCTATGGGGTCTTGTAAGGCGTTCTTTCTGCAAGTGCAACCAAAATTTGTTGTCCACCTGAAACTTATGTGGCACCCAATGTTGATCACGGCGTTGCTTGTACTTGTCATTGGACTTTTGTAGGATATCCTGAACCTGTTGGCAGATATGATGGATCTTCTCAATGAACCCGGTGGCTTTGTTAACTTTAGTTGGAGCAATATATGAGTTGGTTGAGGTGACCACAAGGGGAAGTGAAACATCTATGGGACCCAATGGTTGGAATCTCAACCCCACCTGAAAGGGGTTGTGGCCGGTTGAGCTATGCAGGGCATGGTTGTAGCTATGTTGTACATAGGGGAGGCTCTCATCCCATGTGTGAGGGTGCTTTGAATTATACATGCAAAGGAAATGCACAATCATTTGATTTACGACCTCGGTTTGGCCATCTGTCTGGGGGTGGAAGGTCGTGGATTTGGTGAGATTGGTGTCCAGCAGTGACCAGAGGCTCGACCAGAATGTGTTGAGAAATCTACTGTCCCGATCTAAGACAATGGTTTGTGGGATTCCAAAATGTACCCAAACTCGTTCAAAGAAGAGCTTGGCAGTGGCCTCTACTGTGATGTTCTTCTTGCAGGCAACCAGAATCACCATCTTAGAAAAGCGATCAAAAACCACAAAAACACAGTCATTTCCCTGCTTACTAGATGGGAGGCCCGACATGTATTCCATTGAGATGGATTCCCATAGCCTTTCAGGAGTAGGAAGAGGGTTGTACAAGCCCTGTTTCTTAGTGGTCGGTTTGGCAATAGCATAGGCAATGTAGGACCTAATATACTTGTTGACCTCCTGTCGAAGTTTCGGCCAGTAGAAATGTTTTTGTAGCATCGCCACTGTCTTTTCGATGCCGAAGTGTCCTGCCACCTAACTGTAGTGGGCTTCCCAGATCATCTTCTCTCGCTCACTTGATGGAACACAGATATGGCCCAGACGACACAACAACCCATCCTGAAGATGGAAATTATCGACAACTGCGTTTGCACCCAACATTTGGTAGGTGGTGGCAAAGTCTAGGTCTATCTCATAGAGTTGGGGGCATCCAGAGGTCTCATGGTCACAGGAGTCTAGAACCGTGTTGAGTGTTGTGACTGGTAGTCTACTGAGGCAATCAACGATGCAATTGGTGCTTCATGTTTTATACTTGATGTTGAGGTGGAATTGATGCAAGTATGTGGACCACTTTTGATGGTGATCATTCTGCGATTTTCCTTGTGTCTGCATGAACAACAATGGCTTATGATAAGTGTGAATGATTGTCTCCTTCCCAAGAATGTAATGTCTCCATTGGCGGCAGGCTTGCACAATGGAGTACATTTCTTTGTTGTAATTAGGGTACTTACAGACAACATCTGATAGTGTCTCACTATGATAGGCCACAGGGTGGCCATGTTGAGTGAGAATGGCGCCCATCGCATCGTCTGAGACATTTGTCTCGATCTCAAAGGGATGTTACAAGTCTGGTAGTGAAAGTACTGGGGTTGAGAATAAGCTCTACTTCAAATCATCGAATGCTTATTGTTGGTACCGACCCCATGCAAATATTTCCTTACCACCACCCTTGGTTATTTGGCTGAGGGCCCATGCAATGTGGGAGAATCCCAACACGAACCTGCGGTAGAAATTGGCAAGGCCCAAGAAGCTCTGAAGCTCAGTGAGTGTGGTTGGGGATGGAAAGTCACATAGGACTTGGATCTTGGTTGGATCCACATGTATGCCATGTTGATCAATTATGTAACCCAGGTAATGGACCCTGTCCATGCCGAAGGAGCATTTTTCCAAGTTGGCATATAGCTTGTGTTGTCACAGGGTGCGCAGAATCTGATGAATATGCTACAAGTATTCGGCCCAAGTTGTGTTGTAAATGAGAATGTCATCTAGATACACCACTACAAAATTATTGGAGAATGGTCATAGGATATCATCCATCATCCTCATGAAAGTGGTTGGAGCATTTGTCAAACCAAAGGGCGTGACCAACCATTCAAAAATCCCTTCATTTGACTTGAAGGTGGTTTTCCATACATATGTATGTTCTATTGAGACCTGGTGGTAGCCAGACTTCATATCAATCTTAATAAAGTATTTGGCCCCCATGAGTTGATCGAGGAGGTCATTGATTTGAGGAATCGAGTACCAGTTTCTGATTTTGATTTTATTCAGAGCCCATTAATTAATGCAGAGTCACTAGTTTCCATCTTTCTTCTGTACCAGCACAATTGGGCTCCCGCAAGGTGATGAGCTGGGACAGATGTGCCCCTTGTGGAGCAGTTCTTGGATCTGTTTCATTGGGAATAGAGAACAAGGATAGACGGGCCCATTGGGAAGCAATGCGTCGGGGGTCAGATCGATGGGGTGCTTGACCTAGCAGTGCAGAGGTACCCCGGTAGGTGAGGAGAAGATATCTAAGTATTCTTCCACGACATTATCTACTTGCTTCTGGTGTGTGGAGAGGTAGGTCATAGAGACCTTGGATGTGGCTATGATCTTTCTCTTATTCTGAGAGCAAATCACGAAGAAGACAAACTTCCCTGTCTGAGAGATGACCTTCCTACATTTCTTAGCAAAGATCAAGGAAATAGCACTGGGTGGGACTACCTTGGGTATCCTGTGCAAAGTAATAATAACACTACCAGGCCTAGACTCATATACATCATGACGTTTCCATAAACAAGGTTGCCCAAAATAAGATCACAAACTTCGAGAGGAGAAACATCACACAATACCTTGTTTTTAAAGGGCTTGATGTCGTACGACAGTCGACATTGTTGGCTGATGTAGAGATAGCTTCCTTGGCGGAGCCATCCAATGGTGTAGGGTTGTGGGTGTGGTGTTGTCAGCAGGGTCAAATGCTTGATGACCTCTACTGAGATGAGGTTCTTCTGGCTACCGCTATCAACAATGAAGTGTAGTGGGGTGCCTTTTACCCACATCTGTGAATGGAAGAGGCATTCTCCTTCTTTTGGCTCATCTGGTTCACTAGGCTGGAGCTTGGTGGTAGCAATAGTGGCACTAGGTTCTGCGTTAATGATCTGTCTTCCCCTTTCTAGTTCTATCTCAGAGTCTAAACCCCCATCTAATTTAGAGGCTTTCACTTTGGCCACCAACGACTGCTTTGAGCGACAGTCAACAGTGTTATGCCAAGGGCTCTTATGGAAGTCACACCACTTCCTGGTATCTTTCTTTGTCTTTCTAGTGTCCTTCTTTGCTTGCGGCTTGGACTAGTTGTCCTGATACTACCCATATTTTCTTTGTCCTTTGTTCTGTGGGTTGGGGCCGCCCTTTCCTGGATTTTGTTGTGAGGGGTTCCCAGGCCCAAATTGTCACATCTTTTGTTTGAGCTTCTGCTCAATTTTGACGGTATATCGGTAGGCCGTGCCCAAGGATGAGATGTCTAGAAATTAAATTTTGGTATGGATGTATCTATGTAGAGTGATGCGATACTTGAGCACTAGATTTTGCTCTGAATCTTTGATACCCAGCTTGGTGCACAAGGTATGAAAGATATTTGTGAAATCTATCACTGCTTGGTCTCTTTCTTGCCGCAGTGTGGTCCATTTGGTATACAAGTCGTCATAACTTTTGAAAGGGTAATATTTTTCCTTAATAGCATCCCTGAAGGATTCCCAGGTGGTCATGACTGTAAATAATGAGGGTTCATCTGATTCCTTTTTCTCACAAAAAGTTTCCCACCAATCTTTGACATGGGGAGCAGCTTTAAGTAGCGCAAAAGTAATTTTTTCTCTATTTGAAAATTTATGGACAGAAAAATACCCTTCTAGTAGATTCAACCACTTGTATACAACATCTACATCTATATGACCTTCAAATATAGGAATATCAAAGTTTATTTGTACCTTGAAGGGGGTGGCGCCTCCGCTCAAAGAAGATGTGTCGCCTGTTGGTAATCGACGAAGGATTTTCATGAAACTATCCATCATCTCATTCCTTTTTTGCGTGAGGGATTCCTCAATCAACAGTTTGAAAGGATCTCATGTACCATCATCTTTATATTCTCCTTCCATGAGAGGTCTCTTGGGCATGAGAGAGCTTTTTTCCTCAAGAGAAACAAGCTCGAGACCCAACTCTTTGTACTCTGACCTCGTTGGGGACATGCATTAAAATGACAAGGAGTAGACCGCTATGATACCATTGATCCAGATTTTATGAGTAGAACGAAATGACTACAGATTATTAACAGGTTCTTAACACAAAATAAGAAAGATACAGTAAAACTGGTTTTCTATTCAATAAGGAAATAAAGTGAAACTGTAAAATGCAGCGGAAACAAGCTTGTTGGAATGGTGGTGGCTTATCTTTGAGAAGAGATGTGACGACTGCGCTCATTCGCAAGAAGATGATTACAATGAGGCTGTGAAGGCCTTTTTACAATAAATAGGAATGCCAAAAACCCTAGACACCCAAAAACCTAACCCTAGGAGATGAAGCGCCAAAAGTCATGTGGGCCCCGTTTGGGTAAGTTCATACATCAACTTCCTGGGGTCATAAATTTTGCATAAGATCTTTGTTTTAGGCGTATGATAGCCCGTTGGAAAGGTATCATCGAGGAGATTGGTTTTGGGGGATCAATTATTCCTTTGACTATCATGGAGAATCTCGATCCCAAAAAACCTTCATTTAGGCCCTCAAAATGGCCCCGGAAGTTAAAACTACTAAAAATAGTAAATTGCCAAAATTGCTAGAAAACAATTTTGAGACAATTGGAAAAGGTGGGTGGCCACTAATATCCACCTAGATGAAAATGAATTCCACATTTCAAGGCCCTAAAAATACAAGCAAATTCGCCCTCCAAGTGCTCACAAGTCACAAACATCATGTCAAGTACGACATATATAATTAAAGAACCACTCAAGCATGCGCATCAAATCTCCCCTCTTAAAATAAATAAATTCTCAAATACCTTATGCAACTTGCCAAATTTAGGTATGGGAGGGTTTTCATGGTGACCTATTGGGTGAATCATTCCCCAAGTTAAGGAGTGTTTCCCAGGTGCCCCCTCTCTAAGTCATATGAAGAGTATGAGGTGGATGGTGGTAATACTTTTGGGCAAGGGGTTTTATTTACATACAAGGTCTCATATTGTTTCATTTATGGGTGTCTTTATATAGGGTGTGTTTCCCTTCATCTGTGATGCATGATGTTTCCAAGCCCTTTTGCCACTTAAGTTATTAGAGTTCTCCCAAGTTGAAGCGAAGGTTGGACTTCTACCTAAGCATGAAAAAAAATGCTCACCTTGACTCTTCCCTAGTCACACTATGCTTCCCCAAGTTGAAGAAGATGTGTGGGACTTCTACCTAAGAATGAAAAAAATTGCCCACACATGCTCTATCTTGGTTGGAATGCTCAATTAGTTATTTGTTTTATGGGTCCCTCAATTTTTTGTGAGAAACATTTCATTATTCTCAAGATCCATGGGCAAGCATATGGAAGGTTTTTGATTGGATTTTATCTTTTTCCATCTATAAGCCTCTGGTACTTCAACCCCTTATTCCCATGAAATGAGGTACAAGCCCTTCTTGGGTCAATGTGGCCTGGAAACCCAAAATATGAGGAAATGAAGGGAAAGAAACATGGAAAGTGGAAAGTATGTGTGGGAGTGGTATGATGACTCATTAAGGAGACCCCCTAGTAGAAACCCTTTCCCCGAGGGTGACCACTTACTAGGACACAATATCAACCACCAAGGTGAAATAGGGAAAAGAGCATAATTTCCAAGCAAACATTTTCAAAATCAAGGAAGAAGCCTTTGCAACGTATTCAAATGCTTGATTTAGTAAAATGGCAATTACCACAATGTTGGACTCGTTACCTCATGGAGCAAGACTTGTTGTCCTTCTGTGAGCCAAGTTGGTGTGGTGCATGGTGAAACCATCGATCTCATGGTGATCAGTGGTGTGATGTGTATGCAACCTAAGGGCCTCGAGACATCATCTCCTTAGTTCTCCATAGAAATGGGGGATAACATGTCACACTCTCACGATGACCTAACTACATTAGTGAGACTTTTTTTCTGTTAATTGGTAACTCTTAGAAGGCCATTGAGAGTATAGGTGTTGGAGTGTATCCTTCCTTGATGTGAACCTTTAATTTCACAACACCTATTGCTTATATTAAGTCTATTTTTGCTTGGTCTAACAAGTCAGTTTTTGTGGCTCCCATGATCTAAGTGCTTTATTTCCGAACAACATACTTTGAGGATCCATGGATCTTACCCTCTCTTTCTGCTTCAGTGGAAGTACTTGAGCACGCTATAATGGCCATGTATTTGTATGCAACATAGATTACTTATCAAGCTATTCAATGTGCCACTACAGACACCACTCCAACCCCTTCTTGGATAGAGTAATTAGATCACATTACTCTGATTGTGTGGGCCTTGAACTCTTTTCATTCTCTCGATAGCTTGAATATAGTTTTTCCATAAGACAAAGCTATCCTAAAGACGATGAATTGGCTTGAGTGTCCTTGGGAGGACATGCGGCCTGCGGTCCCACTTCTTCCTGAAACTTAGTAGGGTTGAGAATGGATATTTTAGATTGACCATGACTGGAGATATTGATTGGTCCATGAACCCCTTGGAAACACATGTTGTGTATGTTGAGGGTAACCTGTAAAATGTTTCAAAAACTATACCGATCAATATCTCTAGGCATCTATAACTTGCGGAAAATGTTTTTATTGGAGAGGATTGTTCTCTTGATGAAGTCTACACTTATACTGACCTTTTAAAGGGATTTCACAACGTATTTTATTGGAAATATGAAGAAAAGTCAAGTATACACCCCCACATTGTCGAACATGAGATCAAATCTTATGAGAATGCAAAGTCATTTCAACAAAAGTGACGACCAATTAATCTGAAGAAAGCCACAGTGATAAAGGATGAGGTGGATAAAATCCTTAAGGCAAGTTTCATATACCTTATTCCCCTTAACGAATGGCTATCCAACCCCGTTCCCATAGATAAAAAGAAAGGAAATATCTGAGTTTGCATGGATTTCAAATATTGGAACAAAGCTTATCCTAAGGACAACTTCCCCACACATTTTATTGATTATATTATCGATGAGTGTGTTGGAAGTGAGATGTTTTCATTTATGGATGGATTCTCAGGCTACAATCAAATCCAAATGTGTCCTTAAGACCAACATAAGACAACGTTTATTTGTCCTTTGGGTATGTTTTCTTATAGAAAAATTCCTTTTGGTCTTAAAATTGCTAGAGATACTTTCCAGCATGTCATGTCTTTCACTTTCCATCACCTCAAGCACATCATTGAGGCATATATCGATGACTTGGATGCTCACTCTCACAAAAGAGTGGATCATCTTGCACATCTTAGCCTTGTATTTGAGAGATGTTGTCATTACATGATTCTTCTGAATCCCCATAATTGCATATTTTGCATTGTTTCAGAGCGTCTTCTAGGTTTCATCATGTCCAATAAAGGGATCATGGTTGATCCTTTGAAGGTTGAGGTAATTTTTAGTTTCCTCTCCTACGTAATATTCGTCAGCTTCAAAGTCTACAAGGTAAATATAACTTTCTATGACATTTTATACCGAACTATGCTAAGATCACCAAGGGTTTTATGCACTTGCTAAAGAAGGGGGTCCCATTAGTTTGGGATGATTCCACACTGTTATCACTCTGTAATTTGCCCAAGGCTATGGAGGCAGTCACAGAGGCAACATCAAAACCACTTCGAGTCTCATATCTAGCCCTCCAAGACTCAGAGAGGGATATCTCTATTTGATATAGATTTGTTTGAATAGATATTAGGCTAGCTAATGAGTTCATAGTTTGGATTTTTAGATTTGAGGTGTTTGGGAGATCGAAAACTTGTATTTTCATTGGGCCATGGGGTCTACCTTTCTGAAAATGAATCTATCTCAAATGTAAAAGATTGTCATCACAGAGCAGGATAGAAATATTTTTGGATCAAATTGAATTAAATGAAAGTGGAGGAGAGGAAAAGAAGGGAAAATCCACCAAGTAGAGGAGCAGATAAGAATTCCTATGCTCAACTTCAGACGAAAACATGCAGACCATTAAAAGACCGGAAATAGAGTGAAACAAACAAGTTCTATTCATAATATTTCTTTCAATGATTGGATCAGGGAAAACATCAAATGGATTAATAGAGAAAGAAAACAGTTACTCAAAGAAAAACATCACCAGGGAGTCTAACACAAGAATCCTGTAGCTACAATTTTTATTTCTGGAAAGTCATCAAGAAAATTACAATGTATCCCCTGTGGGGCATGAATCCCGAACTCAATCATCAACCCTTTTACATTAAACTCACATCAATAAATAGGAGATATCCCCCAACAATTTTTTGAAGTCGTATCCAACCGCCTCGGCCAAAAATAGCAACAAATCCCCAAAAATCTTGAATTGTTTGCCATGAAAGACGGGCCAAATTTCTGCAAAAAATGGGTCCGCACAGACATCAGTTTCTCTTCAATGTTGACACCTGGGAAAAACCTGAAGGAGGTTATTGTATATGGGCATGTACTGGACAAAACCTCCTTTTTTTTTCAAATTCACCTCCAGCTCATTGTAATAGCTCCCGTAAAATCAGGATTGTAACAGAAAAACCAAAAATCCGAAAAATGAGGTTGAAAGACAGCTTCGATTCTCCCAACTGATGGAACCTGTGCAAAAAATGAGAGATTTTTTTTTTCTTAATCCTATTACAGAGAAAAACCTCTCTCGGTTTTTCAAAATTCGTTTTTGTTTTCCCGAAATCTGCTTCAGAAGAAGACTGGTCAAAACTGGAAAAACAATGGTTTTGTGAAAATGGGGGAGGGTGGTTTTGGAGAGGTAAGTGGTATTCCGGACCCCCCCCCCC
>ML789099.1:176044-191578 GCA_009831015.1 Picea engelmannii | reverse complement strand
TCTCTTGCTTTCTGCGAGTTTTTGTTCCGTTTCACTTGCTGCCACCCATCAGTGGATTCTTTCTCTGTTGATTGAAGATTGGGACAGTTCTTCTGAAAATGCCCATGCTCTTGGCAATTTCTGCACTTGAAGGGCAAATGTTCGTAATCCACTTTTTGATAATGGGACCAGGCTCCTACCGTGAGTTTCACTGCTTCGGGGAGACCGGCTTCCAGGTCAACTTCCACACAGATTCTGGCACAGGTGTAGTTTACTTTAGTTGCATCTTTGTCTATGAATCGTCATATTCCGTTGTCGATCTGCTGTAAAGACTCATAACTCCAACAATGCACTGGGAGGTTGGGCAACCTCACCCAAACCAGAACCTCCTTGGGGCAATCTACATTTGGGTCAAAATCAGGAGTCCACCTATTAAGGTAGAGCCCTTGAGAGCCCATGAAATAAGGGCCACTTCTGAAGATCAAGTCTCTGTCATCTTTGTCTATGAACTCGAAAATGAAATATCCTCTTCCCACCGGATAGCATGTGACCCCATGCTTTAGATGAGGTTTCCAATTCCTCTGTATCCAATCGTCCGTTGTCTTTGGGGAGGGCCAAAGCCCCATAAATTGGCCAACTAAGCCTCTATCAGCCAAAGCCAACGCAATTTTGACTGGCTGGGCCTCTGGAAGGGCGATTTCAGGGATCTCCTCGAGTTTCTTTATAAATTTCGGGACTTGGAGGGGACCAGATCGCTTTCTACTGCTGCCCACAAGTTTTCTGAAGTCATCTGCGTCAGAGAGGGGGGGGGAAGAGGCCGAAGCCCCACCCCCAGGGGCGGCCATGGATGCCGAGGGCCGAACTCAAGCAAACCCTATCGCTGCATGAACGAGAGGAAGCCCACGGACTTTTTCAGTTTCTATCTGGGTTGGCGATTGTTAGGATATTTAGACACTTAGGATTTAGTTAAGATCTACTTGGTCTATTGTGTCATTAGGTAAAAATGTGTTTTCTAGTGTGTTTCTTTAGTATGCATTTGTAGTTAGGAAATCTGACGGTCACGATATGTTTCCAACATAGAGTGATCTGACGGTTCATACTCTCCTCAATCTTAACGACCATTGATCTGTGGCTTAATACCCGATTGGTACATGATCTCTATTTAAAGAGCATGGAGGGTCATTTTTCAATGATTGATTGTGAGAAAATATCTTGTAAAATCTCTCTGTAATCTTTTTCTTTGCATTAATAAACTGCTCCAAGTGGTCGTGTTGGTTGGGATCGTCGATGTTTCCCCGTAGGGGTTTTACCACGTGAAAACTCAATGTGTTGATCTTTGATCTGGTTATGTGAGTGGTTATTGAAGGTGTTCATCCTCTGTCGGGATACCTGTGTTGTCAAACATGGTATCAGAGTATGTTTGAAGACCCACTCCTGTTGTAGATCGAGATCGTGAAGCCGAGTTGCCTCATCTCAATTTTTTGTCATTTCCATACATTTTTGGGTTGAGAGGACTGTGCCATTGCGTCTGGATCACTCGTTTCATTCAGGAACTATTTTTTTTTTCACTCGAAAAGGTTTATGTTTGCCCAAGATACGACCATTACAGTCAGATCAGGAGGTATAAAGTTTGAATACGCATTTTTAAATCTTTTGCAGAGAAGTATTTTGGTTTTATTTCGGTTTTGTATTTTTTTTTATTTCCGGATTGCTACTCTTTTGGATCTGCGTATTCTCTTTGACCCCGCGCCCTGTGCGATCTCAGAAGATCAGAAATAGATAGGAAAAGGTGCATCTTCCGGGTAAGCTAACCGAGATCTAACCCTTATTGTCATCGAGAAGCGAATTTTTTTTCTTGTGTGAAAAGAGTTTTTTTTAGCACACTCTCCAAGGTCGTCTTCAACAACAACAATCCTCCTTCTGAACATTACAATATGTTTTTCTAGACCATTTGGTTAAAATTTTCCTTATTAAGTAAGAGATCTTGAGTTCAAGTCTCTCTTTTGTTACTTTTTTTTTAAAAGTTCATGCTAAAATTGTAAAGTGTATTTCACTTCAAGTATAAAAGTGAATCACTATAAGTAGCTTTAATAATTTATTTTAGAGTTATTTATTTTGCATGCAGCTTTTCTTTGTAAAAGTGAGCCCCACTTCTCTTTATAAAAGTGAGTCACTTCATAAAGAAACTTACACTACCACGTGGTCCTTTGGTTACTGTTTATGCCATTTTTTTAAAAAGGGCATAACTCTCACATCCAAATTCCATTTTCAGTGCCGGTTTTTTTAAAACCACATAACTTTTCGAGATATTTCCATTCATATCATCAGTTTATGTTTTTAAAATTATATTATCTGCATATTTAATATGGCTTCTACAAGTAATCTCTTACTTACCAACACCAACTACTTCCAATGGAAATCCCATATGGAGGATTTATTAAGAATTAAAGGCTTGCGTCGGATTACCTTGGGAAAGGAAACAACACCCATTGATGCTGGTAATAAACCCAAATGGGATAGTAGGAATGTCGAAGCATGTGGATTAATCAGAATGTCTGTCTCTCCTGATTTAAGGTTCCACCTTCAATCAATTTATAAACCCAAAGAAGCTTCAGAAAATATTGAATCTTTGTTTGGTAAATACAATATTATTCGAGCACAACAGTTAGAAAATCAAGTACTAACTTTAAGTCCAAGTGATTTTTCTTGCATTGAAGACTATCTATCTAAGTTTAAAACACTTAGAACTTTATGTGAAGAATGTAAGATAAAGATAGACGAAGATCATTGCATCTATCTCATTCTTTCTAAGATAGGTAGTGCATATTATGTGTTTGTATCTACCTTTTATGCCATGTAAGAGGCTCTAGGGGTAGCTTATCAAAAACCCAGTCTTGAGAACTTTTTTGATGCTTTGATTAGAGAACAAGATAAGCTAGTACAACTTGGAGTGATCAACACTGCAAGTACCTCCAACAAAGCCTTAGTTGTCCATCAGAAAGATAAACCCAAGAATCCCAAGAAGCAACATCCTCTCCACAACAAAAAGTAATATAAGGTCCCAAACCCACTCAGACAACTTTTGCTCCTAATGGAGACAAATGAGAAAAATATAAAAATAAGAATACTGACAGACATTACAACTTTTGTGATAAAGATAGTCATGATGAGTCAGGAAGCCTTGTGGCTTCGACAGATCCTTTCAGAGTTTGGATTCCAGCACCAGCATCTAACCAGCCTTTGGTATGAAAATCAGAGTGCCATCAAGCTCGCCAAAGACCCAGTTCCACATCAGCGTAGCAAACACATCAAGCTACACATGCACTTCATCATAAAGCTCATTCATGATCAAGTTATTGAAGTGCTCTTTTTCCCTACAGAAGATCAAGTTGCAGACATTTTCACAAAGTCTCTTACAGAAGCAAATTTTTCCAAACTTTGATCTATGTTAGGAGTTCAGGAAGTTGTCATTAAGGGGGGATAGGCTCTAATGCCTCCTTCCTTCTCCTATTGTGTCACTATTGTAAATCCTTCAATCCTATCCCAAGTTGTTCTTAAGGGGGGATGTTAGGATATTTACACACTTAGGAGTTAGTTAAGATCTACTTGGTCTATTGTGTCATTAGGTAAAAGTGTGTTTTCTAGTGTGTTTCTTTAGTATGCATTAGTATGAATTTGTAGTTAGGAAATTCGATGGTCATGATATGTTCCCGACATAGAGTGATCTGACGGTTCATACTCTCCTCGATATTAACAACCATTGATCTATGGCTTAGCACCCAATTGGTCCATGATCTCTATTTAAAGAGCATGGAGGGTCATTTGCCGATGATTGATTGTGAGAAACTCTCTTGTAAAATATCTTTGTAATCTTTTTCTTTGCATTAATAAACTGCTCCAAGTGGTTGTGTTGGCTGGGGTCGTGGATGTTTCCCCATAAGGGTTTTACCGCGTGAAAACATCGGTGTGTTGATATTTGATCTGGTTATGTGAGTGGTTACTGAAGGTGTTCATCCTCTATTGGAATAGCTGTGTTGTCAAACAACGATGACCCAAAAAATCTTTTGTGTCGAATACTTTTGGCCTACTATATTCAAATATTGTATCGTGGCAGTCAAAAAGTGCCATCCTTGTCAAGTCTTTACTAGAAAATGGATGCACATCTAGCTCCTTTATTTCCCATCATCACCATCGCCCTTTCACTAAGTGGGGGATGGATTTTATGACATGTCACCCAACCTCAGCTAGGGGGAATTAGTACATCATTGTGGCAGTGAACTACTTCAAAAAGTGGGCAAAAGCCATGCCTACTTTTTCCAACAATGGTGAGATAATGATGCTTTTCATATTCAATCAGGTCATTCCCAAGTTTTTTATCCTAAGAGATATTGTCATTGACCATGAAAGTCACTTTAAAAAAAAAATGATGTCGGAGTTAGCATTAAAGTTGGGATTTAAGCAGGAGAAATCGTCTCCTTATTATCCTCGAGAAAATGGTCAAGTTGAGGCCTTCAATAAGTCATTGAATACCATTCTCCAATGAACAATCAATGCCAGTAAATCAAATTGGAACTTGATGCTTTATCTAATGTTATGGAAATATTGAACCTCGATGAAGACTACTACAAGGTTTTCTCCCTTCCAACTCATTCACGAGGTGGAGGCAATCCTCCCAATTGAGTGTGATATTCCCTCATTGAACATAGCAATTGAGATCCTTCCCGACACTTTTTATTTATAGGAGCACCTTATTCACCTTGAACATATTGATGAGCAATGTTGAGATGCTTCCACGATGAATGAAGCCAATAAGAAGTGTCTCGAAGTTTAGTATGACAAGTCTATCCACCCTCAGATATTTTTCGAAGGGGTTCTAGTTTTGGTTGATGGTCAGGAAGGGTTTTTATGAAATTGAAGACTATGCAGGAAATGTGTTGAGTGAGCCCATAAATGGGCTCTATATCAAGAGATAATATGCCTGAGAAATAATTCCTGGGCATTTTCCCATATGTAATTCTTGTACATTACTAGTATTTAGGATTAGATTTAGTTTTCTTTTCCTCGGTTTTTTCTTATCATGCTTCTCACTTGGTTGGTAGATATTAATGGATTCATTGGTATTTATAGGATTTTCAGAGAGTGTTGGCCATCAAACTCAAAATATCACTTCTATCGCTTGGGTGATTTATTCACCCACTAGCCAACTGGTGGCTTCAACATGTTCTTGTCTTGGGCCCACAACCAACAATGTGGCGGAGTATAACATTGTAATCAAGCTCCTTGTAAAATACATCTCATATGACATTCGGGTTTTGGAAGTTAACATAGATTCCTAGTTAGTAGTGTCTCGGTTAAATGAAGAGTACAAAGTATGTGCCCCTACTATTCTCTGATGATTCATACGGGTACGAACTCTTAAATGTTCCTTTGAATTTATTACTTACATGCACATTCTTCGAAGTTTTAATCTTGTTACCGATGCTTTAGCTAATTACGTGTTGGATTGGAATATTTTTCATTTATGAATTAGAAGAATGTATGTAAATACAATAAATTCATTGCACATTCACATGTATATAAGTAAAATCTGAACAAAATTTTTATATATATGTCGAAGGCCCTTCCCTCACATGTGTCTCATGATAAAAAACAAATATATATATATATATATATATATATATATATATATATATATATATATATATATATATATATATATATATATAGGTTGAAGGCCATTCCCTCACATGTGTCTCATGATAAAAAAAAAACAATGGAGTTTTCCAAATTCGAAAAGAGTCAAACCCACGCTTGGGGTACTCCGACTACATGCCACTTCATACGCTTCGGTAAGTCCTCGATTTATGCCATCAACACTTCGAGGGTAAGTCCCTCCAGGTTCCTTTTCACATGTTGCATAACTTTTTTTGAATCACCCTTGGGTTGTTCTTCACCCCTGTTGTGATGTTTGTGTTTGGGGAAGCCTTCTGATCTCATCGGTCTAACATCTGTGCATTCAAAAATGTTTTGTTAGAGATGATCCTTACCATAAACATTTCTTTTTGGTTATCTCCTGAGTTCATTTTAAAAATAAAATATAAAATTAAATAGCGTTAAAATTTAAATTTTTTACCTCTGTTGCCCCAAGTGGCATCGAGAGGTAGTGGTAAATCAAGATATCTATAGAAGCTTGTGCCCATGTATGGATAGTTGTTAATGGAAATGTTTTTTTGAGACCACCAGTTGAAGAATTCATTGTAAAAAGTATTGGTGGTACATCCACCTCCCAATCTCTGCATTAATTCAACCCATCATAGAATATGAGGATCTCTCATTCGCACTAGGTTGAGTGTCAATCGTGGACTCAATGCTAGCACTTGATCAAAGAAAAAGGAGCACATAATGCTCCCATAACCAAAGTTTTTCATCTTAACCAACTTACACTCTATGAGTTGAGTCTTCATTGATGCCGAGAGTGAGGTGCACCAATCAAATAATGTTCGCGATAGGCATTCCACCCCATAGAACAATTGTGGGCACAATACTCGGTGTAACAATGTTGATCCAACCACCCAAGCTATGGTAAATAAGATAATATTTAAACTCGGACTCTCAACATTCCTAATGGGTATTTGGGTACCCATTTTCTGAGTACCCGAGACACAATAGGTGGTGATGTACTCATCTATAGCTATCCTGCCACCTCCTTGACTTATTAGATTTATCTACTCACCTCGTCAAGAGAGACTTGTTATAAAGTAAATGTATTCCACCTCTATTTTGAGAGATTGATCGTCCAATATAAAGGCATTGTGATTTGGACTTTAGTAGCCCACCAACATCTGAAGAAATTGTATTTATGCCCTCATACTTGGAATTTGGAAAAAATGTAGTAAGCCACAATTTCAGAATGCATTCTGTTAGCACTAGAAGTCACCTCCAGATTGTGTTGGAGGTAAGCCCAGTAACCATCAGAGTTTTATGTCACAGGTTGGTTTTAAAGAGGTCAAATGGGCACAGACTCAAGATGATATCATTTTAACTCAAAAAACTGGGCTGGTATGCACATGCAGGTGGGGTCTTAATTAACTTCAGTCAATAAGTTGGATTAAGGGTGAATAGAGGGAAGAATTTGGTGAGGAGAGTGTGGAGTTTTGTCATAGATTTCACGTCTTCCAGCAGCCTAAGGAGGAAAAGCTTCAAATACAAGATCCTCTTGGATTCAAAACTTCAGGAAACTGAAGAACGTAAATAACAACACTGCAATCAAACATACATTACAATACAGTCAAAACAATCCATGTGAATCCTTCAATCATGGACACTTCGATATCAGAGGCAAATAGGATGAAAAAGAAGTTGACTTTCATTAAACAAGAAGTCGCAGATCAAAATACATAACCAGAGAACCAAAGTTCTTCATCAAAAGTTTACAATACGGGAGCACTGCCCAACCATCGATCATAACAAAATATCAAAACTGCCTATATATACTAAAAATGTTGCAACCACCAGGAATGTGATCGGACCCCTACACTCCGACGCCTACTCTGTCAGTCTGTACAGGCCTTCTTATGTCAGGCATGAGCCTGACTTAGTTATGCGCTTTGCAGGAAAATCTGTCCCTCGGGAAATTTTGGATTGACAAATCGGCCCCCACGACCCTTCTCTCCACGCATTCCATTTATGGGGTGAGACGAGATCTCAACCACCACACCCATTTTCAATAACTACCTTCATCGAGATCAGGACAAGACCTGACACCCATGAATGTTCCAGGTGGTGCCCACGACTTCTTCGAGTCAATCCCGACACCTCGAGGCCAAGCAGATCTTCTTATGTGACCAAATACCTGTGCTTTCAAACTTTGGCGCAAATCCTCTCCATCGCTCCATATTCAATGTGACCTAGGGCCATGACCCTATGCAATTGTGCGACTGCAGGCGCTACCAAGGGTGGTCTGAAAGCAGACTACTTTTTTCCGCGCAATTCACCATGAACCGCCACGCGTCACTTTCTAAAAACCACAGTTCTGAGTGCATCCTGCCCATGAGATTTTAAAATGTGTGCACCTTCCAACCCACAATTTGGCGTGATCATTGATCTTGTAATCTAATATTAGGCCCTCTTATCAACGGCTCAACTCTGGTGCTTTTTAGATTGATAGATCAAATCTTCCTCTTCAAAACAATGGTCGAGATTTACTTCGTGGATCGACCTTCGGGGATTTCAATTCTCAAACTCCATTTCCCTCCAAGTAAAACCTTCAGAGTTGAGGATCTGGTGACACATGGCATTCTAGATTTGGACGGTCGAGATCCACTTCGGGACTTCTAAGAAATTCTCATTTCAAATCTCCCGAAGATCATTTCCCCAAAGGCTTGGATCAACTGCCACATGTCCCCTTTAAAATCAATGACTCATATTCACTTCGGGGCCTTTTGTTCTGGCTCTATACTTTGTGCAAGTTTGCACTCTCAAATGTCCATGAGCCATTGATCTGGATCGTCCCGGAATCTTTGTCGCTGAAAGATTAAAACTGTCTTTTGCTTATGCTTCAATATCAAAACAGATTGTTTAAGAAAGTTGCACTTTGTGTTCATGGCTACGACCTGCACGATAAAGGATTTGGACGACTGGCTATGAGCTGACAAAATAGGGAGACTAGGGCACACAAATGAACAAGGGCAAACAAAAGATGATTTTATCAACCGACAGGGGAAAAAATTCAAGACTCGTCTTGTGAAAAGGATAGAGACAGGGAAAAACTATAGACTTAGGTAGAAACCACAAACCCACAGGACTCTAACAAGTTCATGTGATAACATTTGGCTCCACAGGGGATGGCATGCTCCCTGCGAGTTGCCAAGAACCAGTAGTTCTAGTGCCTTAGCTGTTGGGTTATGGATTCATGCTCAAAAAACTTCCTGCTAAGGATTATAGGCCTTTAATTACTCTAAACAAAAGAAAATACATGGGATCCAAAGGATGTTATTTATATACAATCCTAGGATATTGATTTTTTATACAGTGCCAGGTGAAAGTGAACTTCCACCATAGACATTCAAGTGGATTCCTAACTGGAAGACCATTTACTCTGTCAGTGACTAATAACAGATAATACAACCGTGATAGCAGAATAATTACATCCTTCAGCTTTCCTCCAAATGGAAATGGTGGGATAAGACTTGGAGGCTTCAAATCATGGAGGAAAAGAAACTCCATATATTCCCCTACAGGCTCATAGAATGAGTGACAAAATCCAATGGGTCGGTGGCAGAAAACATGCTCTGTCCTACAACTATTCACACACGATTGAATGTCTCTAGTAAGCGCAAGTGCGTGAATAATTGATTCAAGCTGACTGATCATAGGTGATGGTTGCTCACTCATAGGCTCGGGTCAGGATATAAACTACTCATTTCTCTCTCCCTCTTATTCTTCATGGCTCTCCCAAGGGTCAGAGTCATAATCTTCATAAACAGGACCCATGGGAAAGATCTACTCTTGGTCTTCTGTAGGCCCAAGATGGTTGATTTCCACACAATGTTTTTCCTTAATGTATAAAGGAAAAGGATATGATGCATGCTCTTGGAAATCCTTCATATCCATCTCAAAATCTAATTCATAGCTATCATACAAAATCTAGTTGCTCCCCGAGTCATCAAAATATGATGCAGGGATCTGCTTCTCTTCATATGAATACACGACTATTTCTTCATTTAAATCTGAGACAGCAGGTTCATCAGGGGAAGAATATGTTGCCTCTATGGATATTCAATCATCAACCTCACCATCATGAGTAGGGATGCCAAGAACATATGCTCCTAGGACTACAAAATCCTCTGCGCTTTCTTCAAAAGAGCAGCAAACACGATCTGCCTTCAATTTATCTAACCTTGCAGAAAGTGATCTCGCCAGCCACACCAACTCAGCCAGGGAATCTTCTTCCTCCTCGCAACCTTCATCCTCACATATTCCGTCCTCATAGATTTCATTCTCACATCTTTCATTTTCACAACTTTCATTTAAAACAATCATACCTTGAACACAGTCTTTATATTCTTCACAACAATTATGAAAAATTAACTTAGAAGAGTAAAAATTTTGACTGTGCCTATTGAAATCTGCATGAAATTCTCCCAGGGAGGAGATGCTAGCAGGGGGTAAGGAGTAATACCATTCATGAGCATCTCCTGCTAATGAGAACATGAACATATTTAATAATACATCCTCATGATGTATCTCCCATTGATGCATGAGTTCATGAAACTCACGGAGATGCTCTGCAGGGTTGTCCTCTTTATGCTCTCTAAATATGGGCAAAAAATCACCCCATTCATCCATAGTAGGAACAACATTAGGAAAACCAGGAACAACAGAAAAATTGAAAGAAGAAAACCTTTGAGCCAAGATTTTGTCCATTTCGAACCAGTGGAGTCGCCAATCGATTTTTTAATCATGGAGTCGCCAGGTGAATGATATGCAGTGTGAGTGTGTCTAGTCTTTGTTAACCATCAAAGACCAGATCTGATTGTTGTGTTCTCTTAGGGGGCTTTAGGTGTAGCCAGATGGAAGCCACACTGAAACAGTGGAGTCAAGACAGTGGAGCCTCCAGGTGAAATCACAATCTTCAATGGTTCTGATATCTAATGCACCTTCAGAATCAGAAGCTCATTGTCATTCTATCCCAGGGAAAGGTCTTCAATTCGTTCCCCGACAATGATGCCATAAATTTTAGCACTAGAAGTCACCTCCATATTGTGTTGGAGGTAAGCCCAGTACCCATCAGATTTTTATGTCACAGGTTGGTTTTAAAGAGGTCAAATGGGTGCAGACTCAAGATGATATCATTTTAACTCTGAAAAATGGATTGGTATGCACATGTAGGTGAGGTTTGAATTAAATTCAATCAATAAGTTGAAGTAAGGGTGAATAGAGGGAATAATTTTGCGAGGAGAGTGTGGAGGTCTGTCGTATACATCAATTCTTCTAGCAGCCTAAGGAGGAAAAGATCCAAATACAAGATCCTCTTGGATTCAAAACTTCAGGAAACTGAAAAACGTAAATAACAACACTGCAATCAAACATACATTACAATAAAGTCAAAACAATCCATGTGAATCCTTCAATCATGGACACTTCGGTATTAGAGGCAAATAGGATGAAAAAGAAGTTGACTTTCATTAAACAAGAAGTCTCAGATCAAAATACATAACCAGAGAACCAAAGTTCTTCATCAAAAGTTTACAATACGGGAGCATTGCCCAACCATAGACCATAACAAAATATCAAAACTGCTTATATAGACTAAAAATGTTGCAACCTCCAGGAATGTGATCGGACCCCTGCATTCAAAGTTTCAATTCAATGCATACTCTATCAGCATGTACATGCCTTCTTATGTCAGACGTGAGCCCATCTTAGTTATGTGCTTTGCAGGAAAATATGTCCCTCGGGAAATTTTGGATTGACAAATCGGCCCCCATGACCCTTATGTCCACACATTCCATTTATGGTGTGAGACGAGGTCTCAACCACTGCCCCCATTTTCAATAACTACCTTCATTGGGATCAATATGAGGCCTAACACCCATGAATGTTCCAGGCAGTGCCCACAACTTCTTCAAGTCAATATCGACGCCTCGAGGCCAAGAAGATCTTCTTTTGTGACCAAATATGGGTGCTTTTGGCCTTTGGCGCAGATCCTCTCCATCACTCCATATTCAATGTGACCTAGGGCCATGACCCTACACAATTACGCAATTGCAGGTACTACCAAGGGTGGTCTGAAAGAAAACTACTTTTGTCCCCGAAATTCACCATGAACTGCCACGCATCCCTTTCTAAAAAGCACGGTTCTGATTGCGTCCCACCCCTGATATTTTAAAACGTGCACACCTTCCAACCCTGCAATTTAGTGTGACCATTGATCTTGTGATATAATATTAGGCCCTTTGATCAACAACTCATCTCTGGCTCTTTTTAGATTGACGGATCAGATCTTCCCCTTCAAAACAATGACTGAGATTTTCTTCATAGATCGACCTTCGGGAATTTCATTTCTCAAACTCCATTTCCCTCCAAGTAAAACCTTCGGAGCTAAGGATATGATGACGCATGGCATTCTGGATTTGGACAGTCAAGATCCACTTCGGGTCTTTGGGACTTCATGCCTTCAATACTTCTAAGCACTTCTCATTTCAAATCTCTCAAAGCTCATTTCCCTGAAGGCTTGGATCAACTACCACCTGTCCCCTTTAAAATCAACGGCTTGTATTCACTTCGGAGCCATTTGTTTTGGCACTATACATCATGCATTTTTTCACTCCCGAACATCCGTGAGCCGTTGATCTGGATTGTTCCTGGAATCTTCGTCGTTGAAATATTAAAACTATCTTTTGCTTATGCTTCAATATCAAAATAGACTATATAAGAAAGTTTCACTTTGTGTTCATGTCTGCGACCTTCACAATCAAGGATTTGGATGACTGGTTGTGAGTTGAGAAAACAGGGAGACCAGGGTGCACAAATGAACAATGGAAAACAAAAAATGATTTTATCAGTCGAAGGGGGGTAAACTTCAAGACTCGTCCTATGAAAAGGATAGAGACAAGGCAAAACTACAGACTTAGGTAGAAACCACAAACCCACGGGATTCTGACAAGTTCATGTGATAACACATTCATTTCCTTCGGGTCATCTACTACTTGGTTTCCAACTTCTTCATGCTCGCTTTCTCTCTAGACAATACATATTGCTTCCAATCATCAAGATTTGGGGTTAGCAATACATTTTTACAAGCTTGTGGGCTCATACGCTCTTTTAATTAACAACAAGTGTGTATATACCCGTTCTTCATCAATGATAGAAGCGTATAGGGAATCGCATTGTTACACATTATTTTGGTCACCTCAGTGGTCAACTGACAACATGTGCTCACGTTCCCTGAAAATATTAAAAGAAGACTTTCTCCATGAGAAAAGTTATTTTCTTTCCTCTTTCAAAAACCATATCAAGGAAGGTCATCGCATCCTGCCATATGCATGGGGTATGGCGATTCTTTATTGTCGCATTCTTCCCTAAACCTGCACTACGACGTCGTCGCATGATTCTTGTGCATAGGGTGCGACGATGCGTAAAGCATAGGAAAAGTCAAATTTCATGAATGTTCTAGAAGGAAATCTTCTAGAAGATGAGGTGGCCTCCGATTGGTTTGGATCTTACTCGCTTCTCTGATTTGGTGGGATCATCCTAATCTCCTCATCCATCTCTCTTTCACACTATATAAAGAGGGATCTCTCATGGAAAAGGCTAAGGTTGAATAGGCTAAGATTTGCATGGAGAGTTTTACTTCAGATTATGCTTGAGAGCTTTGCTTTAGTTCTTCAAGTCAGGTTGTGGATCTTATTCATTCAAGGCATTGGAGAAAAGGTGTGTTTGTTGAAGCAAATTAGAGCCATTGAAAGGGGACCTTGCAACATCAAGGCATGGGTTGTATTCTCCACTTTCGATTCATTTAATACAGTAATACATTTCTTCCCTACGTAAGCATCTCGTCTTCTATTGTATAATTCCTTGATCATATACATAGACTTCATTAGAATACATATATCTTTTTTTTCCCTCTTTGTTTGTTTGTGATTCTTAGACAGGCTTACTATTCCTCAAACCCAAGGAAGGAGCTACAAGGACTACACTAGCGAGGATCAAGCATCGTTTAAAATGTATGTCACTTGTACCTCACTAAACTAGTTCATATGATAATGAAGTTTAAGGCGAAGTGTGTATTCTGTTATGTTTTGTTCTAGTTTCTTGTGGAAGTTAGGGAGATGTGTTTGTGTATGCACTTACCGATTAGTCTGATAACAACATACACATCCCGTGACTGGGATAAGCATGTATGCGCTACTCGTATACTTAAATGAGCTTGCACGCTTCAATTTTTGACTAAAATACAAAATTGTATGGTTGAAACTGAAGATCATGGGATGACCTCTTACCTGGTCCATACAATTTTCATTTTCGATGGGAAACACTCTAGCAATCCTCCATCGAACTTTGACGGATTTTTCTCCACAAATGCACAATTTGGGATAAAATGTCAAATGATATGGTAAAAATTGAGTTTTTTACTATTTAAACATTTTTATTATCCACTTTCACATAGATTAGAGCCTTCACTGATTTATTATTCCCAATGGACTAATCCCTAACCTGTAGATTGAATTTGAATTTGAAGTTTTTTAGGTTTGATGGTGAACAACAGTGTCTTTTGAGCATTTTTTTTAGAATTATAGTCAACATTTGAGTCTTTCAGAAAGTATTGTTCTCGAGAACTAATATATATGATAGGGGACTTTTACCTTGCACTTTGCAATATCAATTTCGTTTTCATCTCTTCCTTAGGGTCGACCCCACTAAATTGCAACACAAAACCTTCCTTGTTGCTTAAAAGTGTCATACTTTATGTGGTAGAGCTTTCCCTTTTCATGGGTGCCCTAGTTAACGCATTACTTGCCATTTGACACCCATGCTTAAGTTCTTTGTACGCATGGGTATCCTATTTAGTCTAGCCATGTCTTTGCATTGAAGCCACATGACTTCTTCTCAGTCTTCTTCTGGCCAATACCCATGGGGCTCCCACATTTATCGGTTAAGTTGTAATACTACATCACATTTTCTTGCTTGTGCTTTTGAGCCTAATGTTTGGATCATGTTATAGAGTCTTTATAGTACCTTGAGGCTTGCACTCATTAGTGGCAAGTTTCCTCGAAATTGACAGTGGGAATACATTAATGTCCCCCGATCGATAGATTCTACAAGTGTTCAACGTCAACTCATTTATTCACATGTGTTAGAATGTACTGGGTACCTTGACGTACCTTATCATTATCGATGAGTTGTCTCACGTTTGTTAATGGTATACATCAATGACATGTAATCAAATGGTGTCTCACCATGCAAGTACTATTTTGGTCCATTGTTTGGTGAACTTTTCCTGGGCCCACTACACAGTTTGCTCCTAGATTTTATAATGTATTTCAGCCAACAGATTCCTTTTTTACCTCATACATTAGGGGGCATATGTTACAACATATTTTTCCACATCATATGCATAGATGCACCTGTTGGCCATAATATCAAATCCATATTCAAATTGTAGACCAAAATTTCTCCTCAATCTCTTTAAAAAATACTCTTTGGCTAGTCATAAGCTACTCTTGATCTAACATAGAGCATATGAAACTTTACATATGCATCTTTACCTTTAACAACTCATGTATGCACTCAATTTACACCAAAAAAATAAAATATGCACATAATGCACCTTTTGGACAAAGTTAATGGGTTTCTCGGGTTAATTTCCTTCTATTTCCTTTTCCTAACTACTCCAACCAACTTTCTATGGTATAAATGTTAAGAACCAAACATCAATATAGCATAGAAAAACCTCAGGAAAAGTACTCAACGCCTTGAAAAAGAGATAATTTCAGATAATAAGCCTCTTCGAGGGGGCAACCTCCTTTTACCCCACTTAAATGTTCAAGTACA
>ML789099.1:109532-170745 GCA_009831015.1 Picea engelmannii | reverse complement strand
AATGGCCTAAAGCCGACATAAATAAAATAACATTACTAATCTAAATTACAACTAATGGCCTAAAGCCGACATAAATAAAATAACATTACTAATCTAATATGCTCCAATTAAGTGGTAATGAGCCAATATTAGGGCTTAACAATAAATAAGGCCATTGGGTGGAGGATAATGGGAAGCACCCTTATGCTAGCCAAATTATGCCTAAGTCTACAAGCCATTTGTCCCGAGCATTTAAGATCATCCCTCTCTTTCCTGGAAACCCCTATTTCTAACACATTTCCCTCTTTATCCCTTTAAGAGGAAGATATTCACTCTTTTTCCATTACTTGTTTGGAGCAAGAAGTTAGGAGGTGAAGTTGTCTTCAGTGGCCCGAGAAAAGGGATTTGGATGATGGTTTCCATTCAGTGCCACAAGTAACATCATTCAATGTTATTTGATGTTGAAATTAATGAGAACTCTCTTCTTTCCCATCCCAATTATGTGTTGTTTATCTATTTTTTTCATAACTGAAAGAATATGATTGGTAAACAATTACTTGAATTATCCTTGTTAGTGTAGGTGGTTAAAAGTGTTGGAAACCTAATCTGTTAGGGTTATGGTATTAGTCAATTGTGAAGGAATATGAAACTTCAAGTGATAGGAACAATCATCATGATTCCAAGAGACCTCTTGGAAGATGAATCCAAAGATCAAGATAATCTATTTATAGATGTATCATATCAATGAATAATACAATCCACACTTCTCTCGATTTGTGTATTCTAACAGTGGTATCAGAGCACCTATTGTTCTTAGGCCCGAATTACCCTATGGTAGTTGTCCATAACTGATTTTCTGCCTCATTCAGACAAGATTCCATCTACCTGTAGATCTATTTAGGTCATATGTTTCTCTCCCTTGGGTGTTTTCATTTTCTTATGTAGAAACACACACTGTGGTGTCGGTCTCTGTTGTATGTCCCTCTGGCATGTTTGGTCGATTCTCTATGCCCAATTTGCAGGTTTGTCTATCATCTGAGTGCATGAACATTCACACCCTTCTCAATAGGGATCCCATGTGAACCCTCCTCTCTATTTCACTCGATCAAATCCTTGTCAAGATCCTCCAAAACCCTCATTAATATCCCAAGCATTTTGTAGTAAAGTGTTTATCGGTGGCATTTTTTGACAAATCTGATTTTCGAACTATAACTCAATTTCCTTGTTGCAAACATTGTTTCTTCATTTCCTTGTCGACAATAATTATTTTATTGCAACTCTGGACAAAAGAAAGCCACTTTGGACAAACCAGAAGGATGAGGGGGGGGGTTTCTTTAGTTTTTCCATGCAACACTTGATGGATTTCCTGGTTCATGCCTCCCACGAAGAAGAAAGACATTATTTTATGTTAGGGTTTCCTCCACAAAGATTTTGCTCATGCTTTCCAAGGGCGCTTGAATGTGTGAGTGAATAGGTGCAAATTCAGGTGATGTTCTAAGCCTCAATACACAAGAAAAATCATATGGACAACCACTAAGATATCTCTCCAGTGAGAGCTCATGTATGAATGACATTCTTCCACATGCATGGATCTACTCCAACTTGCCTATGTAGTTGATTGAAACTGTACTATCTCATATAATATATGGATGTGATACCTTCATGTTGTCCAACATTTGAAATGATACGAACTTAATGTATTGATGTGAATCAAACCCCCCCCCCCCTTCATAGAATTGATTGAATTGCTTCCTATTAAAAAAAAAGGCATTTCCATACGATGCACATCTAGCATGTGCAATTGAAGGGGTTATAGAGCAACTTAGAGAATTCTAAATTTGTTAATGCCCGGTGATTATACTCACTCTTTGGTTCAATTGATGATGCATGGAGAGTGTTGTGGATGGTGTGTTTACTTGATATATTTTTTGCAATTGTGATAGAATCCTTTCAAAACATGGGTGTTTACACTCATATTGAGCAATGGAGTGATCGGCTACGATGAGCATCAGACTTGAAGGGTTTTCCAACCACGGGTTTCTGGCCCTTGACCTAGGAGTATTCCAACATAGTGGTATATGTAGAAACGCATGAATTGAGAAGAGAACAATATGCCTTCCAAGAAGGGGTTCAAGAGTACGTCAGTGTAGCTTGCCGATAGTTCCACTTCACATCAAATGACACATTCAATCTTGAATATCAATTCCATAATCAAGGTAAATAGTCTTTTTGTAAGTTTACTTGTACTCTTTTGAAATAAAGTTTACTTGTACTCTTTTGTAAGTTGAAATTGTAAACATGTGCATTTTCGGTAGAAGTCGACGCCCTTCATTTTCTAAGTTGTAGAGTTTGATTATTAAAGGGTGGAGTTGCAAGAAACCCTTCGAGGTCTAAGTTAGTGTTTAAATGGCTTGATTTGACGAATTATTAGAGTTATGGAACACTCTAATACTCTCTTCTATGGTTAACATAGTCACAATTGAGAAAGCGACTCTTCAATATATTCTAACTTGTTTGCAAGTTTCACACGCCAAAATAGAAATGCTTCAAACTTAGACTCAACATCTTCACGATGAACTTCAACGAAAGAATCTTCAACATTATGAACTAGTTTTTGTTTAGAAAAACCCTCTATTCGATTTTGATGATGATGATTGAGATCAACAACCAGTTCATGAGAAACTCAATGAAACAACTTCAGATACAAGTGTAGATGAACACAAATTTCAACTTTATCTTTCCAAGACAATCATCAAAACTTGGGAAAAAATCATAGATAATAAGCACAAAACATGTCTTGGATATGTAAAGTAAGTGACTTTTAATATTCCCCATTATACTAAATCAATCCAGTTCCAAAGTGTTGGATTTCTTCAAAAAGTTCATATTCACCTACTCTAGTTCAAGATTAGATTCTTAAATTCCAACATTGTCATCGAGTTGGCCATATGGAGGATCAATATTTTGATCTTCATCCTTGTGAGCATTGTGGAAAGAATAATCATCTTTTAGAAATATGTTCCAAACACAAGAAATATGAAAGAGTAAAGAACCACTATGGTTGGATCACTTCTTGGCAATGGTCATCAACAATCAAGAAGATATATCAGTCATATTGAATAAATCATTCTTGAGTATTGAAACATCTTGCAGTGGAAATATTTGCATCTTCTCACCTTGTACCTAACATGGGGGGAATAACATCAACGATTGATAGTTAGGCTTCAAGTTTTGAACTCCTATCAATCAACAAAAAATGAGTGTGATTTGGTTTGTGTTCATCCCAAAACCACCATATTGGTTTGTGGTTTTCCTTAAACCTCCATTTAGTATAAGAATTACAACTTCTGCTAGACAATAGTTTGTGGTCATCTTTAAACCTCCATTCGAGAGCACTTCCAATTAGCAGAAGACATCATATTACATTAGCTTCTAGCTAAATTAGGAAATGTTTTGAGAACCATTGAGCCTTAGAGCCAAGTTCCAGGGTTGGTGGTTATCCTTAAACCACCACCAAGATTTAGGAGAAGACATTAACTTCTACTAGCCATTTTTTTTGTGATCATCCCAAAACCACCAAATTCAGAGAGCACATTCAACCATTGATATTTGTTCACTTCCAGATTTCATCTCTCTTCTTGAACTCACATACACCCCTTCGAATTAAGGGGGGGGAATGTTGGAAACCTAATTTGTTAGGGTTATGGTATTATTCACTTGTGAAGGAATATGAAACGTCAAGTGATAGGAATTGTCGTCTGGAGTCCAAGAGACCTCTTGGAAGACAAATCCAAAGGTCAATATAATGAATTTATAGATGTATCATATCAATGAATAATACAATCCATGCTTATCTCCATTTGTGTATTCTAACAAAAATTAGTTACTATAACTACTTTGATTGCAATGTTGTTTCTTTTTGTGTGCATGACATCAAGAAGAATACTGGAGTGAGAGATTGGAGTGGGGACATACGAGAAGAGTCTACTCCAAACTCTGGTGTCCAAGTGAGTGGTTCTTAACCATCAATAGTTAGTTAGTTACACATTTCATCTACTTTCTTAAATTGAGTGATTTATTTGGGTATCCTCTCCATGTGACCTCTAACCCAGGTCATAGGGGAGAAATCCCTGAAACACTTGGGAGAAGCACAAGTTTTCAAAGAAAAAATTGGGCAGACTGTAGGTTTGTGACAACTTTCCTTTTATCCTTGGAAGTATAGTGACTCTAAAGAAACAAGTAGAAATTCAGTAAAATCCCCAAATTGAATGGCACTTTCCCAAGCATCAATGCCATCCACCAACATTCTTATGCTTGTCACAAGTAAAGATGCACTGGTAGATATCCATTCTTAGGTCAACACTTGAGCACACATAACACAACTCAATCAACACCCATACACAACCTACTAAATCTTCACATCTAAGCAAACATCCTTTGTGATTGTTGCAAAAAATGGAAAGATGAACCATGTGAGTCATGCAACACCACCTTCAAATCATTCACTAGAATTATGAAGCACTCTAATTCATTCTCCATGGGAATAAATATTCCACCATGTAGGACATGTTGTTACCCATCACTTCCCCATGGTTCTTATAATTTCCCACCAAAATACCTACTTTGCCAAAATTAATATGAAACACCATATTCCAGGTTAACAATGCCTCATGGATAAAAAACATGGGGACACCATATGATCCAGGGGATCAAATTTTGCTCAAAAATCAAAGTGCTCGGAATTGCTTCAAAATGGACACGTGTGTAGGCCTTGTCCTCACAATCCCAACACAACTTGAACAGGTTCAAACGGACGTCGTATGTGTGAGATATCACGTTCTTTCCATTTCGCCAAACATGCAAAATTTTTGTTGACTGTACAGTACGTACAGTGCTGAAGTGGTAGTTGACCGTACATCTCGTACGACTGTACAATGACATGGTAGTGATGAGTTGGCATGCTGACTGGGCATGATATGTGGCAAACAGGTGGATGAATTAGTTGCTGACACGTGTCATATTTTTGGCAAGTAATATGGTGCCACATGGCATCCCTCCAGTGTGTAAAATGTGGTGAAGTCCGCGAGGGTCAAACCCCCGAACTCCGAGTGGAAACATCAATGCTTTGGTAGGGCTTGGGCTACCAGCCCACCCACGTGTTGTTACTTAACCATATACCTTTTAATATTTATTTGAATTTGAATTGTCTCTTGGTTGGCAGAGAAAAGGGTTGGAGATTAGCCACACAATCCCTGGTTCAAACCCCGGTCTATATTGCATGTATACGACCACTCATTCAATGTTGGCACACGGGGAACCCTCCATTTCATAGCCCTGGGTCCATACCACAACATGCGACCACTTTTGATAATAGTTGGCACGAGGTTTAACACTTATCAACGGTCACATTGCTACGCACTCATCCAAGTGTCACCACCAAACACATGAGGACGTGGCCACATGGCCGAGATATGCACTGGGACGTGGCCATATGGCCCCCCATGCGTCCAACACGTCCACCCAAGGGGGCGCTATCCCGCTAACTGTTCGACATTATGCCACATTTTGCAGGATCTGCATGGTGTTGGGTTTTTGGCCCAGTAATGCTGCGGCAGCTAGGTTAGTCATTCACATGTGCGAATTGGAGAACCAGAGACAACACTCTTGAAGGGGGAATTTTCCAGGAAGATAACTTCTTCATTTTTTGGCCAAACCAGGTGCAGAAAGAGCCCATCTAGGGGTTTTTGGATGTTCTGGAGCCATTGGAGCCATCTATTTGGCATTTTGAGCATTGTAAAGCACTGTTTTTATCACTTTGAGAAAATAATATAAAATATCCATTCGAAAATGGACCAGGAGATGTAGACCAAGAGAGGGGTGAACTCCTTTATCATTTGTTGTGTTATTTGTTTATTGTTGGCTATTAATTGTTGGTTATTATGTGCATCTTAAGTGTGAAAACTCTCTAATTTATGTGTTTGCAAATTGATCCTTTTTCACAAGCACACATAATTAACACTTAAAAATAATTTAAAAGAGACAAGTCTTCTTCATTTTCAGATTAGTTGGTATTAGAGCATAGGTTTTTGAAGACTTGATTGTTTGCAAGTGTTTTTTTTTTTTATGCTTACAAGGTTGAAGCACACAAGAGGAGAAGGTCAACTTGTAGAGCCAAGTTCTCAATTGTCAAGAAGGAGAACTATCAAATCACCTCAAGCTTCAAGGAGATATTCACCAAGTATGGCTCATGAGGAGAGTCATGAAACTCTTCCTTTAGAGGAGGAAACTTTTAGAAAATATTTCTATGATATGACTGAGATGGTCAAAGTTTTGTTTGAAGAAAGAAATGAAAGATTTCAAGGTGAAAACTCCAACTCTCCAAAGGGCAATGGAGACAGTGGTGATAAAAATCAAAAGGGAAATGGAGGAAATGGTGATTCTCCACCTCCTTCACCTCCATATTCCACCTCTTCCACCATTTCACAACCACCTCCAAATTCTTTAAAAGAACATGGTAAAACTCCTTCACAAACTCATTTACTAAAGATTGATATTAAGTTTGAATTGCCAATGTACAATCGAGAGGTAAATGCCGAGAAATTGGATAATTGGATTCATCAAATTGAAGTGTATTGTAGGATACAAAGGATCAAAGATGATGAAAATAATATTCAACTTGCTTCTTTAAGATTGGATAGTGCATCACTCATTTATCTGGAAGCCAAAACTCAAGAGGACATGAAGAAACATGGTAAAGTTTTATCCTCTTGGAATGATTTTATTATTGCAATTAAAAGACAATTTTATCCATTAGCATACATGCAGAAAGCTATTATGGATTGGTAAAACTTTAGGCAAGCTAAAGGACAAGATGTGAAAAGATTCACTCAAGAATTTAGGAGAAGAGATTTGGTTTTGGGTATAGATTTATCTTCTCAAGAAATTTTATTCAAATACATTGGAGGTTTGCATAGCTACTTGAGGCATACAATACTTATGTTTAACCCTTAAAATATAGATGAAGTTTGTGTACATGCAACTCATTTAGAGGCAAGAGGAAGGAATGATCCTCAAGAGGGCAACAAGAAGTCTTTTTATAATGGAGACAGGGGAAAGAGGAAGTTTGAAGGAAATGGAAAGAAAAATGCTAAGCCAAGAAAGAGAGAGAGAACATCTCATGTAAACATTGTTCAAAGGATGGTCATGATGAAGACCATTGTTGGAAACTTCATCCTGAAAAGAGACCCAAAAATTTCAACAACAAAGAGAAACCAAACATTGTTGCAACTGTACAATAAGATTTAGGATCTGATTCAGAAGATGAAACAAAAATCACATCCATGGGTTTTCAAGGTAAGAATTCTATTGCAAGTACTAGTTCTTCAAGTAGTAGTATCTTTAATGTAACTCAACATGAAAAAGAAAGAATATAGATTTTTCACATAAGGGTAATTTCAAAACATACCAAGATAGATACTCTATTTGATACGGGATCTCAAGCAAACCTCATTTCTGAAGACACTGTAAAGAAATTAAATTTGGAAACTACTCCACATCCTAAACCTTACCCTCTAGGATGGATATCTGAGAATGCCAAATTGCATGTGACAAGAAGGTGTAAACTTAGATTTTCCATCACTGCAAACTATATAGATGAGGTAGAGCTTGATGTTATTCCATTGGATATTTGTGGTATTGTGTTGGGAAGCCCATATTTATATGATAGGAGAGCCATCTTTCATCGTCATGAGAACAAATATCATTTGTTCAAAAATGGAGTTGAGTACATTGTTAGAGAACATACAAAGAAGATGAATCTGTCACTTACAAATGAAGATATTAGTCAATTCTAGTAAGAACCTTGTACTTTTGATGATTAAACCCAAAGACAATGATGAAGAAGAAGTTTTCCAAGGATGTGATTGATCCAAAATGGATCCAGGAAGGCCTAAAAAACAAAGTTCTTAGAATCATACTAAACCAACGCCATTGCGTCCATCTCATCGTGTTGATTTTGGCCATATAATTTTTTCCTCAAACAGACACCGTATGCGAAAGTTATCGTGTTTTGACAGAATTCCCAAACATGCAAAAAGTCAACTGTCAAAATCAATGCTGATGTCAGCAATACGATAGGTGACGTCAGGATGACATCACCATGACCTCATCATGTTGACATGGCATCACCAGGAGGTGACACATGTCAGTCAAATTTGACATTTTCGGGCTGAGTTAGCACCTGTACGTATTTGACACATGGCATTGTACAAATGACATGTGACAGTCCGTACATGGCGTGGTCGAATGATAGACTAACATGTGGAAGTATGGACGACAGCTGGTCTGTATGGATGTTGATGTGGCAGGATGAATGTGCAGTACGGATGTGACATGGCACAACATGTGGTTGTACGATAGGTGACTAGGCTGTACGGATGTTGACATGGCACGTTGACTGTACGCTGACTGTGCTGGTACGAACCAATCATAGAGAGACACATGGCCCAATCAAAGGGCACCATGTGGCACCCTAGATTTAGTCAATGATAGTTGGTTCAAAATTGTTGTGGCTCCGAGGGATTCAAACTTCTGATCTTCGTGGGCGCAACGACCTAACAATTAGGGGCTAACCATGTCCACTACACATGTGGCTTGTTATGTAATTGCCCAAAATGTTATTTAAGTTGCATATGGCATGATTTCAGGGACAAGCCTTGGTCAGCGGGGGCCAGCCCCAACTGACCAGGGGCTAGAGACCAGGAGCCAGGGTTAGTTGTAGGCGTGTGGGAGCTTAAGGGTAGGCCATATGGCCATGCCAACGACCAAGGGTCAAAGATCAGGGGATAAAGACCAGGAGTGCGCTAACCCAAGGACATATGAAGCCTCCCATATGGCTAGGGGACCAGATGAAGGGGTTTGCGCCCAATATTTTCCCAATTTTGGGTTTTTAAACCATATAATATAATTTTTAAATGATTTTAGCATGATTTTTGGAGATTTTGGTCATTTTTGGGAGATCTGGAGCCCTTTTTTAGGCTAGATATTGGGAGGAAGTTGAGAGGATGCTACCGACTTCAAATCTATATAAATCAGAGGTTCTTGGCAACCCTGGATAGGTTCAGAAGAGGAGAAATGATATAGAATTGTGAATACAAAGTTAGTTTTATGTAGGGAAGCCATTGAGGAGAGGAGCTTTGCGGGCCAATTCTGAGATCTTCGCTCAGTCGTTTTCAGTGTCGTCAATTGTGTTGGGTTCTTGAGGTTGAGCATAACACAACCATACCAATTTGTAATTCATTTGACACTTTTTTGATGTACTTTTGAAGCATTGAAGAGAAATAATAAAGCCTCACCCACTGAGACAAAAGCCCAGAGACGTAGGCAATCTTTCCGAACTCTGTTAACAATTTTGTGGTTATGGTTTGCTGATTCTTTGTGCTTACTTGAAAATATGCATTCTTATTATGGCTTCCATGTTATATAATTAATTTCTTCCTCTTTCTTCAATTCCTAAATGGTTAATTGACTCATGCTTTAAAAACTTAACCATAGTCTTAAAAAATCTTTTCGGATCAAGTGGTATCAGAGCGGGTTGACGGTTGGTTTTTTAGTTTGCATGATTACCAAGGAAAATTTGAATCGTGGTGAAGGTGAGCTTATCGAAGAGAACATTGAGACTGGATCAAGAAAGAGGACTTCTCAAAGTGAGAAGATGGCATCAGAAAGGGGACTTTCTCATAGCGAGATAGAGTTTCAAAAGACCTTCTTCGCCATATCAGAGATGATAAAGGTTTTATATGATGATTACTTGGAGCGGAAGAGACCGATTCTAGGTGAATCTTCAAAGGAAAAAAGTGAAGAAGGAGAGGATCCTCATAAAACTCCTCCTTGACCTGCTTCTTCTCCATCAACTTCTTCTTCAAGTACAAGTTCTAAGTCCACCACAAGAAAACATTCCCATAAACATAAACATGATATGCCTTTACTTAAGCTTGATGTGAAGTTTGAATTACCCATGTATGATGGTGAAGTCAATGCAGAGAGGCTTGATAATTGAGTCAAACAGATGGAATTTTATTGCAATGTGCAACAAATCAAGGATGAGGCAACTCAAATCAAATTACATCACTTCGACTTGCAGGCACAACACTCATCTGGTGGCAAAGCAAGTTGCAAAATGGCACGCAACAAGTGGGTAATGTATTTCCATCATGGCAAGGTTTTGTTTTTGCACTTAAAAAGCAATTTTATCCTTTGGGTTATAAAGAGAATACTTTAATTGAATGGAAAGGTCTTAAACTAAGAAAGGGACAAATAGTGCAAGAATACACAGATGAATTTCGTAAGATGGCATTAATGTTAGACATTCCATTACATACCCAAGAAACTCTTATGAAGTATATAGGAGGTTTACCTGCACACATTTGTAACATTGTATTTATCTTTGGACCTACTAATCTTGACGAGGTTTTTGTTCAAGCAACATACATTGAGGCGGGGAAAACAAGAGTTGGTGTATCAGGGGAACCATCTTCAAGAAAAGAGGACAAAAGGAAGGGGAATGGAAAGAAAGCAAATTCAGTAACAAGAAAGGAAGAGAAGCTCTCTTGCAAGCATTGCAAGAAAGAAGGGCACGATGATAACCATTGCTGGAAATTGCATCCCGAGAAGAGACCGAAGTGGTTCAAAGAGAGGAAAGGGAGAAAAATAGTTGTAGCAACAACATGACCAACATACTTGGGATCAAATTCAGGTGATGAGTTTAAAATCACAGCAGTTGGTTTGACGGGTAAAATTGGTGATAGATATGATTCCAGAAGTAAATTGTTTCACATAAGGGTCATAGTGAAGCATACTAAGGTCGACACATTGATAGATAATGGATATCAATCTAAATTAATTTCAGAAGAAGTGGTTAAACAATTGGGATTAAACACTCAGATGCATCATAAACCTTACTCACTTAAATGGATAAGAAACAATCATAAATTGCACATAACAAAAAAATGCACTTTAAAGTTTGCAATTTCATCAAAGTTTGTGGATGAGGTAACATGTGATGTGGTGCCACTCAATGAATGTGGAATGGTCTTAGGCAATCCTTATTTGTATGATCGCAAAACAATCTTCTACATGGAACATAATAAATATCACTTAATCAAAGAAGGCAATGAATATGTTGTACATGCTCATCGCTTAAAAGCAAATCAATCTCTTCAAACAATGGAACAATTAAGGAAGGAAACTCATACAAGCAACACACCTATAATTGTGCCAAATCAAGCAGTTGATATTAAGCATGAACATGAGATGATTGTAGAATGGAAGTTCAATCATACTTTGCTTCAAGATAAGCTAATGTCGTACAAGTACTACAAACATATTAGCTCATTTGGAGTCATATTTCTGATGTTATTATTGCTAATGTTTTCAACATGGATGGTAGTGGCTTCAATAAGATGTGACAGAGTACAAGTGGCTAACAATATGTTGTCAGTTGTCATCATTGTTTTGCAATTGATCTTGATGAGACAGGTGCACATGACAAAGTTTAAAGACAGAGAACAAGTGGGGTGGCCTGTCCCACACTTGATGACTGGTTAGTACCCTTTTGGAGGACCAAAAGGTCTTAGTGGGGAGGCATGATCCAAAATGGATCTAGGAAGGCCTAAAAATCAAAGTTCTCGGAATTAGATGAAACCAATGCCATTGTGTCTGTCTCGTCGTGTTGATTCTGACCATATATGTTTTTACTCAAACAGACACCATATGCGAAAGTTATCATGTTCTGACCGAATTCCCAAACATGAAAAAGTCAATTGGTCAAAGTCAACTATCAAAATCAACGTTGACGTCAGTAGTACGATAGGTGACATCATCATGACATCATCATGCTGACATGGCATTACTAGGAGGTGACACGTGTCACTCAAATTCGACATTTTTGGGATGAGTTGGCACCTATACGGATTTGACACGTGGCACTGTATGGATGACATGTGGTAGTCCATACATGATGTGGCCCAATGACAAGCTGACATGTGGCAGTACTGACGACAACTGCGTCGTATAGATGTTGACGTGGTAGGATGACTGTACAGTACATACGTGATGTGGCACGACACGTGGTTGTACGATAGGTGACATGGCAAGTGACTAGGTTGTACAGATGTTGACGTGGCACATTGACTGTGCTAGTATGGACCAATCACAGAGTGACACATGGACCAATCAGAGGGTGCCACATGGCACCCCAGATTTAGTCAATGAAGGCTAGGTCAAAATTGTTGTGGCTCCGGGGGATTCGAACTCCCAACCTCCATGGGTGTAATGACCTAACAACCAAGGGATAACTGTGTTCGCTACACAAGGGCTAGAGACCAGGAGCCAGGGTTCGTTGCAGGCACGTGGGAGCTTAATGGTAGGCCATATATCCATGCTAACGACCAAGGGCCGGATATCAAGGGCTAAAGACCAGGAGTGAGCCAACCCAAGGACATATGGAGCCTCCCATATGTCCAAGAGCCCAGATGAAGGGGGTTGCGCCCAGTATTTGCCCAATTTTGGGATTTTAAACCATATAATATAATTTTGAAATGATTTTAGCCTGATTTTGGGAGATTTTGGTCATTTTTGGGAGATCTGGAGCCCTTTTTGAGGCAAGATCTTGGGAGGATGTTACCAACTTCAAATCTATATAAACCAGAGGGTCTTGGAAACCTTTGACAGGTTCAAAAGAGGAGAAATTCTATAGAATTGTGAATCCAAAGTCAGTTTTATGTAGGGAATTCATTGAGGAGAGGAACTTTGCAGGCCAATTTTGGGAGCTTCGCTCAACCGTTTTTAGTACCGTCAGTGGTGTTGGGTTCTTGAGGTCGAGAAGAACACAACCATACTAGTTTTTAATCCATTTGACACTTTTCGAATGTACTTTTGAAGCATTGAAGAGAAATAAGAAAGCCTCACCCACTGAGACAAAAGGCCCGGAGACGTAGGCAATCTTGTTGAACTCCGTTAACAACTTTGCTGTTATGGTTTGCTGATTCGTTGTGCTTACTTGTAGATCTGCATTCTTATTATGGCTGCCATGTTATATCATTAATTTCTTCCTCTTTCTTCAATTCCTAAATGGTTAATGAAATCATGCTTTAAAAACTTAACCATAGTCTTAAAAGATCTTTTCGGATCAATGATGCAAAGTTACAATCAGATTTATATGAGGTTGTTAACGAAAATGTTGAGATGTTTCCGAAACCAAGGGGATTGCCTCCTAAAAGGGGCATCCAACATGAGATTTTATTGCAACAAGATGGTCCTCTTCCAAAAATTGACATGTGCAACATGTCAGTCATGGAGAATGTTGAAATCATAAATCAAGCCCAAGAGTTGATTGACAAAGGGGTCATCAAACCAAGCACATCGCCATGCAGGTCACCAATTGTTTTGGTACCAGATAAAGATGGTATATGGCGTATGTGGGTAGATTTCAGAGCCTTGGATAAGACTACAAACATGATTGCTAAAGGAGACACATGGAAGAAAGATTTGAAAGCAAAGCAAGCTCCATTGCATGCCTTGACAAGCTATGTATTCCACTTGGTGATAAGGTATAAGAAATACATTTATGCCAAATTTGTTGATATGATTACTAGGCCTATTATTAGTGCTTCAATTATTTTTAAGAATAATCTTATCATGCATGAAAACTATGTTGAAAAATATGCTATAGATGTTGATTTCAAAGATGTTTGTGCAACTTTGTGTCCGACTAACCAAGTTGAGGAATTGGATTCCTATGTGCATGGTAAACTTTTGTATCTTGGAAAGCTATGTTTTTCACAGGGTAAAAGAGTCAACATGATAAGGGAAGCACATTCTTCTCGTGTTGCTGGCCATTTTGGTGTAGACAAGACGGTAGCTAGTTTTCAAAGCAAGCATCCTAAGTTTTGGGATGACAATCTACACTACTTTCAACATGCTTATAACCGAGCTAAGCTTTCATTGAATCAAACACCTCCATTTGAAGCATGTTTTGGCTATTTTCCAAAATCCCCTTTAGATTTTATCTTTGGGAAATATGTTGTTATTGATGGCCATTATGACATTGATAGAGCAAAGAAGTTCATTGAACAAAGTCAGTTGGTGCATCAAATGGTACCAGAAAAGTTGGAAAAGAGCCAAGCCAAGTACAAAATAAGACATGACAAGTTTCGTGTTGGTCTTAAAGGCACAAATCCAAGCAAGGCTAGATGGATCGAGGTTGGAAAGGTGAGGGAATTGTACCCTCATCTTCAGATTGACTAAAAGTAGTCTTTTGGAGGTCCAAAAGCTTCCTAATGGGGAGGAGTGATCCAAGAGATCAAATTTTACTCAAAAATCAAAGTGCTCAGAATTGCTTCAAAACGGACACATGCGTAGGCCTCGTCCTCACGATCCCAACGCAACTTGAACGGATTCAAACAAACGTCGTATGAGTGAGATATCATGTTCTGTCCATTTTGACAAACATGCAAAATTTTTGTTGTCCATACAATCCATACAATGCAGACGTGGAAGTTGATCGTACAATCTATATGACCGTACAATGACGTGGCAGTGATGAGTTGGAATGCTAACTGGGTAGGCTATGTGGCAGACAGGTGGACGAATTAGTTGCTGACACGTGTCATATTTTTGGCAAGTAATATGGTGTTGCATGGCCCAGTTGTGGGCTGCCATGTGGCACCCCTCCATTGTGTAAAATGTGGTGAATTCTGCGAGGGTCGAACCCCCGACCTCCGAGTGGACACGTCAACACTTTGGCAGGGCCCGGGCTACTAGCCCGCCCGCGTGTTGTTACTTAACCATATACCTTTTAATATTTATTTGAATTTGAATTGTGGCTTGGTTGGCGGATAAAAGGGCCCCAGCCCCTAGTTCAAACCCTGGTCTATATTACATGCATACGACCACTCATTCAATATTGGCGATCGGGGAACCCTCCATTGCATAGCCCCGGATCCATACCACAACATGCGACCACTTTTGATAATAGTTGGTGCGGGGTTTAACACTTATCAACAGTCACATTGCCACGCACCCAACCAAGTGTCACCACCAAACAAACGCATGCATATTTTTCTCCATTATCCGATGAGGGGTCGAGATATGTGTTGGGACGTGTCCATATGGCCCCCCATGTGTCCAACACCTCCGCCCAAGGGGGCACTATCCCGCTAACTACTCAACATTATGCCACATTTTGCGAGATTCGTGTGGTGTTGGGTTTTTGGTCCAATAATGTTGCGGGATCCAGGTTAGTCATTCATAGGTGCGAATTGGAGAACCAGAGACAACAAGCTTGAAGGGGAAATTTTCCAGGAAGATAACTTCTTCATTTTTTGGCCAAACCAGGTGCAAAAAGAGCCCAGCTAGGGGTTTTTGAATGCTCTAGAACCATTAGAGCCATCTATTTGGCATTTTGAGCACTGTAAAGCACTATTTTTAGCACTTTGAGCAAATAATATAAAAGATCCATTGGAAGCTGGACCAGGAGATGTAGCCCAAGAGAGGGGTGAACTCCTTTATCATTTGTTGTGTTATGTGTTTACTATTGGCTGTTAATTGCTGCTTATTATGTGCATCTTAAGTGTGAAAACTCTCTAATTTATGTGTTTGCAAATTGATCATTTTTCCCAAGCACACATAATTAACACTTACAATTAATTTAAAAGAGACAAGTCTTCTTCATTTTCAGATCACCATAGTGGCTTGATTATACCCAACCATTTCTCTGCACCAAGCTCACTGACTCATCACACCATAGACCCATTCATGTCTCCCACAACTCCAGACACTAGAATCGATATAATATATTTTCACACGAATTGTTGTGTATGTCTATCATACACCTCCCTAACCACATCACAATTTTCATAACTCACTCCACTGCTATAGTCATAACATATAACATAAATAAACTTCTTCATACCAAAAAACCACATCTTGCAACTTTGATTCCACCATACGATTGGGTTTCTAAGAATTTCGTGTTGATCACATCTTTCAACTTTGATTCAACCATACGATTGGGTTTCTGAGAAGTTTGTGTAGATCACATCTTGCAACTATGATTCCACCATACGATTGGGTTTCTGAGAACTCTCTAGTGATCTCCTTTAACTTGACAAACTTATCATCAATCCAAGCCATTAACTAGAATAAATTTGGCCCTAAGCAAAATAGAAAAAAATAAAAAAGAATGCTGAGGGTATGGCACATCCTTTGATCTCTATCCCTTCACCTGATGCGGACATGTCTTATTTCTTCTCAGCCTCTATCCTTTCCATACAAAAAATATTAGCAAATTTCCCGAGAAAAGTGTGTCTTAATAGACATATTTCTATTCTCGAGTGATTACATATCCACCTAATGCCACAATCTCCATGAATGACCAAAGCCATTTCCTAACACCCATCTTTTCTTTAGTCAACTTATCATTTATGATAATTGCATCGATCATCCATATATATTTTGTGGATGAATTTTCCATAGAGCTCACCACATATTTCCCCTCGGCAATATAATTTTTTTACTCTATGCCATTCTATGGCCTTGGAACCCACACCGAAAGCAAAGTTAGAAACATTGATCCTCAAACGAGAATGCATGTTTAAGGGGCAAAGGAATAATCACAAAAAGCCAAAGTGAAGGAGCACTCTCATAAGTGAGATCAATCCCGACACTGCTATGATATCATGTTACAAAAATTAACAACATTGCATTAATGAATGCCAAAATAGACAAACATGATTAATGCATGGTATAGAAAACACCACAGAAGATTGACAACAATAAAAAACAATGACACAAGGATTAGAGTGGAGTGGAGAAAACCCTAGTGCGGAGTAAAAAATCTTCATTGTTAAACCTACAATTGCACTCTAACATGTCATAAACATTACACAAGGCATACATTTATGATGTGAGACTTTTCGTTTCAATTTCTCATTAATATAGGACATGGAGAAACACAATCACTGTAACTACCTCACATTAGCCTAAATCCACAACAAACAGTGGCGATAAATATCTTCAATGCTAACTAGTGCCTAACAAGGTAAACGATTGGTTACCCCAACTAAGAAGCTTGTACTTTCCATGTTTGTGTTACAAGGAGAAAGATAGTCATTACAACCAAAACATCTAACAATGCAACAAAGCCTAGGCAATTCTTCCACTAAGGGAGGTGGTTCACAAGAATGAGACTCAACAAAAGTTCCTTCACTTGGTCCAAGTAATTAATACAATGGGCACCATCGCTTTCCAAGGAGGAATAAATGATTCATACCCTTCGAATAATTTGGATCGTTTAGATTCCTAGTTGGACCATTCAAGTGGATTCTAATTCAATGACACCGTGTTTTTTTTAATATAACTTTTTCTATCATTAATTTCTTATCTCTTCATCTTCCTCCTCTCATTGTAATGAAAATAGAGGTAGTCACCTCTTATCACAAGCTTCACAAAAAAGTGTATCTACCATATCTTGTAATGCACCCATCCCCAAGCTAGGTCATGTCACTGCTAAAACGACCCAATAAAATTCTGATACCAATTTTGGATGCGGAAATAACACACATCATGACATTCAAGCTCATACGATTGTCCATGCTAATTAAAAACGTAAATGCAATTACTTGAATGTACACAACAACAACTAAACACATACAAGAACATTTTTCCACATAAATAGAGATTCAAATGCACCAAGTAGCAACAACCACAATAACTCAGAGTAAAAGACACAACGATTATCTCAACTTTTAACATAAATAAACACAACAAATAAGAACACTTATCTTAGTAAATATGCAACCCATTGTAGAGGATGAATGTTCCTCCCAACCATAGACTTGTTGTTTCAGTTCTCAATAGCAAGTCACCCCCGAGCTTGGGCTATGAATCCACAAGAGACGGTGGTCCCTAAGATTGGCTACTATCCCCTTTTAGCAACTAACTCCCACAACTAATTCCAATTCCACCAACTCTCTTTCCCCTCAACTTGCACAACCTAAGGAATGAGATCCCCTTCTTTGCCACGCAGTCTAGCTAGCTATCCCACTTTCCTCCAAGGCTCTAGCACATATTGGATAGGAAATCTCACTATTGGGACTCCAGGAAACTACAATTGCAATAGGAATTCACACAACAACAAAATATTTTCTCTCTTGACAATTCCTTGAATAAGAAATTACTCATAGGCCCATAGCCTCTCTGCCCATGAAATTACAATGCCAAAACAACTACCATACATGCCCACTATGGCTGCCTTCAAGCTTCAACACATAGAACACTCTTGTTGTCCAAAAATATGCTTGTAAAAACTGCTCTCTTTTCCCCATACAAATTCCCTTTTTCTCCCATGCTTCCTTGACTCACACCCTTCCCAAGGTTGATTGTGCTCAACCCCCATGTTCTCAATAACCATGGGATGTGTCTTCTCACACCCACCCTCTTACATGAATTCAATGATTGGCATTTAAAACACTCAACAAAAAATAGAAGGTTCAAAGTAAGGATAATTTAAAATGATGGTTGGGTTTAATAGACATGGGTAAACTCTCCCCCCTTGGACCCCTTCCCTCTCTTGTGGAAACTAAGTCCTCAAGTCTCCGTCCATGTCCATCTACAACCGACGATACATTTTATTTTTTATATTCAATACATATTACATCGCTCGACCCTCAACCATATATCATATTTACAATTTACATTGCTAAATTGAAGATTAAAAATTGGGATGTTACATCTCTTTTCAAAAATTGCTACTCCTAAATTGAAGATTAAAAATTGAGATGTTACATCTCTTTTCAAAAATTGCTACTCCATTTTACACAACTATGTTTTTGAATAACCTTACATTTTATTACAACTTAGTTTATGTTTTTTGGTGCGATTTCCTTTTACTACATTTTATTCTCTATTATAATAATAATATTAGAGTTAACGATTTAGTGTATTGTCCTTAGATGCACTTGGATAGCCGTTGAAGTTTCTATCAGCAATGATTTCTTTATTCTTTTCAATGGAGCCATTGTGATTTGACCTCCTGTTCAGAAGAATTTGTCCGATTCCTCTTCACCCACCTTTAGAGAAGAGTCTTCATAAAGTAAAATCAATGAAAATAGAATAGCCTCTAGAACTACGACCTATCAGTTCCTTTTGTCCTCATAGGTTGAACTCTTGTTCATTAAAACGAAGATTTCTCAATTCAATGACCAGAATTCTCTTACCAGTATTGCAAAGGGTTCCAAAATTATTTCATACAAAGCCCACACTTCAAAGTCCAAGAACAAATCCAAGCAAGAGCTACATAGCCTGGTGAAGTTGACTGCCACCTCGATATTCCAAACAGAAGTGAGCAGCGTTAGGTAGTCCACTTCCTATGAAAAACGCGAATATGGCAATTTCGCCACCTTCTGGATGCTAAAGGTACGATCAAATGCCATGTTTATGGTGTAGAGAAGAGCAATCCATATGGCTGATATCATTTGGAAACACAATTTATCCAGATCATTGTTTCCAATTTCACAGCAGCAATGGCAGTGGCTTTCTCATTACGGACTGAGAAGAAGAAGAAGAAGACTGTATTTCTATTTCCAATCCTTCAGCTTCAGTTCCTTACATCCAAGTCTACGAAAGCTGAAACAAATGCCAACAGGAGCCCTGTGAAAATTCTTTGCCTGCCCATTATGAACCGCTGTCTGGAATCCTCCGAATATGCTTCTCTATTGCAGGGCTGTATCAATAACAGGTCCCTTCTAGAAGGAAAACTGGTCCATGCTCACATCATTCAAGCGGGGTTTGAATGCCAAAACATGGCTATAAGCAATAAAATTCTAAGCATGTATGCCAAGTGTGGGTGTATGGACAGTGCAGGGAACGTGTTTGAAAAATTGCCTCAACGAGATGTGGCCTCATGGACTGTGATCATTGCAAGCTATGCTAGGCAGGGAAACGCGGAGGCAGCGATGAAACTGTTTTACGAAATGCAGCAAACGGGAATCCAACCCAATCAATTCACATTCGCTGGCGTTCTGCCGGCGTGTGTTGACATGGCAACTATGAAGGATGTACATGATGAGATAATCAGGTGTGGGTTTGAGTCAGATGTTTTTGTGGGGACTGTTCTGGTTAACAGGTACGCAAAAATAGGAAATGTGAAGGATGCACGCCATGTGTTTGACAAAATGTCTGAACGAGATGTGGTCTCCTGGAATGCTATGGTTGCGGGTTATGCGCAGAATGGGTGCTCTGATGAGGCCTTGCAATTATTCCATGAAATGCGAAGAGTGGGTATTGATCTTGATCAGTTCAGCTTTGCTAGTGTCATCCCAGCCTGTGTGAGCTATGGGGTTCTGAGAGAGGTCCATGGAAAAATAGTTAAATGTGGATTTGAGGGAAATGTCTTTGTTGCGAATGCTCTGGTGGATATGTATGGGAAATGTGGGAGTATAGAGGAAGCACACACTGTGTTTGATAAAATGCCTCAACGGAATGTGATCTCGTGGACTTCAATGATTGCGGGATATATGCAGAATGGGCATGCCAGTGAAGCCTTGAAGATGTTTTGGGAAATGCCAGAACAAAACGTGGTGTCATGGAATACTGTGATTGCAGGATGTGCTCAACATGGATATCTGGATGAGGCACTGGAGATGTTTCAGAGAATGCCTGACAGAGATATAGTCTCATGGAATACCATCATTGCAGGGTATGTGCAGAATGGTTGTATTGAAGAGGCCCTGAAGTTGTTTGAGGAAACGCCTGAAAGAGATGTGGTTACATGGAATGTTATGATTGCAGGGTATGCACAGAATGGGCATATTGGCAAGGCCATGAAGCTATTTCAGAAAATGCCTCGGCGAGATGTGGTCTCATGGAATACGATGATTGGGGGATATGCACAGATTGGACAAATTGGTGAGGCCTTGAACCTCTTCCAGAAAATGCCCAAACGAGACACGGTCTCATGGAATTTGATGATTGCAGCATATGCACAGAATGGATGCATTCATGAGATCATGAAACTCTTTAAAGAAATGCCTGAACGAAATTTGATCTCATGGAATACAATGATTGCAGTTAATACAGAGAATGGGCATCTTGAGGAGGCACAGAAGATCTTTCAAGAAATGCCTGAACGAAACTCAGTCTCATGGAATACAATGATTTCTGGCTATGCTCGAAATGGGTATGTTAATAAAGCCCTAAAGCTCTTTCAGGAAATGCCTGAACGAGATGTTGTCTCTTGGACAGAGATGATTGCAGGGTATGCGCATAATGGGTATAGTGATGAAGGTTTGAAGCTTTTTCGAGAAATGCAATTTTCTGGTATGAAGCCAAAACTGGAAACCTTTGCCATTGTTATTCCGATATGTGCAAACCTGGCAGCTCTAGAACAAGGCAGGGAAGTCCACGAAGTTATAATTAGAAGTGGATTTCAGTCTGATGTATTTGTGGGCAGTGCACTTGTAGACATGTATGCAAAATGTGGGAGCATAGAGAATGCATGGGATATGTTTGACAAGATGCAGCAACGAGACGTGGTTTCATGGAGTGCGATGATTTTAGGATATGCCATGCATGGATGTAGTAAGGAGGCCCTCCAACTCTTTGAAAAAATGCAACAAGCTGGCACAAAGCCAGATCATGTCACTTTCATTGGTGTTTTATCTGCGTGCTGCCATGCAGGACTAGTCGATAAAGGTTGGGAGCATTTTCATAGCATGAGCCCTTATGGCATCGCACCTACAATGGAGCACTATGGCTGCATGGTTGACCTTCTTGGACGTGCTGGGCAACTTTACAAGGCACATGACTTTATCAATGACATGCCATTAAAACCTGATGCTGCTGTGTGGGGGTGTCTGCTTGGTGCCTGCAGGATTCATGCCAATATAGAGCTAGGAGAATGTGTGGCAGAACATCTGTTTGAGTTGGACCCCAAAAATGCAGCACCTTATGTGCTGCTGTCAAACATGTATGCGACAGTTGGCAGGTGGAATGATATTTCAAAGGTGCGGAAAATGATGAAAGACAGGAGGGTAAAAAAGAAGCCTGGATGCAGTTGGATTGAGATCAATAAACGGATTTACGCTTTCGTTGTAGGAGGAAAAACCTCAGCCACAAATACAGAATATTTATGAACAGTGAAAATGATTATTTGGGCACATGAAAGCAACAGAGTATGTATGAACTTCAAGGTTTGCACCACGTGAATTCAAAACTTCTTACATGTAAGTATAAAGTCCACACTAAAAGACCAGACCAAGGTCTCCGTTAGGTATTTACATTCATTTTGACTTGTAGCTGTTTTTCCTGCAGACACTATAATTTCCTATATTGGCACAGGGATGCTGCTCCCCAAAGGATTAGAACTCAAGGATTTTTTGCTTGTAAGTATACATCCACGCCGAAGACCAAACCAGGGTCTTTGGCGAAGTACTTATGTTCATTCTGACTTTTAGCCATTTTTCAATGGAGGATGTAATTTCTTGGATTAGCTTAGAAACGCCACCCCTAAAGGAATATAACTCAGTGTAAAAGTGAAAAATTCTTTTTAGTGAAAGTAAAAATGACAAGGTGGCCTATTTGGCCCATCAAACATGAACGTTAAGAGTAATCAGATCTAGTTAGTGCCTAGCCAGTGCAACCCATCTCGTGGCATTGTTTAATTGTCATAAGCAGTTAATTAACTTCCCCTGGAAGTTAGGCTAAATGGATATCAGCAGACACACTTGTCAACGGCTTCCCAAATCTTTAGTGGAAAGTAGAGACACTTTCATCTAAAAAGGGAGGAATTGATGTGTCCAAGGATGCCTTGGTTAACATAATCAACCATTAAATACCAAGCATTAAGTAGTTTCTTGTAGTATCTAGTAATATTATTAAATAAAGTTGTTTAACCTGTTGACATGGCCGGCCTTGATCATCTTGTATTTTCTATTTAAATTTAACTTAATACCAAAAAGGGAAGATATCTTCTTTTGCAAATCTTCCCTTTTTTTTCTTTATTGCATTTGATCACTATTTTCAGTTCATGGGCATATGATGGGCACACTGATTAGCCTAAGGCAACTTACTTTCAATCTTAACTTAACTTAATACCCAAAAGGCAGATATCTTCTTTTGCAAATCTTCTCTTTTTTCCTTTATTGCATATGATCATTATTTTCAGTACATGGGTACACTGATTAGCCTAAGACAACTTACTTTCAATCTTGGCAGCTAGTTGAAAGGCGTGATTCAATGAATTAGGGTTTGTTCTCATTTGTGATCCACAAACTAGAAATGAACTTTAATACAAAGGGTGCCTTCAAGATTGTCATGTCCCCATTTTTGGGTTCCCCTGTTTTGCAGTGGAAATGACTTCCATGGCTTGTCAATGAAGAAAAAGGGAGTCAAAAGGGGTTATTTAATGTCACTTAGTTAAGAGATGTTATGTTTTTAAAGTGACATTAAGGAAATAAAGTAACTTTAGTCACTTAAACATTATTAAAGTGACTTTAATCTTAGAGTGGAAGTAAAAGGGGAATAAGGGTCATATTTGATTTAGTCAAAAAGGGGAAAGTTCTAGAAGGCATTGAAGAAAGATAAAATGAGGGGTAACGCTTCACTTTGTATTATGTTTTTTTGGATTGATCTCTTTGGAGTGCTCTTGGAGCCAATGTTTTCATTAGGGTTTTGGCAAAACCCTTCCATTGTAGTTTAGTTTCAGTGGTGCAAGATCCACCCTAGCTAGACAAAGGAGGTGGATCCATCCAGGATCTTCCCTTGAGCTTCATCTTACGGTTTGACATCATCTTGGAGAGGGTTTACAAGTTGGAATTAGTCCTTCTGCAGTTTATATGAGGAAGCTTCATCTATTGAGGAGGTCATGGCACCATTAAAGTTTTTGCTTGTTATTGTGTGTTTTTCATTGATGTAATGTAGCTGCCTTAGTAACCATTAGAGACTTGTTGTGTTTTGGATTCGATTCATAAATAAAATGCCATGGTGACCTTTCCATTTCATGTGTACTGGTAATAATTGCAATGTGTTTGAAGAAAGTACTTTATGAGAATGAATGCAAAATATTTATGGAAAAATAACATAATTTCATAGAAATTTATAATATCCCTGCCCAACTCATCTGGGGATATTACAGTGGTATCAGAGCTGGAGATCTTGCCACCTTGAGGGGAAATGGTGATACAAGGCCAGATTGGTTAGTGGCTGCATTTTTATTGCTGTTAAGGGCTGTATCTTCCATTTGGTAGCAGATCCAAGCATATAGGGGCCAAAACTCCATTTTGTAGCAGCACTAGGTTTCAGTGGGGCTTGAGTATGTGGTTCGTTTACAGATTGGAGGGGCAGTGGCTTAGGAGGATATTGGAGTTACCTTGGGCCGATTTCTATTCATGCAGGAACGTAGGGCTTGGTGAGGTCGTGTGGATTTTGGTGGAAGATCGTGAAGAGAAACAAAGTACTATCAGGCTGCTAAAACTGATCTATCTTTGATCAGATTTTAGCTCTAAGTTTGAACTTCCAAAATTGTCCTTTGCTGCCTTTTAGGACAACACACTGTTTAGTTACTTTCTACTGATAATTTTTGTGGTTAAGTGTCCTTTTGAGGTGCCCTTGCAAGTGTTTTTCATACCAATGATTAACACATACGATATAACTCAAAACACATAACACTCCTCACAATCTTTACAACTCTAAATAATGTTCTAACACTTCTAAGCATGCATGAAATTGACACATATGTTTTTGGTCAACATGACCCTGGAAAAACCCCCATGGGGAAAACCAGTTTGGAGTAGATGTATATAGAAGGCCTCAAAGCAAAATGTACAACACGAAAAAAATTTACAAGTGAACTTGGTACAATATCAACCCTTCTCGGAAGCCTTGGAGTCCCTTGAAGATGTCCCTGCTAGCCTCTTGAAGCAAGGCGCCCTTTACCTTGGTGCACCCCTCTTGCTTAGCTAGCCTTTGGTCCTCTTCCCTTGTGCCTTTTCCTTTTCCTTTGCCCACTTGATCCTTTGTGAAACCCTTGCCCTCTTGCCTTGGAATTATCGCCCTCTACACAAGTGCGCCCTCCTCCTTGGCTTGGTGCGCACCTAGCCTTAGTGCGCCCCTCCTCTAGCAAGACCCAGACAATTGGAAGTGCGCCCTTAGTTACCCACTAAGCCCTCCCCTCAAGCAATGCGCCCTTCCTCCATGAATCCTCTCATAGATAAGGTGTGCCCTCCTTGAAGATGTGCACCTCTCCTCTTCCAAGTGCGCCCTCAAGCTAGGAATGCGCCTAAGCTTATGTGAGTGCCTCCAACTCCATGGAAGCACCTTCCTCCAAGCTATGCGCCTTCCTTCTCCTCAAGTAGCAAACCCTCTACCTTGTGCGCCCTCCTCACCTCAAGAAATGCGCCCAGGTGTTCTCCTCCTTCTCCTCTCCTCTTAAGTGTAGAATGAATCCCATCTTTGCCCTATTCCCTCCTTTAGCCTCTCTTTGGCCAAACCCTAAAAGATCAATTGTCTAGATCCAATCTAGCCAAGTTTAATCAATGGGTGAGATTTAATCCAAAAATCTCACTTAGGAAACCCACTTTCCTTAGTTTGCTTTATGTCCTTTAACTCACCCACAAAGTGAATTAAATGTCACTTTAATGACTTAAGTGACATATTTCACTTTTGACTTAAATCTCCTAAGTCAAAGTGAAATTATAATCATAAAGTAAAGTAGTGAGGGTAATAGTCCCTCCCCCCCCTTGTGTTTAGAGACTCACAAACACAAGGGGACCACTTTCCAAGGTACCCAAATCTCAACACTCCCTCTTACCGAGGAAAGTGCCCTTCACCACCAATTTCATCCCTATAGTGGACATGCTTGCCTACTGGCAAATACTCGGTGAGTATGGTTGTACCTTGATCATCAAAATTAGTCTCTGACACATATCTGCTAAACTTGTGTGATCTATAGATGGAAGTGCATCTCCACCTATCCAAGATCACCTAGATCTTGGTATCATACCAAAGATCTCAACCTTGGTCTCCCACCAAGGATTTCTACCTCCTGGCATCTCGCCAACGGTCACTACTATTGGAATCTTACCAAGAGTCACTCTCTTGGCATCTCACCAAGAGTCTCCCCCTCTTGGTATCTCACCAAGACTATCTGGATCTCGACATCTCACCAAAATCCTCAACTTGGCCTCTCACCAAGTGACTTCCATCTAAAGTGGATCCAGAACCTGATCTTCCCGTCTCTGTAGCCAAGTGAGGCTCACGCCTCTGTTGTGGCTTGCTCCTCCTCCTCATCAATCTCTGATGCTTTGAAGCCCTTGCACCAACCCTTTGTCTCGACAACTCTGAAACTGAAGCTGTCCCAGGTGGACCAGTCACCCTTGAATATGGTGTCCTCGAAAACTAAGTCTGAGCTCCCTCTGAATCACTAGTATGAGTCAATAGGTCCTCCTCAACTTGGTCTGCCCACTTGGCGCTGGATGGTGTAACAATTGACAAAGAATTGATGAATGCACACTCTCTCGCAAAATGTGTATCGAACTCAATCTCCTATGATGTCGCTGCAATATCATCCTACTGCTTCTTCTTCTTCTTCTTGGGATATTGTTCTGCATAGTGACCCATCTCTCCACAAGCAAAGCATCTCACTGTGCTCATGTCTCTCTCTTAACCACCACCACTCTGCTATAGTTTGGCCCCTCCCTTGGGACCCTGTCTAGCACCTCTGCGGATCTTCTTCTTTCCCTTAGTCCACAAAGCAAGGTCCTCATCACCCTGAGTAATCTGCTGCTGTCCTGAGGACTCTGAGGTGAGTCTCGTCTCCTCCTATACGAAATCATCTCAAAGTATCTCCCAAGTAGGCATAACCTCTTGGGCAACAATGCCTCGAACAAATGGATCCCATGGTTTGGTAAAGCTGTTTAAGGCTGTCCTCACTATAAAGTCTAGGTCCACTATCTCTCCGATGGCTGCAAGCTCATCTTTGATCTGAGTGAATCTGCCAATGAATGATGTAACTGACTCGGAATCGAGCATCTGAATGCTCTTGAACCTGTCTTGCAGAACCATCTTCCGGTTTTGGTTTGGACTCTGGTAAAGCTTGGATAAAGACTCCCACATCTCAAATGCATAGTCTTTACCAACCAAATGTGGAATGACGCGGTCTCTCACCCTGTCACAAATAGTCCTTTTCGCCATGATGTTCCTCTTCCTGAATTCTACCACCAACACGAGAACAATGACAAGAGGAAGAATAATGAGAGTATGAACTATATCCCATAGTTCAAGGTCCTCTAAGGCGAAAGTGATCATGGTCTTCCAAGGGGACCAGTTGCTAGCTCTGTCTAGCCTATCTTCTTCCCACATCTGGGACACCGACATGGTTGTCCACTAAAGCTCACATTGATACTAAAACAACACAAGAACACTGCCTCACTCCTGTCAACACAGGTGTGAAAAGAGGCAGTAGAACTACAACCTCACTCTTGACAAAACATGTGTGATAAAAGGTTGTCCAATTCAACCTCACTCCTGTTCACACAGGTGTGATAAGAGGCTGCCCAAAAGTGTCAAAACATTAGTTCTGCAACTGTCAACAAATCTACTCACAAACTTTGTCAACACGCTGTCCAAAAAATCTGCCAACTAGCTATCACAAAATTGTCCACTGAATGTACTAGAAATCAACAAGTCTAGCCACCAAGGGCTCTGATACCATGAAGAGAAATGAGGTACTATTAGGATGCTAAAACTGATCGGTCTTTGATCAGAGTTTAGTTCTGAGTTTGAACTTTCAAAATTGTCATTTGCTGCCTTTTAGGACAACAAACTGTCCAGTTACTTTTTGCTGATAATTTTTGTGGTTAAGTGTCCCTTTGAGGTGCCCTTGTAAGTGTTTTTCATACCAATGATTAGCACATACAATATAATTCAAAACACATAACACTCCTCACAATCTTTACAACTCTAAATGTTGATCTAACACTTCTAAGCATGCATGAAATTAACACATGTTTTTGGTCAACATGACCCTGGAAAAACCCCCACGGGGAAAACCAATTTGGAGTAGATGTATATAGAAGGCCTCAAAGAAAAATGTACAACATGAAAAACATTTACAAGTGAACCTGGTACAATAACAACCCTTCTCGAAAGCCTTCGAGTCCCTTGAAGATGTCCTCGCTAGCCTCTTGAAGCAAGGTGCCCTTTGCCTTGGTGTGCCCCTCTTGCTTAGCTAGCCTTTGGTCCTCTTCTATTGTGCCTTTGTCTTTTCCCTTTCCCACTTGATCCTTTGTGAAATCCTTGCCCTCTTGCCTTGGAATTAGCGCCCTCTATACAAGTGCGTCCTCCTCCTTGGCTTGGTGTGCACCTAGCCTTAGTGCGCCTCTCCTCTAGCAAGACCCAAACAATTGGAAGTGTGGCCTTAGTTTCCCACTAAGGCCTCCCCTCTAGCAATGCGCCCTTCCTCCTCCATGAATCCTCTCATAGATAAGGTGCGCCTTCCTTGAAGATGTGTGCCTCTCCTCCTCCAAGTGCGCCCTCAAGCTAGGAATGTGCCTAAGCTTATGTGAGTGCCTCCAATTCCATGGAAGCACCTTCCTCCAAGCTATGCGCCTTCCTTCTCCTCAAGTAGAAAACCCTCTACCTTGTGCGCCCTCCTCACCTCAAGAAATGCGCCCAAGTGCTCTCCTCCTTCTCCTCTCCTCTCAAGTGAAGAATGAATCTCATCTTTTCCCTATTCCCTCCTTTAGCCTCTCTTTGGCCAAACCCTAAAAGATCAATGGCCTAGATCCAATCTAGCCAAGTCTAATCAATGGGTGAGATTGAATCCAAAAATCTCACTTAGGAAACCCACTTTCCTTAGTTTGCTTTATGTCCTTTAACTCACTCACAAAGTGAATTAAATGTCACTTTAATGACTTAAGTGACATATTTCACTTCTGACTTAAATCTCCTAAGTCAAAGTGAAATTAGAATCATAAAGTAAAGTAGTGAGGGTAATAGTCTCCCCCTTGGTGTTTAGAGACTCACAAACACAAGGGGACCACTTTCCAAGGTACCCAATCCCAACAGATCGTGGGGTCTCTAAGGAGGCTTGATCTCTCCATTTTTTGCAAAAACGTGAGCAAGGAAGGCCACTGGGATTTCTTCTAGGGACCCGACACCTTTGTGAGCAGGCCGTGAAGACCTTAAGGAGGTTGCAAGTCGCTTGAGCAGGTCATGAGACCTCTTGTGCAGACAACGAGGGTGAGAGAAGGGTCATGGGACCCCTTTTTTTGTTGATCTGAGGGTGGAGAAGGGTCGTAAGCCCATTCTGGTTCAGCCGCGGGGCTCTAGGGAGGACCGTAGGCCCCATTTGCAAAACTGTGAGGAGGTTCGCAAGGCTTCATTAAGGAGGTTGATCTATTTTTTATGCAGGTTTGGAGTAGCAACAGAAGATCGTGGTAGTTGAGAGGTCACTGAGGCATCTTGGAGGACCAATTTAATCTATTTTCAAGACTAGGGTATTTGGAGAAAACTGTGTGGGTTTGTGGCAGATCGTGGTACTTGGGAGACTGATTGGGAGTTCCCAAAGTGGACCGATACCTTCCTGTTGCAGGTCGTGTGGATTGAGGGTGTCACTAAGACACTAAAATAGGGTTGTAAGCCCCTTAGTGAAGTTGTGTGGGTATATAGAGGGCAACAAATCCCTATTACTGAGCTGCAAGGTAAAGTGAAGGGTCGAGAGGTCAATTTCTATGCCATGGGGGTTTGGGGAAGGCTGTGAGGCCTGTTCTTAACCGTTAAGAGGCTCGGTGGTGAGCAAAAGAAGCAACGTGAGGCTTGGAGTGTTCTCAGAAAAGAACCACATCGTCCATTGAGGATATTCATGGCATCATTCCAGGTTTTGTCTTCTCTATTTTATGTGTGTTGGAATACTTGCAATATGTTTGATGAAGGTATCTTATTATAATGCATACAAACTGTTTGTGGAAAGTGATCAATCAACCTTGTAACATTAAAACCCTATGAATGCAAAAGTATTTGACAAAATTACACAAAGGGAAACAAAACCATTTGACAACAAACCATTGGTAAAAATCAGCGGTGCATTCCATGGACAAGGGAATAAAGACAACTCCATAATTCATAGATAAAACTTGGCAAATTCTTCAATAAGTCAAGAGTATTCCAATGACAAAAAAATACATGCCTTACTACCAGGAGTATCTAACATTGGGTGAGGAGATCTGTGTAACTTTGCCCTTTAAAAGCTATTTCACCCTCTAGTATGGAAGCCAACCCAAGGATTTGGACGAGGATTATTTTAAAAGCACAGGGTAGGAAGTGAAGAAGGATGAGCATGGAGGACAATTGGAGGAGCATGCATATAGACATGCAAAGGATGTGTGAATAGAGGAAGACCAAACAATAGCCTATGATACATCATCAAAACTAACTGATGAGGCCTATGACACTAGTGTGCTAGATGGAGAAGATGAGGATACAACATTTTGTCCTACTTATGATGACTATGAGAAGATGTTCCAATCAACTGATGTTAGGGATTCAATATCTCTCTCTGGTTATGATGTTGATGATGAGCTTGATGGTTCAAGCGGGAATTCAACACCTCATCATGTTTATGACATGTATGATGATGCATGCGTGATTGTACCAAAATATGACAAAGATTGGAGCTATGTGTGGAGGATGACAATGAAGGGGCTGATTTAGGGGACGAGAGGAGATCAAAAAAATTGTATGAGGAGGGTAGTCCACATTGTACGACATCATCTAATGAGTCAATTGATCCCTTGTGTGACAACCCACACCATGTTGATAAAATAACATTGCGTGATTTGGAGAACCGACTATTTGTCACAAAGGAACAAATTGTGCAGGTGTTGACGAGGGCAATTGGTGCTCATAAATTTATTGAAGACCTAATGTGGAAAACCCAGTTGGAGGAGAGGCAAAATGGAATTGCAAATGGAGTCACTAGTACCCAATTGTGCATCATCAAAGAGGCACTAGAGTATATGAAATATGATTATTTGCAGCTGTTCATGGATAGGGACCTTTCTCTTAAGTTCGTTGAAGACAAGGAAAGGGAGGTTGAGGAGCTTTGTTACCAACTGAGTTTGGCACACTCTTCATCATTGCCAACACCAGAGACTCCATCATCCTTCGTAGTTGTGACACATGAGGGCATGAGTGGCACTCATGATTCGAGGGAGGAGCCTCTTGTGACGATCTCGCACAAGGAGCATTTAGAGTTGTAGGTGCTTGAGGAGAGGTATGGCGCAGAGGGCTTTGACCATGCCCCTGATTTTCACTGTGGGGATCACGAGCCCACTAAAGGCTCAAGGTTTGGCTACGAAGGAGATAGTTGAGCTCATTCCTTGTGGACTAGCTTGGAAAGAAACATATACATACATAGATTGGTTGGACAAATATATGACATACATGGGCACACTCTGGGATACAGGTTCAGGTAGAGTGGTGGATACAGTTGTGCCTACAGGATACAGGATGGTACAAGACGATTCATGTGATAGGAAACAATATGCAGGGGTATTCATTGACACACGATAGTGTGCAGTGGAGGTTTGGGGCATTTCTTCCAGGGAGACGTCCTGACAGAGTCCTCCAACATACCATTGAGTTGAGGTTACTCGGGATCAGTGAGAGGATGGGTGAGCCTCAGAGAGCAACATATCCCTCGATGACCAAGCTTCATCTGGGATATCATCAAATGAGGGCCAAGGAGCAGGATAGTCACAGGTATGCTTCCAAAATTCTTTATGATATCTTGGTTATACCCTTTGGGTTGACCAACACACTAGTCATTGTCCAGTCTTGCAGGTAGTGGCATAGGGATCTATGGTTTCTATTTGATGCCCTCCTTATATACAATAGGACATGGGATTTTCACCCGAGTCATTCGAATGAGACATGTGGCATTGTGGCCACGTTAGAGGTCTTTCATTTGGACCATATGACCAGTACACATAATGCACATGAGGAGATCCAGACTCTGTTGGATCGGTTCACAGAGATTTCAGTAGGCATTATGAGTGATGAAAATCCCATTTGGTGGTAGGATCCTGACATTCATCAAAATGATATAATGCTTTAGATGATGAGGATGATCGACAGGGTCATGTTAGTGAGTGGTCCGTGTCATTGTGGGGATGATGTGAGAGGAGTTGTTGAGCTTTGTTCTACATGGTGAGGTAGATTTTCCCTCACGATACCCAAGATCGAGTCTATCCGAGGGTTGCCATACTTTGACTTCATTATGATGCTTTAGCGAGACATGATCCAAGATAATGAGTTCAATCCCTTCAGGGTCCAGTAGAGGAGAGCGCAACCTGAGCATGGTGGTCAGATGATTATGATCGAGGGGGGGAGCATGCAGTGTTAGAGATTAGCTTGGGACCAAGGGGCTGTAGTGTTTGATAGCTCGACAACTGATACATATGAGATGTTTAGTTTTTGCTTTTCAGAGTTTACTATTGGGATGTTTAGATTTGGTTACTTGGACGAGTGGTCTTCTAAGGAGTTGACTGAGTTTGTACAATTTTTGATTACTTGGCCTATTAGAGGTAGTTAGGTGGATTCTTGTGTTGGCACCTAGCAAATCAGGGCTATGAGTAGAGGGTGCCTCACACCATACAGGTTAGTTTGGGACTCTGGTGACCTTACCACTTATAGGCTAGTCCGAGAGAGGTTCGTATGGAGGGACTTTACAAATGAGGTGTTGGGAGATTTTTTGGATGATGCCTGGATGTCTGATTTTAGAGTTGGTTTGGAAGACTTCACTGAGATACATTGGTAGATATGATCCTCGATAGTGGGGACGATCCTTTGAGGCATTATAGCTTGCAGTTACAGGAGCAGATGATGCAGTCTAGGAAGTAGGATAAGATATTTTTGATCAGAGTGGCACAACATGATGGGTCCTTCCTGGTGATAGCATGGGACCTTGGGATTTTATGGGTTGACAGTCTTGCAGTTGATACAAATGGGAGAGCTAGCTATTACTTTCAGGAACCTATTCATATGGAGCACTGGACTGGTTTCTCGGGTGGGATATTCTACGATGGGTGGATTGAGTCTTCACAATACCTGATTGCTCTACTGATCGGTGGCCTTCAGGAGGCCCGTGGTGTTAGCACATTGCAAGATAGTATTGTGGGTGGTTGGTGTTCCGCATCTTTCAGATTGGTCTGGGACCCAAGGATCATCATTAGTTTTAGTTTGGTTCAGTTTGTTGTTCCTATGGGTGTGATGCCATTGCTTGAGGACAAACAATATTTGGGAAGGGAGGATATGTCATGTCCCCATTTTTGGGTTCCCCTATTCTGCAATGGAAATGACTTCCATGGCTTGTCAGTGAAGAAAAAGGGATTCAAAAGGGGTTATTTAATATCACTTAGTTATGATATGTTATGTTTTTAAAGTAACATTAAGGAAATAAAGTAACTTTAGTTAAACATTATTAAATGGGGAATAAGGGTCATATTTGATTTAGTCAAAAAGAGGAAAGTTCTAGAAGGCATGGAAGAAGAATAAAAAGAGGGGTAGTGTTTCACTTTGGATTATGTTTTTTTGGATTGATCTCTTTGGAGTGCTCTTGGAGCCAAGGTTTTCGTTAGGGTTTTGGCAAAACCCTTCCATTGTAGTTTAGTTTCAGTGGTGCAAGATCAACCCTAGCTAGACAAAGGAGGAAGATCCATCTAGGATCTTCACTTGAGCTTCATCTTACGGTTTGGAATCATCTTGGAGAGGGTTCATAGGTTTGAATTAATCCTTCTGTAGTTTATAGGAGGAAGCTTCATCTATTGATGAGGTCATGGCACCATTCATGTTTTTGCTTGTTATTGTGTGTTTTTCATTGATGTAATGTAGTTCCCTTAGCAACCATTAGAGACTTGTGTTTTGGATTCCATTCATAAATAAAATGCCATGGTGACCAATCCATTTTATGTGTACTAGTAATAATTACAATGTGTTTGACGAAAATACTTTACGAGACTGAATGCAAAATATTTATGGAAAAATAACATAATTGCATAGAAATTTATAATATCCCTGCCCAACTCATCTGGGGATATTACAAAGATCGTGTACCTCATGTTTGATGGAGAGTTTGTTGAATTCCTCAACGATTTGTTGGACGACTTGTCATGTACTTTGTTGGAGTTGCAATTATTGAGCCAACATTTTATCCTTGTACCCTAATGGGTATCACCACTTGCAAATGACAACTATGAAATTGTCACGGGGGTCGATCAAAGTTAGTTGGTGGTTACAAGGCATTGGATGTGTGTTTCCCACCACGTGAGAGCCTACTCCTCCATGTGTATTTTAGCGACAAGGATCTTTTGTGCACTTGTTAGAATAGACTAAGTCTTGAAGTAGGCCTCTAGATTGTAAAGCTACAAGTCTATCCCCATTCAGGGCTTTGTCAAATTTTCGGATTGAATTATTTGTCTCCAACTTGAAGGATTGTTGGGAAATGGGGATGCCCTAGGGAATATTGGGTTTTTTTAGTCTTAATCACTTGGTTCTTGTTCGTGTTCGAATTTGGTGAGCTTGAAGTTCGACAAAAAATCGACAGTCAAAATTTTGGGGATAGAGTTTGGCATTAAGTTCGACATACTACAAAATTTGAAAAATAAAAAGTATATAATAAAATTCAATACTCTCATTATAAGTTTATAACACATATGATAGAAATGAAAATAACATGTCAACATGATTAATCATTAAACATATATATTTTAAAAACACGTCATCTTTTTCAAAATCTAAAAACATGTTAATGAGGTTATGAAAGTTTGAAACATAACATTAAAGACATGAACATAACATTAAAAAGTTTTACAAAAGTGAGCATGCAAAAAGAAAACTAGAACATGAACACAAGTTTCTTTCTTGATGTTTATGTGGCCTACTTGTTCCATCAAAAAGCTCCATATCATCAAGAGCACTAGGGGCAATAAAATCACTAGAAGCATGATCACCATTGAATTCAAGACTAGCTCTATCACTCTTAATGTTGAGATCATCTTCATCTATTGATGCATTTGGAACATGCTTGAGCCATGGAGTAGAAGAATTGGATGAGTCTTTAACCACATTCTTTAAAGCCAATTGCAAGTTACTGTGAACATAAACAAGATCTTATAATTTTCTATATAACAATCTATTTATTTTCTTGAAATGAATATGGTTAAAGGCAGTCCAATTCCTTTCACAAGCCGATGCTCTTGATCCCTAGCTCAAGACACAGATTGCAAATTTTTGTAATTCTGGGGTCCCCGATCCATTAAATTCCCACCATATTGCTGTAGCAATTGAAGCCCTATCATACTTTGTCGATTTGGTTCCAAATATCCCTTCTAATCTGTATGACCTAAGCTGGGATCTAATTGAATATGCAATTGATGGATCTGTAAGTAGTCTATCAATAGTCTCATAAAGTCCACCCATGACTTCTTCATCTTGATGTATTGACATTCCAAACAATCTAGGGTCCCAATAGCATGTTGCTCCATGCAAAGGGCTATGCATCATATTCCATCTTTGATCAATTATCTCCCATATTTTTTGGTAATTAGCTTCTACATTATCAAAAACACTTGTAATTGATTTCTTGCAACAATCCATGCCCTCGTAAACAAAACCCATACAAGGTTTGTCACCATCAACCATCCAGAGCAATTCAACAATTGGATCACACATTTTTAGAACTTTGTCAACATTTTCCCTAAAGCTATTGTTGAGCACTATTTGTTCCACATTTTTTTCTTTCAATTATTTTGAAAGGTGAGATCTCTCCAACTCAGTAATGTAGAAAACAACTCTTAGACTTGTTTTTTCCTCAACAACTCTTTTCAGAGTAATGTAAAATGTGGAAAACCTTGTATCACAAAGCCTCAATAACTCTCTAGATGCATTTTTCCTATATATGTTCAAAGTGAGATGATGGTTGATGATAAAATTTGCAATTGTTTTTGCTCTTTGGATTGTCTCATTGACCCATGGAAATTTGGTTAAATCATGCAACAATAAATCCAAGTGGTGGGTTGCACAAGGCGTCCAATAAATTCTTGTGTACTTCTCCATAATCATATTTCTTGCACGAACACAATTTGAGGTATTATCTGTGATAACTTAGACAACATTTCTCTTCCCAACCTCTTGAATTGCTTCATCCAAAATTTTGAAAATAAATTCTTTTATCTTCACTTAATCCATTGTATTAACTGCTTTCAAAAAATATACTTCTCGAGGGCAATAAACCAACACATTAATCAATGGTGATGACACAAATATGACCAACCATTACTCAAAATTGTGCAACTCATATGCTTCCGAGAATGTTTAATGTCATCCAACTTGTTTGTCTCTCTGTCCTTTGCTTTCTTTAACAAAGTGGTCCTTAAAGCTTCATATCCAATAGGAACATACCCTTTTCCAAAATCAATGGCCTTTTTTAATACATTTTCTAAAATATGGACTCTTGGCCACATTGAATGGAATTGCACATGCATAAAAAAATTCAGCAACAACATCATCAACTTCTTGTCTCTCAACAGGTTTCCAAAATTGATTCAATTGTTTGGTTCCACCTTTTTTTGTCGGGGTAGAACTTAATCCACTGATGTTTGATGAAGAATGAATGGTGTTTGAGGAAGACGTGGCAATCTTCCTTTCAATTTGTTGCCTCTTCATATCCTTGTTTCCCATTTCTACTTTTGATTTGTTGTAGTCTTTCTCCACTGCATCTTTGTACTCATCAAATATCTTTGTGCATCCTTCCACACCACCTCCACTTCCATTACTGATACTAAGGAGGTGGGCCACTAATCTTGTTAAATAGGGTATGCCCATATAACTAACAAACAAGATTATTCCCCTCTTTCTTGACATGTTTCCATGCCTCAACTATAGATTTTGGAGGTGCCATTGATGATTGAATGAAGATTCTCCATTTTTTATTTTTGTTATTTATAGTAATTAGATTTTAAAATTAAATTTTAAAAGGAGAGGGTTCTAACTTCCGAGTTCTAAAAAATATACATTGATAAAAAAAAATTGCACCTGCTTTGGTGTCTGCTCAGTGCTCACTGTTGTTGGGGACTACTCAATGCTCAATACTGTAGGGGACTATAAATTGTAAATTTCCACTGTATGGGTATTCTATTCGTTGTATAGTAAGCCTCGACTATGTTCAGATTGACCACGGGTCACAACTGCATGCACATGGACAGTGGACTTAATACTGTCGACCCTCGGGTATGGTAAGAATGGGGAATATGAATCTATTTAGCAAAAAAGTGAAAGATATTTTCTTTCATTATCACAAAGTATCTTTTTTTTCCATTCAAGAAAATTCTCACAATATTTTGAAGCAACCATTCAAATAGTCTTGATAAATAAAGAGATTTCTTGTTATGTTCATGATTATTCATTTTATAATAGGATGAATATCAAATATTCTATGAGTGAGAACGTTTATACCACGTACTAGACATACATGCAATCTTTGAGATGTAATCGATTCCGTTGGAATAATTAGATATCATGCTACATGTTATTTCATTATTTTGGGGAGGAAAGCGAACGAGAATGGGCAAAAGATCTTGGAACATGGATTTGGAAGAGATGATGGAAGCAAGAGTTCATTTAGGGCATAAAACTAGGAAATGGAATCCTAAGATGGCACCTTACATTTTTACAGAGCGTAAAGATACTCATATTATAAATATGGCTAAAACTGCTCGTTCTTTATCAGAAGCTTGTGATTTGGTGTTTGATATAGCAGGTAGGGGAAAACAATTCTTGATAGTCGGTATGAAATATCAAGCAACTGATTTAGTAGCATTAGCTGCTACAGAAGCTTGATGTCATTATGTAAATAGAAAATGGCTTGGTGGTATGTTAACTAATTAGTCTACTACAGAGACGAGACCTCATAAGTTCAAGGATTTAAAAAAAGAACAAGATACATGACGATTCAATCGACCTCCAAAGAAAGAAGCAACAATTCTCAAGAGATAATTGGACCAATTGCATAAATATCTAGGTGGAATTAGATACATGACGAGCTTACGCGATATTGCGATAATTACCAATCAACCAGAAGAATCCATTACTCTCGGGGAATGTAGAATTTTGGGTATTCCGACAATTTGCTTAGTTGATACAGATTGTGATCCAGATCTCGTGTATATCCCAATTCTAGCCAATGATAATGGTATAGCTTCAATCCAATTGATCCTGAACAGATCAACGACAACAATTTGCGAAGGAAGGTCATTAAGGTCATTATAGCTATATGAAGGGCTAATAGATAGTAAATTAGTAATAATAAGAAAATAGAAAAAAGGGACCTGAAGATTTACTGAGTTGGCTGCTATTCCATCCAAGATATCGTAAGAGAAAATTTCATTTATTGGTTCAGTTGGCTACTCCAAATTGAAAGATATTCTTAATGGAATAACCATTTTATTATCTCGTGACATAAAAATTCTGATGAGAGTGAAATAATTGAGGAATCCCTCATTCGAAAAAAATCATTTATTTTCTTCTTTAAGTGAATCTTTACAAGGAGGTAATATGGATATGGATATTGTACGATCTCCTATTAGCACACTGAATCATATCTACGAGATATCCGGTGTGGAGGTGGGTCAACATTTTTATTGGAAAATAGGGGGGCTTCAAGTTCATACACATGTACTTATAACTTCTTGGGTTGTAATTGTTGTCTTATTAGGTTCAACTACTATAGTTGTTCAAGATCCACAAACCATTCCTACCGGTGGTCAAAATTTTGTCGAATATATTCTCGAATTTTTTCGGGACTTGACCAAAACTCGGATTGGGGAGGAAGAATATGGTCCCTGGGTTCCCTTTATTGGAACTCCGTTTCTAATTGGCCAGGTGCTCTTCTTCCTTAGGGAATTATAAAATTGCCTCATGGGGAGTTAGCCGCACCTACAAAGATATTAATACTACAGTTGCTCTAGCTTTGCTTACGTCAGTAGCCTATTTCTATGCAGGACTTGCAAAGAAGGGGTTAGATTATTTTGGTAAATATATTAAACCAACCCCAATACTTTTACCAATAACATCTTAGAGGATTTTACAAAACCTTTATCACTTAGTTTTCGACTTTCTGGAAATATATTAGCTGAAGAATTGGTAGTTGTCGTTCCTGTTTCTCCGATACCTTCAGTAGTTCCTATACCTGTAATGTTCCTGGGATTATTTACGAGCAGTATTCAAGCTCTAATATTTGAAACTCTAGCTGTAGCTTATATAGGCGAATCCATGGAGGGTCATCATTAAATCACTAAATCACTGTCCAATCAGACAAAATATTTTCTAAGTATCGTACAAACTCATGACTTGATATGCATGGTAGAAGAAAATCATAATTCTTATTAACAAGAGCTTGGTAAAAAGATTGAAGATCAGTTAACTACTAATTATGTCCATTAGATATCCAGAGAGAGTGGATCAGATTGGTCCATTTGTATAGAGATATGAGAGAAAATAGGAAGGATCAAACAGGTTCACTAATCGGAGTTGGTTGAGTAAAGAATGTATCCTGGTGTAGAACGATAAAATTTTTGTTCCCAGTAAGGGAGGATTTTTTAACATGTTTACTTTGTATATAGTTCGTTTAATATATTGATCCATTATATTGATTATAAGCGTTATAGATTTTATGGATTAATATATCATCTATAGATGTGATATACAATTACTTATAGGCTCTTACGCAATCTATTCTCTCTCCGTTATAATAATTCATATGTCCAATAAATTGGAATCTATATTTCGAATATTATGAAGAAGAAATATTTTCATAGGGAATAATAGGTTTCCCTATTCATTTATATTATCACTTTGATACCATCAAGAAATATTTTTGGTTCTTAGTTGTTCGGAAGAAATCGTTCCATAATTAAACCATCGGTGAACACTAAATAGATGAAACTGTCATATTATCAACTATTTCTGATCCGGATTATTTTCGGCACGAAATGAGATCGGAGATATAATAAAGAAATGCACAGAGATATCACAGAAATTCAATAATATAACATAAATGTATTGGAGATGAAACCATAAACATAGATATACAGTAATACACAATTTCTATTAATGAAAGAAATGTACAGAGACTGTAAAAATACAGAGTGAAAGACTTGCTAGAATGGTGGCAACTTATCTCTGAGAAGAGATGTGACGGCTACTCGCATTCGCAAGAAGATGATTACAATGAGGCTTGGAAGGAATTTTTACAATAGACGGGAATTCCAAAAGTCCTAGACATCCAAAAACCTAACCCTAGGAGATGAAGCGCCAAAAGTCATGTGGGCCCCGTTTGGGTAAGTTAATACATCAACTTCTCGAGGTCGCAACTTTTGCATACGATCTCCGTTTTAGGCGTGTGATAGCTCGTTGGAAAGGTATCGTCGATGAGATTCATTTTGGGGGCTCAATTATTCCTTCGGCTATAATTGAGAACCTCGATCTCGAAAAACCTTCATTTAGGCCCTCAAAATGGCCTCAGAAGTTAAAACCTGCTAAAAATAGTAAATTGCCAAAATTGCCAGAAACATGTTTTGGGCTAGTTGGAAAAGGTGGGTGGACACCGATATACACCTAGATCAATCCTTCCTCCTTAGGAAGAAATGGTCTCCATTGCGTTGAGTTCCCGGGGGAGAGGGGAAAGCGATTGTTGAATCTAAATCTTGGTGAGTTGCTTGCCTTATTGGAACCGTCGTGCTGCTTGGTTTGTTGAAGGTCGTCACGAACCTGTGGCTGGAAGGGTTGGACCTTTTTAACCCGTTTGGCTACATGAGATGACTGTGTGCAAAAGGAATCTTTGTGCTTTGTTGCACCCTTGTCGATCTGCTTCTAGTGGAGAGAAGGTGCTTGGGTCGAGGCTGTAGTGGTTGCAGTATCCTTTTGTTCCCCTTTTGAACAGATTGTGTAGAAGATGAATTTTGTAGTATGAGATACTACCTTGCGGCACTGTTTAGGTGGGGCAGTAGTTGGAACTACCTCTGGTATCCTGTAGAGATGACCCCCCAGAGTAATAATGACACTACGGGGTCGAGACTCATAGATAGCATGGTGTTTCCACATATATGGCTGGCCCAAGAGAACATCACAAACATCTAGTGGGGCAACATCACATAATACTTCATCCTTGAAGGGTTGGATGCCGTATGACAATCAACATTGTTGGTTGACAAAGAGATCTCGTCCTTGCCAAAGCCACCCGATGTTGTATGGCTGCGGGTGTGGTGTTGTCGACAATCCAAACTGTTTGACGACTTCCGCTGAGATGAGGTTCTTCTGGCTTCCGCTATCAACAATAAAATGCAGCGGGGTCCCCTTCACCCACATCTGTGAATGAAAAAGGCGCTCCCCCTCTTCAGGACCTGTTGGTTCTTCTGGTTGAATTGTTGCAGTCGCGACAATAGCAGTGGGGTTTGCGTCAATGATCTGTCATTTACCATTATTTTCAGAATCATGGTTCGGCTCTTTGTCTTTGATCTCGGCCACCAATGACTGTTTTGAGCGACATTCATCGGTGTTGTGCCAGGGGCTTTTGTGGAAATCACATCATTTTCCAGTGTCCTTCTTTGTCTTCCCGTGACCCCTCTTTTCATGTGGATTTTCAGAAGACTGTTTGTTAGGGGTGTCTTTGTCATACTTTGGTTGTTGTGGATTTGCAGAAACAAAATCCCGTTTGTTCTGGTGCTTAAATTTCTTCTCGATTTTAACAGCATATCGATAGGCAGCACCGAGTGATGAGATGTCTATAAAATCCATTTCAGTTTGGATGTATCTGTGTAGAGCCCCACGATATTTCAGAACCAAATGTCGTTCGGAGTCTTTGATACCCAGCTTGGTGCGCAAGGTATGGAAGGTATTGGTGAACTCTGGAACTTCTTGGCCCCTCTCTTTCCGCAGTGTGGTCCATCTCATGTACTGGTCCTCATAGTTTCCAATAGGGTAATATTGTTCCTTTACCGCATCCACAAAAAAATCCCAAGTGGGCTCAACCCCATATATTCCAGAATCCTCTGTGGAACTCTGCTCCCAGTAAGTTTCCCACCAATGTTTGACATGGGGGAGAGCCTTAAGGAGTGCGAAGGTGATCTTTTCCTTGTCAGAAAAATTATGAACAGAGAAATAACCTTCTAGCAGATTTAACCATTTATCTAGGGCATCTGCATCTATTTGACCTTCAAATACGGGAATATCAAAATTAACCTATACCTTGAAAGGAGAGGTGCCTCCAAAGTGGCCACTTGATGAAGATGCGCCTGATGCTATCGGCAGGCGTTGAAGGATGTGGGAAAAATTCTTCATCATTTCGTCCCTTTGTCGCCTGAGAGCTTGCTCAAGCAACATATTGATATGATCGTCTGCTCCGTCGATTTTCTTTTCTTCCGCCATTGAGGGTTTCTTGGGTGTGCTAGAGCGATTGTATTCAAGAGAGACAAGCTCGAGACCCAACTTGCTATACTCGGGCTTCGTCGGGGACATGCACTGAAAAAAAAAACGATCAAGAGCAGCCTGCTCTGATACCATTGATCCGGATTATTTTCGGCACGAAATGAGATCGGAGATATAATAAATAAATGCACAGAGATATCGCATACATTCAATAATATAACAGAAATGTATTGGAGATGCAACCATAAACACAGATATACAGTAATACACAATTTCTATTAATGAAAGAAATGTACAGAGACTGTAAAAATATAGAGTGAAAGACTCGCTAGAATGGTGGCAACTTATCTCTGAGAAGAGATGTGACGGCTACTCGCATTCGCAAGAAGATGATTACAATGAGGCTCGAAAGGCCTTTTTACAATAGACGGGAATGCCAAAATCCCTAGACATCCAAAAACCTAACCCTAGGAGATGAAGCACCAAAAGTCATGTGGGCCTCGTTTGGGTAAGTTAGTACATCAACTTCTCGAGGTCGTAACTTTTGCATACGATCTCCGTTTTAGGCGTGTGATAGCTCGTTGGAAAGGTATCGTCGCGGAGATTCATTTTTGGGGATCAATTATTCCTTTGTCTATAATTGAGAACCTCGATTTCGAAAAAACTTCATTTAGGTCCTCAAAATGGCCCAGGAAGTTAAAACCTGCTAAAAATAGTAAATTGCCAAAATTGTCAGAAACATGTTTTGGGCCAGTTGGAAAAGGTGGGTGGCCACCGATATCCACCTGGATCAATTTTCCAACCTTAGTAAGGGGATATTACCATGGATCCATTAATTTCTGTTGATTCTGTTATTGCTGCTGGATTATCTGTTTCCAAAATTGATTCAATTGTTTGGTTCCACCTGTTTTTGCCAGGGTAGAACTTAAGCCACTGATGTTTGATGAAGAATGAATGGTGTTTAAGGAAGACATGGGAATATTCCTTTCAATTTTCTTCCTCTTCATATCCTTGTTTCCCATTTCTACTTTTGATTTGTTGTAGTCTTTCTCCCCTACATCTTTCTACTCATCAAATATCTTCGTGCATCCTTCCACACCACCTCCACTTCCATTACTGATACTAAGGAGGTGGTACACTAATCTTGTTAAAGATCCAATGAGGGTATGCCCATATAACTAACAAACAAGATTATTCCCCTCTTTCTCGACATGTTTCCATGCCTCAACTATAGATTTTGGAGGTGCCATTGATGATTGAATGAAGATTCTGCATTTTTTATTTTTGTTATTTACAGTAATTAGATTTTAAAATTAAATTTTAAAAGGAGAGGGTTCTAACTTCCGAGTTCTAAAAAATATACATTGATAATAAAAAATTGCACCTGCTTTGGTGTCTGCTCAGTGTTCACTGTTGTTGGGGACTACTCAGTGCTGAATACTGTAGGGGACTATAAACTGTAAATTTCCACTGTATGGGTATTCTAGTCGTTGTATAGTAAGCCTCGACTATGTTCAGATTGACCACAGGTCACAGCTGCATGCACATGGATAGTGCACTTAATACTATCGACCCTTAGGTATGGTGGCAGGCTGCAAATGGTTGGACTCTAACCTTGATCAACCATTGGCCCTCAGGGTATGCTCAAGTAGTGGAGCCTGGACGTTGGACTCGAGTCCTTAGTCGACTATCAAGCCTTGGGGTATATCGTATGGCTATGCTAAAGCGACATCGCGGTCGGGGTATGCTGGAGATGGAGTGTCGTCGGGGTATGCTATTGCTCAAATCAAGATCCTGGTTGTTGGACAATGGACTTGGTCAGACTCGACAGTGGATACTTGAGGGTGAGGGAAAAGGCACGGGTTGCAGACATAAGAGAATGGAAATCAAGGTGGGCAATGCCACAATGCACTTCAGGTTTTTAGTTCGCGATCTTAGTATTTTTTGTTTTTTGAAATGACAGCATTGAACCCCATCGAAACCTAGCCGAACCTCAATGAATTATGACGAATTTTTTCGTGTTCACGCACGGATTTGAGATCGGCTTCAAGTTTGGTTTTAAGTTCGACGAACTTCATCGATTAAGTTCGAGACAGGATTAAAATTCGACAAAATTTCAAATTTGAAGCTTGAAAATCGTCGAATCCGATGACTAAGGTTATAGGCCCTATCACTATGTGGTGATGGGTTGTTGGAGCATGGTCATCATTTCTTGCATCATGCTGGCTTGAAACTCCAACTATTGATGTCATTGGATAACATGTTCTTCATTTTATTATTGTTATTGGCTTAGTCACTGCGTTAGGCGATTTTCAAGCTTCAAATTTGAAATTCGTCGATTTTTATCCGGTCTCGAATTTAATCAACGAAATTCACCGAACTTAAAAATTAACATGAAGTTGATCTCGAATCCGTATGTGAACAAGAACAATTTCATTGGAATTTTTTGAGGTTCAAATAGGTTTCGATGAGGTTTGGCGTTGTCATTTGAAAAACAATTAAAAACTACTAAGCTCGCGAACTAAAAACCTAAAGTGCACCGTGCCTCCACCCACCTTCATTTCCATTTTCTTTTTCTTGCGACCTGTGCCTTTTCCCTTTCCCTCGAGTGTCCACTATTGAGTCCAACATAGTCCATTTTCCAATGACCAACATCTTGATCTGAGCAATAGCATATCTCGACGACACTCCATCTCCAACATACTCTGACCGCGACGTTGCTTCAACATAGCCATACGGTTTACCCTAGGGCTCGATAGTCGACCGAGGAATCGAGTCCAATGGATAGGATCCACTGCTCTAGAATACTCCAAGGGATGATGGTTTACTGAGGTCCGAGTCCAGCCATTTCTAGCCTGCCACAATGCCACCATACCCGAGGGCCGATAGTATTAAGTCCATTGTCCAGGTGCGTGCGACTATGGTCCATGGTCGATCTAGACAGAGATGAGGCTTACTGTCAATGATAATGATACAAGGTATACTCTAGCATACCCATACATTGGAAATTTATAGTTTACAGTGCCCAACAATAGTGAGCATTGAGCAGTCCCCAACAACAACGAGCATTGAGCAGACTCCAGATCAAGTGCATTTTTTTTATCAACACACACACATATATATATTAGAAATCATAAGATATAACCCTCTCCTTTTATAATTTAATTTTAAAATCTAATTACTATGAATACAAAAGTTAAAAATGGAGAACTTTCATTCAATCATCAATGGCACCTCCAAAATCCATAGCTAAGGCATGGAAAGATGTCAAGAAAGAGGGGAGTAATATTGTCTATCAGTTATGTGGGAATACCTTCATTGGATCTTTAACAAGAGAAATGGACCACCTCCTTAGTATTAGTAATGGAAGTGGAGGTGATGTGGAAGGATGTACAAAGATATCTGATTAGTAGAAAGATGTAGTGGAGAAAAACTACAACAAATCAAAGATAGAAAAGGGAAAAAGGGATATGATGAGGCAACGAATTGAAAGGAATATTTACATGTCTTCCTCAAACACCATTCATTCTTCATCAAACATCGGTGGCTCAAGTTCTACCTCGACAAAAACAGGTGGAACCAAAACATTAAATCAATTTTGGAAACTTGTTGAGAGACAAGAAATTGATGATGTTGTTGCTGATTTTTTTTCTGCATGTGTGATTTCATTCAATGTGGTCAAGAGTCCATATTTAAAAAATGTATTACAAAATACCATTGATTTTGACAAGGGGTATGTTCCTCCTAAATCCAAGGCTTTAAGGACCACTTTGCTAAAGAAAACAAATGACAGAGTGACAAACAAGTTGGATGACATTAAACAATCTCGGAAGCATATGGGTTGCACAATTTTCAGTGATGGTTGGTCAGATTTGTGTCATTGACCATTGATTAATGTGTTGGTTTATTTCCCTCAAGGGGTATACTTTTTGAAAGTAGCTAATGCAATGGATCAAGTGAAGACAACAAAATTTATTTTCATAATTTTGGATGCAATTCAAGAGGCCGGGGAGAAAAATGTTGTTCAAGTTATCACATATAATGCCTCAAATTGTGTTGATGTTGGAAATATGATTATGAAGAAGTACACAAGCATTTATTGGACCCCTTGTGCAACTCACTGCTTGGATTTATTGTTGCATGATTTAGCCAAATTTCCATGGATCAATCAGACAATTTGTAGAGATAAAACAACTGCGAATTTCATCATCAACCATCGTCTTACTTTGAGAATATATAGGAAAAATGCATCTAGAGAGTTGTTGAGGCCTTGTGATACAAGGTTTGCCACATTTTACATTACTCTGAAAAGAGTTGTTGAGGAAAAAACAAGCCCAAGAGTTGTTTTTTGCAATACTAAATGGGAGAGATCTCACCTTTCAAAAGAATCAAAGGAAAATTTGTGGAACAACTAATGCTCAACAATAGCTTTTAGGAAAATGCTAACAATGTTTTAAAAATGTGTGATCTAATTGTTGATGTGCTCTTCATGGTTGATGGTGAAAAACCTTATATGGGTTTTGCTTATGAGGGCATGGATCGTTGCAAGGAAGCCATTGCAAGTGTTTTTGATAATGTGGAAGCTAATTACCAAGAGATATGGGAGGTAATTGATAAAATATGGAATATGATGCATAACCCTTTACATGCAACAAAATGCTATTTAGACCCTAGATTGTTTTGAATATCAAGACATCAAGATGAAGAAGTCATGAGTGGAATTTACGAGGCTATTGACATGCTAATTCTTGATCCATCAATTGCATATTCAGTGAAATCACAACTCAGGGCATACATGTTAGAAGAAGGGATATTTGGAACCAAATCAACAAAGTATGATAAGGCTTCAATCGTTGCAACAATATGGTGGGAATTTTATGGATCAGGGGCCCTAGAATTGCAAATTTTGCAATCCGTGTCTTGAGCCAAAGATCAAGTGCATCATATTGTGAAAGGAATTGGATTCCCTTTAACCATATTCATTCCAAGAAAATAAATAGATTGTTATCTGGAAAATTAGAAGATCTTGTTTATGTTCGTAGTAACTTGCAATTTTATTTAAAGAATGTGGCTAAAGACTCATCCAATTCTTCTACTCCATGGCTCAAGCATGTTCTAGATGCATCGGGAGATGAAGATGATGTTGGCATTGAGAGTGATAAAGCTAGTCTCGAATTCAATGGTAATCACGATTCTAGTGGTTTTACTGTCCCTAGTGCTCTTGATGACATATAGCTTTTTGATGTAACGAGTAGGCCACGTGAACATCAAGAATGAAACTTGTGTCCCTATTCTAGTTCTCGTTTTGCATGCTCACTTTTGTAAAACTTTTTAATGTTATGTTCATGTCTTTAATGTTATGTTTTAAATTTTCATAACTTTCATTAACATGTTTTTAGATTTTGAGCAAGATGACGTGTTTTTAAAATATATATGCTTAATGATTAATCATGTTCGCATGCTATTTCCATTTCTATCATATGTCTTATAAACTTATAATGAGAGTATTGGATTTTATTATACATATTTTTTATTTTTCAAATTTTGTAGTATGTCGAACTTAATGTCGAATTTTATCCCCAAAATTTTGACTCTCGAACTTCAAGCTCGTTCAATTAAAAAACGAACACGAACACAAACCAGGTGACTAAGGCTATTGGATAACAAAGGTTTCCATCAATAGCTAGGCCTAATATTGTTGCTCTTGTGTTTGATTTGATAGATGTTGAGCAATTCTAGAAATTTGAGAGTTGTTGGAGTCTTTGGAAGAGTTGCGATTAGACCGAATTAGAGTTTCTAAAGCGATAAACAATGATTCACGGGTTACAATTGCAGGTTGGGTCGTACACAAAGACATCACAAGTGATGGAGCATTCCACTGATTTTGGTAGTGGTTTTGTGGGTTGAATTAGAGACTTAGAATATTTCCCTAGAAAGTCACGACATTTGTGGGTTTGTGTGTCAAAATGTTGCAACTTTCGTGCTAAAAATTAACAATGCATGCATACACTGATAATTCTAATGGTCGTGAATAAAACTTGCGAATGTGGATGAATTTATGATTTGTTTCAAAAAATAAAATGCAGAAATGCATAAATGGAGAGGGAAACTTGAGCAATAATAAGATACATGCATGACAATGCGCTAAAATCAAGGGTTGATAATGTTGACGTGCTTGTAAATTATTTCCATTGTATGGCGAGAGCTCAAGGAGGATTCTAGATAGGGAGAAAATCCCAAAAGAAACTAGAATCACAAAGCTCTTGAAAGAAGTAATATTAGGGTTCTAATACCAATTGATATGATCTGAGCCACGACAATGCCAAGGACACTTATAAATAAACACAAAAGGAAAGTGTGTAAGCATAAGAAGAGAATTATTGGAATTGTACACATATACTCTATATTGTATGAGTTGTTTATAAAGTTACAAAATTGGTGGAGTGTGATCCTCTTTGAGGAAGTCTCATAATGTTACAATTATAAAATGCATATTTAGGTAAGTGATCACCTTTGACAATTATTAAATATTTACATTAAGTTAGGTGAACTACAAATCTAAAAGAGTAAAGTTGTAAAATTGAAATCTAAAGATAAGTCTCAATATTTAACATTCATATAATCCTTGTGCCAAAAATTGAAATCCTAGTTTATGTTTTACAAAGTTCATGTTGGATATGCTAATGAGGCTTTGGTTTCCAAGGGACGAGGTCAATGGAGTATTAATCCATCAAGTAGGGTTTCATTCTATTCTAATTGTGCCCTGGTTTGAACAATGTTGGTTGAAATCTTGGGTAATTTTAATGAAACAAATATCCCTCAAACTTGGCATTTAAGCTAAAAGAAGTTCGTATTATACATTATAGAGCCCAACTTTGAGGTGTGCTTCTTAGAGAAATGCCCATTGCATACTTCACCTTCTTAAATTTTTCACCACCACAACATAGTTGATTTCAAGGTTTATTTGCAACACCTGATGTAAGGTGCTAACAAAATGGAGAAGTTATTTGCATGAGGGGATATTGTATTGTGTACCTTATTATAGTCTAGTCCCTTTAGTGATATATGGTGGAAACAAGTGTAAATTTGTTATTCACCCATGCACAACTTACCGTTTAAAGAAATACTCAAGTCATGAAAATATATGGTTCCTTATTAGCAATGACTTTATCTTAACTATTGATTCTTAGTATTTTGACAACTTCCAAATCACGATCAATGCTTGATAACAATCTGCTTTGTGAATTTTAAAAAACACATAAATTAGTGATCCTTAGTGTTTTAACAACTTCCTAATTATGACATGATAAACAATGCTTCATATCACTCTAATTTGTGAATGTTAAAATTCATACAAAGGTTGCTTTGTGATCCTTATAATTTTTACAACTTCCAATCTATGATTATAAGCAATGCTTCATGTTAACTTGGTGAATTTTAAAAATCATATAGATATTTCTAATTATTTCCTTCTAATTTGTTGTGTTAATTGCAAGCTAGGTTTTTTTTATAGGAAAAAGTATTTATGTATCATTAACTTCTATTTTGTTAATTGTAGGTTAGGTATGTTTGCAAGAAAAAATATTTATGTATCATCACCTTATAAGGTGTTTCACAACCACTTTGATTAAAATCGAAACCATATTATACTAAAGATCAGATCAATTAGCCATATCCAAATATGAAAACATACTTTATATTCTTTACAATTTTGAAAGAAAACTAGAGGGATTACTACCAATACTACCATCATGGAAATATTGACGAAACAAACCAATGATATGATACATAACTAGGAGAAGAGACAATGTATCAAACAAATTAGAAATATCTTATTTAGATTTAAATGGGTTGTTAAGTTGTTGTTGATGTTTGACATTCTCTTCTGCCTTTTCATCGTCTTATTGTGTTGAGTGTCCATTATGAATGATATCAACAATATTACCCACTTAACGAGAACTATGACCTCAAAACGAGAACTCTAGCTCTTAAAACCCATATTTTTGCATAAAAAAACACAAAATTAACCCTCAAATCAAAAAGTGGTGTTACCGGTAGCACCTTTTTTTTTTAAAGTTAAAATTACAACTATTTTTCAAGCATGGCTAAAACATGCATATAGTTGCTCAGAAAAACCTTAAAATCAACACCTAAATCAAAGAATGGTGCTACCGACATAAAAATGTTAAAATTATACCTCATTTGAAACCTTATCCTAGTGCGGCAAGTACCATTGCAACCAAAACCTAAAATTAACACATTTTTGAAAGTGATGTAAAAAATTATCACTGCTATAAATCAAATCGTAAAATCAACCCTTAAATATTTACTTTTTTAAGGTTAGTTGATCACTCTAACCACAAGATAATACACAATGGCATGAAAAATATCACCATTTCAGATGTCAACATTCAACATAATTTCAAAATATTTATTTTTATTTTAAATAAACAAGTCTATAGAAATTACATTTAACGAAACATAAATGATTTCCTTACATTGTCCATATTCAAAACAAAAGAGTTAAGAAATTTTGTTATATATTCTCCATAATAAAAACATATAATTCATAAAACATAGAAATGATTCATAATTTCATGTAAGATAATATGTAACTGAGAACATTCATTTCTGGTTACCATACAAACATCATATTGACAAAAAATACATAAAATGTTTCATACACTTAATCAAATTCATCCATGGATTTTGACACACCATTAAATCTACATTGTCTTCAGATGATTGACTGGATGAAGATGTAGATGATCCATATTCTTCTCTATTATCAATGAATGCACCATCTGAGTTTGCATGTATGCCCAACATTTCAGATGTCAAAAGCCTCTTTGATCTACGACTAGGTTCAACAGAATCCCATCTTGCACTTATTTCTTGTGGAAACAACATCTTGATAATCTCTATGGTCCTGGAACGAAGAGTTCCTCTCTTTGTCAAATTGAAGTCATAGACAAGTATGTCAACATCCTCTAATTTTAAGAGGTCGGTGCGACGACGAGGTATATTCTGACATTTCTTTTTCTCTTTCTGTTGTTCTATTTCTCAATCACCATCTCTTGCTTGTACACACCATTGAATGTGTGTGTACTTGTCGCATACCGATGCGCTTCAACTACTATAACATCTTCATTTTCTTTATCGATCCTTATAACCTTTGCAGTCCATAATGGATAACCATGTGGATCTTCATTCGTTAAGACTGCAATCATGCAACCCTCCTTAATATCTTGTGTTGAACCCCTGTAAAGATATTCCATGGCTTCATGTTGTGCACATGATCTTCTAGAACCAATATACATTTCTTTTTCCTCTACCTGTGAAAACTCAATAGCATCTTGAGATTCCTATTGTTCAACAATGTTTCTTTCTTCAAATTCATTTGACCTATTTTGTGGTCAAATAAATAGTCTTAAAAAATATATCTTCATTTGTTGAGTTTGAAATTATGTCACTTTGATCATTGAAAAAAGACTCCCACCAAACATAATCAACAACATCAAAGTACTCATATGTATTTTTAATGGATTTTTTTTGTTTCTTTAAAGCATTCAGAATAATCTACATCTCTATTACGCCTTCATGCATTTTGGATTTCATCAATTGATTGTAATAACAATAACTTTGATGAAAATATTGGACGATTTGAAATGAACTTCAAAAATGTCAAACTTGATGAAGGCCCCCATTCTACAGTAGTTGAATACTTCTTGCCCCATATAAGTGTTTTCCCATCATCTTTTTCAAGCAAACATGATGTTGGAAGTTAATTTCATTAAGTTGTTCAATACATTTTTCTTCATCATGTGATCCCTGATTAAATATTAACATGTCAATAGTTTCTTCTAATATGTGAAAAATATGCTCTGGAATGTATGATTTCTTAATGCATTCAATTAATGATGGTAGACTTCCAACATTTTTCCTCTTCCATGTTACTAAAAAATGACTAAACATTTGATTAATATGATAATGCGTGTGTCCAACAAGAAGGAAACCAACTTTAACCTTTGAAAGATTCCCAATTCAACAAGCATGCTGAGATATCCAAACACAATTTGATTTTTGTTTTCACGACTAGTGTTGTCCAACTTCAGATATATAGAACTTGAGCAAGATTACGAGACTAGTGACTGATGACATGATGAATTATGGTGATGGTTAGATTTTCATCATTATGAATATTTAGATCTGTGAAGTAAATCCTTGGACACATTGTTCTATTAAAAACCATACAACCAACCAAGTGAAATTGAATGAAATTCTCTTCCTGTAATTTTTTTGGTGTACAAACAAAATGTGGTAGAAGTTTTTTTTTTTTATCTGGTCCATGCCATCAATTATCATATCCATATATTTATTTGGAGCATCATAACACTTTTTTCTATGTTTGCACAAATTTTTCCTTTCACTGATTGTTGATTCTCKTATTGTTTTTTTATTCATATGAGATATGATCGATATATTATTACAATGATGAGTGTTCCATATATAGGGAACATATGGTGACCATCCATGAAAGGATGCGTCCCTTGGATAATCAATAACTATTTATTATTATCATTTACTTATTATATATAGTATTTAATAATCAAGAATTATATTATTAATTATTAATCTAAGAGAATGTTTTCTCGATGTTGTCCAAACATCAACACTCTCTCTCAACGAGGGAGACATTATTCATCATGCCAAGATTGTCTCTGAAGTACAAACTTCACCCTAGACTCATGACACTTGTCTGCCAGTCTTGGGAGACATCTCTATCCCACATGAACTAAGGAGAAACTCCTTATGTGGCTCTCTCTTTTGAGCTAATTGACTCTCTTTGAGATCAGGCTCACTCTGGGTCCGCATGTAATAGCATATAGCATATTGAGTCTTTATCATTCCTTGTCAAATCACCATGACTAGGACAAAGACCACACCAAGAGATTTCACCATAGGTACACACCTGTGAGTGAATGTCATCTTGATGCTAACTGACACATGGAAATCACTTCAAGCACCTCGAGTCCATATTATTCCTTTTCATGATCAAGAAAGGACTACATCTGGGCCCATTTACCACAAGTGCACCTTTATGATAAATGTATCCTATCTCCCTTGGTCTACATCCCAATCTAGGAGAAGGTCTGCCCGATGTTGAAATATCAACACTCCCTCTTATCTAGGGATGTATATTTCCACAGTAGTACACAACTACTATCTAGTGGTACACAACCACTGCTAGTAGCACACAACTACTATCTAGTGACACATAGTCACTGCCAGTGGTACACAACCAATGTAGTACACAACTACTGTCTAGAGACACACAGTCTCCGAGAGTGGTCCACCACCATTGTAGTAGTGTACACAACTATTGTCCATAGACACATAGTCTTTTCCAGTGGTACACAAGCATTGTAGTAGCAAAAGGTCTGTCACACATGGCACTCCCATGTGGAATTATAGAGGCTACTCCCTCTAGAAACACTAGGGTCAACTTCCCATAGTGTGTGATGTCAAGGTAAACTCCTTTGACATGTCCTCATGTGCTCTCCACAAGGGACATTGGGCTATAAGACCAAACCCACTTATCCCTTCTTGGCTAAGTGTCCCACTTATCCCTTCTTGAATAAGTGCCCTCACAGATCAACTCAACTCAGTTCACAGAGGAGTACGATCTGGAGAATGTATGTCACACATGACACTCCCATGTGGACTTCTAGAGGCTACTCCCTCTAGAAACACTAGGGTCAACTCCCCATAGTGTGTGACGTCAATATACACTCCCTTGACATGTCCTCATGTTCTCTCCACAAGGGACGTTGGGCTATCCCTTCTCGGATAAGTCTCCTCACAAATCAACACACTTATCCTTTCTCAGATAAGCCCAAACCCACTTATCCCTTCTTGGATAAGTGTCCCACTTATTCCTTCTCGAATAAGTGTCCTCACATATCAACTCAACTCAGTCAAAGAGGAGTACGATATGGATAATGTCTCAGGAATATGTAAACATCAACACTCCCTCTCAGCGAGGGAGGAATTCTTTTCCACGCCTAGTCTGTCACGGAAGTACTCGAACTTCGTCTTGGTTTGGTAAGAAAAAACAAAAATTGTTCATCAATAGGAAGGTACTGCACCAATACTTCCTTCCTCTACACCATGTCTCGGAATAATAATGGAATCCAACACATTTTAAAATAAATATACAAGGAGCTTGCGAAGCCACACTGCTTCGTGGAATACCACACTCAATGAAATGTACTCTGCTTCTGCGATGCTTAAGGACACATAAGTTTGTTTCCTATTACACAAGGAAACCATGGTAGATCCCAAAGGGAAGCAATACCCAGAGGTGCTCTTCCTGTCCATTGCGCTCCCTGCCCAATTAGAGTCAGTATATCCCTGTAATCTCATGTCAATACTGGAAGTATATCTCAAACCATGTCCAACTATGCCTCGCAAGTATCTCAACACATGCTTCACAACAATCCTGTGTGTATGTATCCACTGACTCATAAATTGGCTAAGTGCACTCACTGCATAAAAAATATCTGGTTTGGTGTTAACCAGATACATCAATGATCCAATTAGTTGTCTATACAGAGTCGGATCAATTTCATCAAAATCGGAAGAAGACACACTTAGTTTTTTCAAATTCATCACCGTTGGTGTAGCCATGAGCTTCAAGTTCAACATCCCAAACTTCTTCAATATCTCAACTGTGTACTTCCTCTGAATCATGAATATCTCATCAGTTCTCTGCCACACCTCTAGTCCCAAGAAGTTATGCATCATACCAAGGTCCTTCATCTCAAACTTAGAGGCCAACACATACTTGCATTCAACAATAAGTCTTTCTGTACCGATGAGGAATAAATCATCAACGTAGAGGACCAAAATCAGGGACTCACCATTAAAAATCTTGTAGTACAAACTGGGATCGAAAACACTTTTTTTGAAGCTCAAAATCATCACGTGTCCATCAATCCTTACATACCAAGCTCGAGGTGGTTGCTTGAGTCCATACAAGGCCTTCTTCAACCTGCACACATGAGACTCCTTCTCATGTATCACAAAACCATCTGGCTGCTCGATGTATACTTCTTCCTCAATCTCTCAATTGAGAAAGGTTGTATTTACATCCATCTGATGTACTCTCCAACCCATGGATGCTGCAGGGGAAATAATAATCTGGATAGAAGTGTATCGAGCAACACAAGTAAATGTCTCCTCATAATATATTCCCTCCACTTGAGATAATTCTCTAGCAACATATATCATTTTGTACCTCTCGATGCTCTCGTCAACTGTGTCTTTGATCTTGTGGATCCATTTGGAAGTCACTAAGGACTTCCCCTCAAGTCTCAGAACAATATCCCACACATTCTTCATGATGGATTGATACTCCTCCATCATGAAATATCTCCCCTCAAGTCTCAGAACAATATCCCACACATCATTCTTCATGATGGATTGATACTCCTCCATCATGACATCTCTCCATACTGGATGACTAGTTTCCTCCTCATAACAAGAAGGCTCAAAATGAATGATGTGTCTCATAGCTATGGCATAGCATGAATATCTTCGAGGTATCTTTCTCACTCGGAAGGTGCCACCAGGAGCTGCATATCCTTCTACCTCCTACAGAGTCTGACGAGCCCATGTAGGTCTCTTCTGACCTACTGCAATATCTCTGGGAACATCAACTGGAGCTACAGGATCAACGAGATCAATTGGATCAATCTCCATGTGATATCCTCTATATTTATTAAAAGATACTTCCTCCTCAAAAGTAACATCTATTCTCACTTCAATCTGTCTCTGACCATGGATGTAGATCTGGTATGCCTTCGAAGACTCATTGTACCCCACAAATGTACCTTTTATGCCTGAAGGGTCTAGCTTGATCATTTTCTCCTTGTTCAATAACACATGTATTCCAACAGAGGATGAACACCTTCAGTAACCACTCACACAACCAGATCAAAGATCAACACATTGATGTTTTGACGTGGTAAAACCCCTATGGGGAAACATCCACGACTCCAACCAATGCGGCCACTTGGAGCAGTGTATTAATGAAAAAGAAAAAGATTACAAAGAGATTTTACAAGAGAGTTTCTCACAATCGATCATTGACAAATGACCCACCATGCTCTTTAAATAGATATCATGGAACAATCAGGTGCTAAGCCACAGATCAATGGGCGTTAATATCGAGGAGAATATGAATCGTCAGATTACTCTATGTCGGGAACATATCGTGACCGTCAGATTTCCTAACTACAAATGCATACTAATGCATTCTAAAGAAACACATGTTTACCTAACGACACATTAGACCAAGTAGATATTAACTAACTCCTAAGTGTCTAAATATCCTAACATCCCCCCTTAAGAACAACTTGGGATATGATTGAAGGATTTACAATAGTGGCACAATAGGAGAAGGAAGGAAGCATTAGAGCCTATCCCCCCTTAATGACAACTTCCTGAACTCCTAACATAGATCTAAGTTTGGAAAACTTCGCTTCTGCAAGAGACTTTTTGAAAATGTCTGCAACTTGATCTTTTGTAGAGAAAAATAACACTTCAATAACTTGATCATGAACGAGCTTTCTGATGAAGTGCATGTGTATCTCCATGTGTTTGCTGCACTGACGTTGAACTGGGTCTTTGGCGAGCTTGATGGCACTTTGATTGTCATACCAAAGGTTGGTCGGATGGTGCTGTTGGAATCCAAACTATGAAAGGATCTGTCGAAGCCACAAGGATTACTGAATCACATTTACCGCTGCTCGGTACTCTTCTTCTGTTGAATAAACTGAAATAGCATGTTGCTTCTTACATGCCCAAGTGACAGGTCCTGATCCAAGGATGAAAACATAACCTGTAGTAGAATTCCGATCATCAGGGTCGCCGACCCAATCTGAATAAGTGAAACCAACCAATAAAGGAGTCCCCTCTGAATTGTAATGTATCCCAAATTAAACTGTACCGCGGACATTGCGAAGTATCATTTTAGCTGATTTTCAATGGATTTTATGGGGTGTTTGCATATACCAAGCAACACGACCAACAACAAAGGAAAGATTAGGATGGGTATGAGTAAAGTATAAGAGGCTACCAACTAACTGACGGTACAAAGTGGCATCAACTTCGAGAAAAGTACATGTGACAGTAAGCTTGACTCCATACTGGAAGGGAGAAGGGGATGGTTTACAATCATCCATGTGAAAGTGACGAAGAAGGTCACAAGAATACTTATACTGGGAAAGAAAAATTCCTTCATTGGTTTGCAAAACTTGGAGGCCAAGGAAATAGTGCAAAAAGCCTAAGTCTGTCATTTCAAATTTCTTCTTAAGGCTGGTTTTCACATGGTTTAAAAGTTTTGAGTCACTACCAGTAAGGATAAGGTCATTAACATAAAGGACAAGGATTATGAGATGGATTCCTACTTTCTTGGTATAGACATTAGGATCAGAATGACATCTAGAGAATCCAGTGTTAATAAGAAAGTTGTCCATTTTGGCATACCAATCTCGGGGAGCTTTCTTAATACCATAAAAAGTTTTCTTAAGGTGACAAACAAGGCTAAAGTAATTCTGGACATAGATAGGATTTTGTTCCATGTATATTTCTTCTTGCAAATCTCCATACAAGAAGGAAGATTTAACATCCATTTGATGGACCTCCCATTTATGTGAGGCAGGAAGGGAAAGAACAAGGTCGATGGAATCAATTTTGGCTACAGGGGCAAAGGTTTCATTATAGTCAATTCCTTCAACTTGGGAAAATCCTTTGGCAACTAACCGAGCCTTGTGTCTTTCAAAACTTCCATCTGATGCATACTTAGTTCTGTAGACCCATTTACATCTGACAAGTTTTCTTCCTTTTGGAAGAGGTACAAGATCCCAAGTATCGTTTTCCATTATAGAACGATACTCTTCATTCATTGTTGTATCCCAATCTGGATGACCCGAAGCTTCTACAAATGTCTCTAGATCACGAGTCTCTGAAACTTGAGCCAAAAGAGAGGAGGCTCACTGAAACTGTGAACGCGTTCGATGTTGATCTAAAGGATCACCGACAATACCACCATCTGCTTCTCGTGTTGAACGAACCCATCTAGGAAGCGGTGGAACTGGTGCTGGTTCAGGTTCAAAGGAATTATCTAGAGGAAGGTGAGCATGCGAAGGTGGATTTGCATCCTCACTATCATCATCTGAAGAAGAAACCATAATAGGAACAAAAGAAGGCACAAACACCGAAGATGGATCACAGACCGAAGAAGGCACAATCATCGGATTAGGCTCGCAGACCAAGAGATTTTAATCAAATTTAACATCTCTTCTAATAATAATTTCATTACAATGTGGTTGAAGAAGTCTATAACCTTTGACATCTTCATAATAACCAACAAATACTCACTTCACACTTTTAGGCTAAAATGCTTTCCATTTCTCATCAGGAATGTGAGCCCATGCTATACTTCCAAATATATTGTAGTGACTTACATCTGGTTTAATTTTAGTCCAAGATTATTCCAGTTTTATATTTTTAAGAGCCTTTGTGGGAGTGCGATTTATAATGTAATTTGCATAGTTGATGGCTTCCACCCAATACATTAGACTTAATCCCTTAGATTGGATCATACAATTAGCCATTTCTTTTAATGTGTGGTTCTTTCTCTCAGCAACACCATTCTATTGTGGTGTATATGGAACAATGTGTTGCATTTGGATGCCTTGTGTAGTGCAGTAACTTGTAAAATGATTGTTTACATATTCACGTCCATTCTCTGTTCTTAACCTTTGAATTTGATGTCCATATTTTTTTTTTACAAGGGCCTTGTAGGCCAAAACATTGTCAAAAAATTCGCTCTTAAGTTTTAGGAAGTAAACCCAAGTACGTTTGGAAAAGTCATCAATGAAAGTTAAGAAATACTTGTACCCATAAAAAGGAGTAGAAAGTGGACCACACAAATCACTATGAACAAGCTACAAAGGGCTCGAGGCGTGCCAAGAGGCACGTTTGTCAAAATTGTCCCGGTGATGTTTGTTGAGAACACAACCGATACAAACACCATCTCTGCATGAAACATGAGGAAGAACAGTCACCATCTGTTGATTACATAGTTGCTGCAATGAGCGATAGTTTAGATGACCAAACCTCTCATGCCAAAGTTTGCTCAAGTCATCACTATGAGCAACAAAAATTGATGAAAAAAATGATGAATCAAAGTTGTCAAACTTGTACAACCTAGTGATATCATCAACAATTCTAGTTGCAAGAATATGCTTGGGATATTTTAGATCCTTAATTACAACATGGTGAGGTGAAAACTTTACGGTTTTACCTTCACTTGAGTGAGTGATTTGATATACTGATAGAATGTTACAAGAAAGAATTGGAACACATAATGCATCATTGAAATGACCGGTATCTACTTGAACTATTCCAGATCCTACAACACTAAGAGATCTATCATCACCAACTAATATTTTCTTGGTGTTACATTCATTTAGAGCATAAAATATGTCTTTATCCTTAGCCATATGATAAGATGTTCCGGAATCAATAAGCCACTCATCAGAAGAAGAAGTAAAAGTTGTATTGAAGGAGAAACCAGAAGTAGAAAGTGCATGTCCATGAGAAGAATAAAAAGAAGTAGAATCAATACTAATGTTGTGCTTCTTCATCGCTTCTTCTAAAGCTTCCATCTTCTTGAAACATTTGGAATCATCATGACCATCTTTATCACAAAAGTTGCAATGTTTGTCAGTCTTCTTATTTTATATTTTGCTCCTTTGTCACCATTAGGAGCTGAAGTTGTCTAAACGAGTTTGTGACCCTTATGTTGCTTGTTGTTGTAGCGAGGATGTTGCTTCTTGGGATACTTGGGTTTATCTTTCTGCTGGGAAACTAAGGCTTTGTTGGAGGTGTTAGCGATAAAAAATGCACTAGCATTTTTTAAGGAATGATGCCTAATATTGTAGGGAACATTTGACTAGCTTCCCGAGCTCCAAATGCAGATTTGAAAGCACCATTGGAAAGCTTAGGATTTCTAGATGTCAATCAACTATTCAAGCATGTAAAACAAACTCTCCATGACTGAGAAATTTGATTTTAAAAAAATCTGTGCTTTCACCAGCTAACTCGTCTTGAATTTTGCTAGTTAGCTGGTGAAAGCTCTGCTTTTCACCAGCTAAGGAGTGAATTTTTGGGTAAATTAGCTGGTGAAAGCCTGTCATAGCCAGAATAACTGAATTTTTGCCCAGATTGGGTTTTTTTGAATTTGAATGGTTTGAAACCACTTCAAATGGACAGTTGTTGAATTATCAAGTTTGATTCAAAGGTTAGTTTTGAGGGATAAGGTCAAAAAGAGATTTTCAACTACATTTGGCATCTTTTTCAAAGGAAAAATATCAGGGGTTTGAAGACACATCATGCAATTCAAATTTTGTCTTTGGAGGACCAAATCAAACAACCTTGGGAGGCTAAAACTACACTTCATCAGCGATCTACTACTCTTAGAGATAATTAGATAGGACCTTTTCCTATTTTGTTTTGATTTTCCATTTTTAGTATTCTAGATCCATTTTTATAGGATCTCATCCTACACTTGTTGTATCTATTTTGATTTGACTATTTTTAGTAAATCTGATCCATCTTTCAAGGATCT